>JABWTJ010000147.1:1321182-1764259 GCA_016801875.1 Solanum sitiens
CCATGCTAATGTGCCTTGGATGATCCACATCTCAGGGTCAGGCGCCGATGAGCATATTGAACTATCCATGTGGCTGAGAGCCCTCACAGCCCAGGCACAACGACGCAATTATCAGGGGCGCGCTCTACCACAGAGCTAATAGCCCATCGTACGAGCCTCCCACATGGGACCCGCTATGCCAAAAGCGAGAGAAACCCCATCCCTCTCTTTCCTTTTTTCTCCCCCATGTCGCCACACAGGGGGAACATAGGCACGTAAAAAAGATTGATTTTGCTTTCTTTTCCTCTGGCTACTAAGATGTTTCAGTTCTCCAGGTTGTCTCTTGATGAATTAATTCACGGTCTTGATGAAGTAATGGCGGGTGAATTAGTAGAATTTAAAGAGGGTACAATAGGCATTGCTCTGAATTTGGAATCAAATAATGTTGGTGTTGTATTAATGGGCGACGGTTTGTTGATACAAGAAGGAAGTTCTGTAAAAGCGACGGGAAGAATTGCTCAAATACCCATGAGTGAGCCTTATTTGGGTCGTGTTGTAAATGCCCTTGCTAAACCTATTGATGGTAGCGGTGAAATTTCAGCTTCTGAATTTCAATTAATTGAATCTACCGCCCCAATATTATTTTGCGTCGTTCCGTATATGAGCCTTTTCAAACCGAACTTATTGTTATTGATTCGATGATCCCTATAGGACGTGGTCAACGAGAATTAATTATTGGGGATAGACAGACCGGTAAAACAGCAGTAGCCACAGATACGATTCTCAATCAACAATGTCAAATTGTAATATGTGTTTATGTAGCTATTGGGCAAAAAGCGTCTTCTGTGGCCTAGGTAGTAACTACTTTACATAAAAGGGGAGCGATGGAATACACTATTGTGGTAGCCTAAAAGGAGGATTCCCCTGCTACATTACAATACCTTGCTCCTTATCCAGGAGCAGCTCAAGATGAATATTTTATGTATCGTGAACGACACACTTTTGTGATTTCGGTTTTGTCCTTTTAAATTAATTAATTATGCTGATAAATTAATTAATTAAGTAGCCTAGGTTAATTAATAAAGTATCCCTAAGTTGTTAGGACCATAACCAACCTTTTGGACCATCCTAGGTTAGGTACTAAGTTGTCTCTTTAATTAGTTACTAGGTTAGTGTCATCCGGTTAAGTCTTAGGTTATCGAGTGCACCAATTAGTTTATTTCGTTTGGTCCTAGGTTAGTTAGCTAGTTAGGGCAGTGGGTTAGAGCATAGAATTAGTTAGAAATTTAGGCCCCACATGGAGTGGTCCCTTGTGCACGTTTTTCCTCCTAACCACCCTAACTGAATTCGGTTAGGGTGGTCCCCTTTTTTTGCCGCTACTTCACATGTCTTGCACATGTGCTTGCACATGGGTTGGTTGTACTTTCCTAACTAACTATTATTTATGGTTCATTTGGGAATGTTTACTTATTGTCCCAAGGATCCTCACCATGTCATTAGGCACTGCTTAATTTACATGATCATTTTAAATGGTCATGTGCTATGGTATCTAGGCTTGACACTTTGATGCCTCATACCTCACACGTTGGTTATGGGTCTATATGTACATAGTGCCAATTATATTAGATTAGGGTATTCATTGCAGGTACATTTATTGAACATCAATCTTGGATTGGGGTATGACAACCCAAAAAGTATATTTCATATTCGTATATAGAAAATTGGCTAATATCTCTTAGCCAATTTTTCTATACTATGCCCAATATTTCTCAATATTTGGCATTGGGGTGCCTACGTACCCCTAATAGGCTTTGTTAAGGACATACTGAGATCTTTATTTGACATGTGATTTTCTGGAACGTTATCTTATCCCCCCCTTAGAAACATTCGTCCCCGAATGACACTTACACATCACTTAAACAAAGAGGGTGATTTTCGAAGTTACTTTGTCATATTTAACCGTTTCTCTTTTGCGAATATCTAATTCACACTTATTTGGATGATGCATAACTTTCAAGCTTGTCTGAAGCTTCATATTTGAGATTGACGAATTTCCTTCTCAATCACACTTAACTTAATGCACATCACAAATCATGCAACACAGAAAAACATGTCTATGCTACACAAAAACAGCAAATAAAATACAAACATAACTTTGTTTTAACTCACATAGTGCTATTATAAGACATACGATTAGTCACATATAACTCCAAATCGACTAAAGCACTTAAACTTAGAGTTTCTTAAATAAAACCAGACTTAGGAAGAGTATATCTAACCTCAACAACAGAACAAGTAAGGGTAACGGGATCTCATATCGGCCTCAGCCTCCCATATTGCCCCCTCAACAAGGGTGTTTCTCCATAACACCTTCACGATGAGAACCTCCCTGTTCTTCAGTCTCTTCACTTGACGATCTAAAATTGCAACGGGAACCTCTTCATAAGGAAAGATTCCCATCGACTCCTAACCCCTCGATGGGTAGGATAGACGTTGGATCGCCTAGACACTTCTCAAGCATCAAAACGTGGAACACTGGATGCACAGAAGCCAAGTTGTTTGGTAATTTTACCTACTTGCTGTAAGATCTCATAATGATCTATATACCTCAAACTCAACTTCCCTTTCTTACCAAACCCCATTTTTACTACGGACACAGAGTCTATGGAAGGAACTTCTTGTTCTAAGTCTTTGACTCTTACTAAGTGGAATAAGTATCCCTTAGACATCATTTTATTAGCTTTAAGATTGAAAATTATTTGGCCTATTGGATTTGAACCATGCCCTTCTCATTTTAACCTAACTTATTTGGAAACTGAAGCCTTACTACCCTATTTCTATAGTCTATTATAGCATAACACTTTTGAAGCAAATCCATGTCTAAGCCATATTTTTGAGTTGGTATGCAGCCAACTCAGCCTCTTCCTCTTCATTAACACCCGTGGCATGCATTTAGAATCTACCATGTACTCACCTCCATGCGAACGACCACACTAACTACACGTCTTTCGGTCACGCTGGGCATTTCCATCATTTCCCTTCTTGGGAAGGCCAAATCTTGAGTCTGGCGCCTTAGACCACTTGGTCATCCTAATTCTTGTGTGCATTCTTCTACGCGTTCACACAAGAAGGAAGTTAGATACTTATAATGACACAAAGTTTTAAAGCTCTAGATAGCACGATAAAAAGTAGAAGAAGGGAGAATTTCCTATCATCGTGTAGTCTCTAAGTCATGATTGTGGCGCACTTCATAACCATAAGTCAGAAACTACGTAACGTGGTTGTGTTGAGATTTAGTTCCTAGGTAATTTAACCACATGCTCTGATACCAAGTTTGTCACGACCCGGATTCTTAAATCTGAATTGCCACCAGCGTCGTTGACCTCTCAGAGGTCACAGACAAGCCTCATCTTGCATTCATCACATTCATCTAGTTAAATTTTGAGGAAAATTTAAAACTTTTTACATATATGAAGTTTACTTAGATTTCATATAGTCATTACATATTTACATCATACACTAAGCTCAACATAAGAGAACAACCATCTATCATAAAGAATCAATTCTAAACTGAAGATGAATATATCATAAATAGTTTGCCAAACAAGGCCTTATTACAAAGCTTTGAAATGAAAGTACGAAAGAAACACTAGGGACAACATACACTAGCTATGTTTAAGACTAAGGCTAGACTAAAATTGTAGCATCCTCGAAATCAAGAGGACCCACCAAATGGTTTGGAGAAACGCTGAAGTCCAAACCGCTGCATGTGTCGTCAATCTGCTCTCTAACCTGCACCTATAAAAATAGTAATTAGTAGGGGGTTAGTACACCACTTGTACTAAGTATGGGTGTATGCACACATACACATAAAGTTATGCATGATAAATGAAAGCTCTTCCAAAGAAACATGACATTTCTGGAAAGTCTAGTCATTACACTTTCCTAATTCGTTAGTTGTGAATGGTGGTATGATGATGATGTATTTTAATGCATTCAAAGCATACAACTCATTTTCTATATGATTACAAGACATTAGTATCATCAACATAATTTTAGAACTACTCGAGCGAAGATTTGAAATTCTAATCCTCCAAACTCGAGAGCTCCTTTCCCCATACTTGGTTTTATTTTCAGTCTTTTTCTTCTTTTTGTTATGTAGTTCAATAATTCCTTTAGTCCTATGTTTTACTTACAAGTGCAATAATTCATTGTAGTCCCATACCCACAATGAATCGATGTAAGTAATCAAGGGACTAAGGAATGATTTCAATACCTTATAGTGAGTCATTCTTTACTCTTAGTATTCATAATCATTTCATAAGCCAATTTTATTGGCTATGCCATCTGTTTAATTACTTTCATGTTAGGGAAGTTATATTCATTTAATTACCATGATATTCCTACTTCTCTTCTTGGCATCATATAAGAAGTCATTATAAGCCAATCTTATTTGGCTTTGCCCATTATTTGCTGAAACTTTCATTAGTGTGACATTGGCAATTGACATTCTTAAGCTCTTATTCATTGCTCACTTTGCACATACTTTCCATTCATCATCATTATTCTCACTTTCATAG
Organism: Solanum sitiens; assembly: GCA_016801875.1. Taxonomy (NCBI): domain Eukaryota; kingdom Viridiplantae; phylum Streptophyta; class Magnoliopsida; order Solanales; family Solanaceae; genus Solanum; species Solanum sitiens. Next base: position 1,325,742 of record JABWTJ010000147.1, read on the forward strand.
TGACATCATTAGGAATAAGATCATGCGAGCTTAACATGAAATCCAGTGTCTTCCCCACACTGAAAACAAGTGATTCACCGGTTAAAATGAATCTTAGACCATGTGAGATACTTATGGAATCCAGTGTCTGCCCCACATATGGAAAGGGGTGATCCCCGGCTAAGGCGGATCCATCTCAAGTGTTCACTCCACACTGAAATGGAGTGGCTCACGGCTATAGTGAACCAAGAACATATCGTGAGCATTAAACGACATACATCATGTGAGGTAAACATGAAATCAGTGTCTGCCCCACACCGATAGACTAGTTATGAGTGGTGATGCCTTCCTTCGGGAAGGACGGAGGTTCACGTAATTCTCATGAAGATGAGACTGTCCACCAATGTGGGTATGGGTCTACCTAAATCTCCTAGTCTTCGAACTATGTCTAGCCAAATCTCTCTCTACTTCTGCCCTTACTTTGGTATCAGAGCTAGAATACAAAAAAGATAAACAACAACAACTATGGAAAACAAAGCAACTACCAGTAATCTACAAGAACAGGTATATTCGAAATCATTTATGAGTAGCTAAACTGCTTTATTCCTGATAATCTTTCCCTGATTATAAGTATTTATTATTAAATCCAGTTACTACCATAGGTGTTTTAAGTTTTTCCCATTTTTCTTCTGGTAAACAATTGTATTTACATATATTAGTTTCAGCTCCTGTATCTATTATAGGCGTATAGTATCTATTATAATATCCTTCTATTATAATTTTTGCTAGTATATAGATTTTCATTTCTTACATTATAATATTCTTTTTATAATTATTTTCTTATTTTGGCAAGTAATAGTTAATTGTTCTTCTTCTATTTTATATGGGGTGAATTGATCTAACCAATTTATACCTAAAGTTATACTTTCTTTTTCTTGACGTATTTTAAATGGTATTATTAAGGGTATTCCTCCTATAATAATTTCTTTTTCTATTTCTTCACTTATAGTTACTATTTCACTAGGTAATCCAGGGCATACATGTCCTGTTTTTATAATTTCTTTATTTAAGACTAAGTCTTTACTTATATAATTATCATCTTGACCTGTATTTATTAATATCTTATATCTTTTTTCATTAATGATCCCAGCTATAAAATAATAGCTTAATAGAAAATAGAAAAGATAGAAAAAGAAGTACAAATACTCAAAGAGACAGCTAACAGTCAGCAGCATGACTCTAAAAATGCGGAGCTACGTCTTAAGGCAGACGGTAAACAGCCAGAGCTAAAAGGTGACATTGAGAAACACCTAAAAACTCAATATACTAAAAATATGTTAGTTGCAGATACTGCAGGTACAAGTACAGGAGTTACGGAAAAAGCTATGCCAAGAAATACAAATTTAAATAGCCTATTTACCAAATCATTTATTCCAAAATTCCAACAAAGTACCCCAACACCACAAACATCTACCTACGCAGCAAGCATACAAAGTGACAAAAAAAGATACAATTATATTGCCCAGTCATATATTGACAACATATATAAAATCCAAGCCTTTTTAAATCTAAACCCCAGATCCACTCAGACAAAAAATACCAGTGAAAATTATATAATCCAGAAATTACAAGGATACAATAAACTTATTGCACAACCTAAAACAAGTGCAAATCTAGTCAAGACATGTTATAGTTATGGACTTTTGAGTACCGTATATACTTTCGATGGCGAAGAAATTACTGGAATACCAGAATTACATAGAGCATTTATTACGTTTAAAAGAATTACAAAAGGGAATTTATTTTTCATTAAATTCTATACGGCACCAGCAGAGATATTACATGAAGAAATAAAATCTTCAATACAAGTCATTAAGATAGGATTGACAAAAGATATGATCATACCTGAGGAGATTGAAAAACAAGATGAGATACAAAAAATAGATATACCTAGTTTTTATGCTAACAAAAGAATAATTGGCATATCAACTATAATACAAGAGTTAGCAAACAATTATTTAAATGGAAATGCGATATGGAGCTACTATGCTAGAGATCAAGTGATGATATACGCAAATTCCAAAGAGTTACGAAAATCAGATATGGATGAAGTTCAGCAATGGATTTTATCTTTATTAAAACCTGAAGAACTACCAACTACAAGAGCTTTGAAGAAGCAGTTTATTTCAAAAGAATTATTAACCAGATATTGTAAACTAATTGGACACAGATACCCCGATCACCATTGTTCCAAATGTAATAGAGAAGACAACTTAATTCCAGATGTAAGTTTGGAATAAAGAAAAGAAGAAGAAAACAAGAAGAAGAAGACAAAGAAGAAAAAGAGATATGTAAAGTATGTCGGCCATATGTAATAAATTAACGGCCATTAATTTGTAAAGTCTGTCGGCCATATTATAAAGGCCATTTATCGTTTTGTAAAAAGCGTGTCGGCCAATTGTAAAAAGTGTAGGCCATTATAAAAAGTAAAGTTATTTGTCGTTTTGCGTCGGCCGAATGTTATAAGGCCAAGTGTCAAAGTTAGTGTCGGCCACTGTTAGGCCAATAATTTAAGTTTGCTTATAAATAGAGGCTTTTGTCCTCATAATAAACATCATCAGCTTCCCTACATCTCTCTTCAAATCTCTCTCTACTTCCGCCCCTACTTTGGTATCAGAGCTAGAATACAAAAAAAGATAAACAACAACTATGGAAAACAAAGCAACTACCAGTAATCTACAAGAACAGGTATATTCGAAATCATTTATGAGTAGCTAAACTGCTTTATTCCTGATAATCTTTCCCTGATTATAAGTATTTATTATGAGTTAATAATACTATAATAGTCATCTCTAAGAAGGTTTGCTATGGAAATATTCTGAGAGTAGGTAAGCCCGGACTATGCCATCCTAAGGTGGAAACCGGTAGGCAAGGAGGCCGTTTGGGGAGTACACAAATGTTGAAGCGCTGTTAGGGTAACTAATTGAAGAAGAAAGCCATAGTAGTGACTAGACGAGATGAATATTATATTGTTATTGCTTATAATGAATAAGTATAAACTGTGAAAAGGTTAGAAGGAATAAAATTTTTAGTGAAAATTATGATAAATATGCCTACATACTTGCTAGATGATGATAAAGAATATATGATGCTATTGTTTTATATACTGAAAGATATTGATGTTGATTCCCGTAGAATAATTTATGATAGATTAATGATGCATGAGATAATAGAAGAAACAACTGTAGGTTGGTTTGAGCTGATAATTTATGATGATAATGATTTAGATTATCTATTCGATGATTTAGAACTATATAGAGATCAATGATAAATTATAGATATTTGAGGTTATGGAAAGAAACTAAAGAAAAGATAGATTTAGAAGAAAAACTATTAATTGAGAACGTAAATAAATATATATATCTTCGAGAAGAAGAATATTTAGAATACATAGAAACAAACGCTAAAGAAATACAAAGGTTGAATGTAATTAAGAAAGAATATTATGAACAAATATTTTCTTAAAAATGGATAAAAGAATATATAAACAACAACTGATAGAAAAATTAAATGAATTACAATATAATCATGACTTTATGAAAGAACGAATGATAGAAAATATATTTGCAGGAGTATGTAATAAATCAATATTAATACAAAAGAAACAAATATTTGATTTAAAATTAAAAATAGACTGTTTAGAATATAAAATACAACATGATATAAACTATAACAACGAATATAATGAATAAAGAAGAATTCGCTGTAGATGAAAAAACTTATGAAAATTACGAAGGAATAATAATAAAAATAGTATTTTCCAACTTAGGAAGAAGGTATAAAAAAATAGGAGATAGATTATACTTAATGTTAGAAAAAGAAACTGCAAAATTAGAAGATAGTTTAACAGCTATGATAAGAATAACGAAAGAAAACGAAGAAATTGATAAAGCTAAAGAAATTGAAGAAATAAAAATAAAAGCAAAACAAGAAATAAAGAAAATTGAAGAAACAAAAAATAACAAGATAGAGGAATTAGAAAAAGAATTAGCATATTTAAAACTATTATATGAAAATAGACAAAAAGAAAAACAACTACAAAAAGAAGCAGAATTAGAACTTCAAAAAGAAGTAGAATTAGCTAATGAAATACATGAAATAAAACAAATATTAAAAGAAAATAAAGATGTTGAAATAAATGAAATAAACAATGATATAACTGAATCTGATAAAAATTCAGAAATAAGTGATATTAGTGAAACATACACAGAAATCTTAGAACAAACTAATAAATTAAAAAAATTAGAAATAAATACAAATAATGTAAATAAACCAGGAACTTCAAGAGAAAAAACTCCAGATAATAGTCCTAGACATAATCCTAGAACTTCAACACCAACTTATTACACAAAAAATTATGAAAATTCAGATAGAATTGATGCTATATGGAATAGTAGATTAAATACAAAATGGAAACCTAAATCAATAATAGAACAAACCAACTTTTTAGATTTAGATTGTGTTATAGATATAAATAAAGTAATTTCATTATGGATAGGAAATCTATCAAAACAATTAGTAGATAATAAAATAACAGTAAAAGACACTCCAGGTTATATAGAAAGAACTTTAATTGGAACAGCAAAATTATGGATAGAAAATTTACCCTTAGAAAGTAAAGAAGCATTAAGAAGTGATAAAAAACTAGACGGATCATTAACTACATCTAATATAGAAATTTTAGAAAAATATGAGTTAGCAATAAGAAATGAATTTGGAAGTCTAACTACAGATATAAAAGAACAAAATAAAGAAAAAATAATAAATAGACAATTAATGTCAAAATTAGCAATATGTAATATGTGTTATATAGAAGAATATACATGCGCATTTAAAGAATATTATTATAAAGCAACTTATAATATAAATGAAGCAAAAGAAATAAGGCAACAATATTTCACAAAATTACCAGAACCATTTAATACTAATATAATAAAAGATTGGAATAATGAAGAAATGACAGATACATTAGGATCTAAAATAAAATTCTTACAACAATGGTTTATTCAGCTATGTGAAAATCAAAAGAAAAAATTAAAAATGGAAAAAGTATTAATGAAAAACTTAGCATGCTGTAAAAATAAAATAGCACCACAGTTTGGCTGTGAAGATATATATTATAAAAAATCTAGAAAAAATAGGAAATACAGAAAACGAAAAACTAAATATAAATATAAAAAACCACGAAAACGTTATTATACAAAAGATTATAAACAAAAAAGATTATCTAGACCAAAGAAAGCCTTATCAAATTGTAATTGTTACAATTGTGGTAAGTTAGGACATTTAGCTAAAGGCTGTAAATTACCTAGAAATATAAAAAGAAAACAAATTACAGAACTAATTCTAGATGAACATAAATATATACAAATAGATTATTTGGATTATGAATTAGATGATAATGATAGTATATATGAGATTTCAGATATAGAAAATAATAATGAAATGGAATCCGATAATAATGACTACGTAATAGAATCTAATAATGAAACAATAATCGAAGAAAATGACTGAAGAAAACATAAGGATTATATCTACAGAAGAATATCATGATGAAAACTCAGTAGAACAAAAAATAATCTTTGATAATACAATTTTTCAAGAAATAAAAAATAAAGAATTAGACTTAAGTGTAGAAAAAGTATTAAAAGTACCTATTTTAAACCAATTCTTTAAAAGAAATAAAGAAGAATATTATGTAGTTAGCCAAAAAGAACATATTATAGATTGTAAATACACTAAAGGAAAAGCTCAAATACCTATTTTAAATAAAAGAATGATTAATCAAGAAATACAACATATAAAGGCTAAGACACCCATAAAATATGTACATTTAGGAGGAACCTGTAACGACCTGCTTAGTCGTTTTGAGCAGCAGATTTTATTTCTGGAAAACTGTCTGAGACGACGTATCCAACGACGGACCGTCATGGGCACGACGGACCGTCGAGGGTGTCTCGTTTCAAACACTTGGAATTCTTATATTTGAGTGCTGAAATCGACTCTCTGAACTCTGTGACGGACCTGCAGGACGGACCGTCACAGACATGACGGACCGTTGTGAGGTTCCGTTTCAAAACACTTCAACTCTTGAGAATTGGGTACTGAGAGCAATTCTCTGAAGTCTGTGACGGACCTGCAGGACGGACCGTCACAGACATGACGGACCGTTGTGAGGTTCCGTTTCAAAACACTTCAACTCTTGAGAATTGGGTACTGAGAGCAATTCTCTGTCCGTCGTGACGGAAGTGCAGGACGGACCGTCGTAGACACGACGGACCGTCACAGGTTGCGTAATCCCAGTCTGGGTCAAATTTCTGGGTAAGTTTTAAAGGGGAGTTTTGGACTATTCTTGCTATAATTATAAATTTTAGTGGGTCAATGTTAAAAACTCAAATCCTTGGGGGTGTAAAGGAGATGACCTTGAGTTACTTAGTGGGTGGTTTCCTCATCTTTTATACCTAATTATATGCTAAATTAGGGAAAAGAGAGAGAGTTTGGAAGAAGAAAAAAATAGAGAGAACAAGGAGAAGAGAGGAACGATCTATAGAGAGAGACAACCAAGAGGAAACAAGAAGCTTGAGAGATTGCTTGCTTGATCAAGGATCCTTGGTGAAGGTAGGTTATGGTTTGATACTATTCGTAGTAAACTCTTAATAGTGAATGATATGTATTGGTAGTATTGTAAACCCTACTATATGCTTAATTGTATGCTTGCATGAATGTGATTATGTGATTGTGATAAAATAAGCATAATGAAGCTTTGAATCCAAAATCTTGAAGAACCCTAATTCACCTTGTTATTGATGATGCCTTGGTATAAAAGAAGGCTTGATGAATTGATAGAATGATGTTAGTGGATCGGGTGTCACGAACCGACACGTAGAATTAGGGGATCGGAGTGTCACGTTCCGACACATAGTATTAGGGGATCGGGTGTCACGAACCGACACGTAGAATTAGGGATCGGAGAGTGTCACGTTCCGCACCTAGTATTAGGGATCGGTTGTCAGAACCGCACATAGAATTAGGGGATCGGCGTGTCACGTTCCGACACATAGTATTAGTGGGTCGGGTGTCACGAACCGACACATAGAATTAGGGGATCGGAGTGTCACGTTCCGACACATAGAATTAGGGGATCGGAGTGTCACGTTCCGACACATAGAATTAGTGGATCGGGTGTCACGAACCGACACGTAGAATTAGGGGATCGGAGTGTCACGTTCCGACACATAGTATTAGTGGATCGGGTGTCACGAACCGACACATAGAATTAAGGGATCGGGTGTCACGAACCGACACGTAGAATTAAGGGATCGGAGTGTCAGTTCGACACTAGTAGTAGGGGATCGAGTGTCACGTACCGACACAAGAGGAAGAAAGATAATGAATCTTGAGAGATGTTTATATACTCAATGTAATGAACCTAATTTCCCAAATGAGTGTGGTATTGAGGCTTGAGTCCTCATGGATGAACTTGGTAGTACTTATTGATGATTATAGTACTTGTTGCTACATGTTGAGTATTGTAGTTGATTTATGATATGAACTGATATATACTGTTTTCTATTTTGAGTTGGCCGATGATACCTACTCAGTACTTGTGTTTTGTACTGACCCCCTACTTGTTGTTTCTTTCTTTGTTATTTGGGGAATGCAGCAAACGTACCGTCGTCTTCAACTCAGCAGCAATTCTAGCCAGTCTTCACTACACCGGATTTCAGGGGAGCTAATGCTTCTAGCTTGGACTGGATCTTCCCTTCAATGTCTTGATGCCTTGAACTTCCGGCATGGACTAGCCTTTTATTTATTTTAGCTTCTTAGATACTTTTAGATTTGTAACTTGAGGATAGATGTTCTTGTGATGATGACTTCCAGATTTTGGGGATAATGAGTTTTAAGTCTTCCGCTTTGTATATTTTGTTCAATATGTTGGGGTTTTAGATTGGTTGGTTCGCTCACATAGTAGGATAAGTGTGGGTGCCACTCGCGGCTCGATTTTGGGTCGTGACAGAACCGAAATATTAATAAAAGCATGTTTTAGAGAAGGAATAGATACGCCCATAGAAATATATTTAGCAGATGACAGGATAATACATCCTATAGAGAAAAGCGTAATTAGCGCAATAAAAGGAAATTTAATATATCAAAAATTTAAATTTATAATTAGTGCAAATTATTCAATTGCATTAACAGATAGAAATATAGATAAATCATTAGTGTTATATTGGAAGCTATCAGGAATAGAACTAGCACCTGGAAGTAAGATATTCACAGCAAGATGTAAAAATTTATATATATTAACTACAAAACATAAAGTAATTGCTAAAAACAAAATAGATAGGATCAAAATAGAAAATCCTTTTGATCAAATTCTTACAATTATAGATAATAATGATTATAGTTATAAAGAAATGGACATTGAAGAAGATTTAGAAATAATAAAAGAAAGAAGAAATACTTTAAGTATAACAAAACCATTAAGTAGAACTACTTCATCAAAAGCAAGTACATCAAAAAGAAAATATGATTTCCCAATACTATTAAATACGGAAGAAACAACATTAAGCTATTATTTTATAGCTGGGATCATTAATGAAAAAAGATATAAGATATTAATAAATACAGGTCAAGATGATAATTATATAAGTAAAGACTTAGTCTTAAATAAAGAAATTATAAAAACAGGACATGTATGCCCTGGATTACCTAGTGAAATAGTAACTATAAGTGAAGAAATAGAAAAAGAAATTATTATAGGAGGAATACCCTTAATAATACCATTTAAAATACGTCAAGAAAAAGAAAGTATAACTTTAGGTATAAATTGGTTAGATCAATTCACCCCATATAAAATAGAAGAAGAACAATTAACTATTACTTGCCAAAATAAGAAAATAATTATAAAAAGAATATTATAATGTAAGTAATGAAAATCTATATACTAGCAAAAATTATAATAGAAGGATATTATAATAGATACTATACGCCTATAATAGATACAGGAGCTGAAACTAATATATGTAAATACAATTGTTTACCAGAAGAAAAATGGGAAAAACTTAAAACACCTATGGTAGTAACTGGATTTAATAATGAAAGTAGTATGATTACTTATCGAGCAAAAAATATTAAGATACAGATATGGGATAAAATTCTGATAATAGAAGATATGTATAGTTTTGATTGCAAAACAAAAGATATGCTACTAGGAATGCCTTTCTTAGATAGACTATACCCACACATAATAACTAAAACGCATTGGTGGTTTACTACACCATGTGGATACAAAATAGGAGCAAAAAGAGTTAATAATGAACAAAAACGAGGTAAGAGTAGAATGGTGATAGATTATCGCAATCTGAATGCCAAAACCAAAACTTACAATTACCCTATACCAAATAAGATATTAAAAATAAGGCAAATACAAGGATATAACTATTTTAGTAAATTTGATTGTAAATCAGGTTTTTATCATTTAAAACTAGAAGATAAATCAAAACAGTTAACTGCATTTACTGTACCACAAGGATACTACGAATGGAACGTTTTACCATTTGGATATAAAAACGCACCAGGTAGATATCAACATTTTATGGATAGTTATTTTAATCAACTAGAAAACTGTATAGTATATATAGATGATATATTACTATATTCTAGAACACAAGAAGAACATATTGAGTTGTTAGAAAAATTTATTCATATAATTAAACAATCAGGTATAAGTTTAAGTAAACGAAAAGCAGAAATAATGAAGTCTCAAATAGAATTCTTAGGAATACAGATAGATAAGAATGGTATAAAAATGCAAACGCACATAGTTCAGAAAATAATTAATTTAAATGAAAATATAGACACAAAAAAGAAATTACAATCCTTTTTAGGATTAGTAAATCAAGTACGAGAATATATACCAAAATTAGCGGAATATTTAAAACCTTTACATAAGAAACTCAAAAAAGATATCGAATATCATTTTGATAATAAAGATAAAGAAAATATACGAAATATTAAGAATTTATGTAAGAAGTTACCAAAACTTCATTTTCCTGATGAAAAAAGAATATTTACTTATATAGTAGAAACAGATTCAAGTGAAAATAGTTATGGGGGAGTATTAAAATATAAATATGAAAATGATAAGATAGAACATCATTGTAGGTACCATTCAGGATCTTATACTGAACCACAAATAAAATGGGAAATTAATTGAAAAGAGTTATTAGCATTATATAAATGTCTATTAGCATTCGAGCATTATATTGTATATAATAAATTTCTTGTAAGAATAGATAATACACAGGTAAAATGGTGGTTAACAAGAAAAATAGATGATTCTGTAACAACAAAAGAAATACGACGATTGGTATTAAATATATTGAATTTTACATTTACAATTGAAGTAATTACAACTAACAAGAATATTATTGCAGATTATCTCTCCAGAGACAGATACAATGAAACAAATCTTATCTATGATGACAAATCTTTGTCAGAAAATAGAAAAGATAGAAAAAGAAGTACAAATACTCAAAGAGACAGCTAACAGTCAGCAGCATGACTCTAAAAATGCGGAGCTACGTCTTAAGGCAGACGGTAAACAGCCAGAGCTAAAAGGTGACGTTGAGAAACACCTAAAAACTCAATATACTAAAAATATGTTAGTTGCAGATACTGCAGGTACAAGTACAGGAGTTACGGAAAAAGCTATGCCAAGAAATACAAATTTAAATAGCCTATTTACCAAATCATTTATTCCAAAATTCCAACAAAGTACCCCAACACCACAAACATCTACCTACGCAGCAAGCATACAAAGTGACAAAAAAAGATACAATTATATTGCCCAGTCATATATTGACAACATATATAAAATCCAAGCCTTTTTAAATCTAAACCCCAGATCCACTCAGACAAAAAATACCAGTGAAAATTATATAACCCAGAAATTACAAGGATACAATAAACTTATTGCACAACCTAAAACAAGTACAAATCTAGTCAAGACATGTTATAGTTATGGACTTTTGAGTACCGTATATACTTTCGATGGCGAAGAAATTACTGGAATACCAGAATTACATAGAGCATTTATTACGTTTAAAAGAATTACAAAAGGGAATTTATTTTTCATTAAATTCTATACGGCACCAGCAGAGATATTACATGAAGAAATAAAATCTCCAATACAAGTCATTAAGATAGGATTGACAAAAGATATGATCATACCTGAGGAGATTGAAAAACAAGATGAGATACAAAAAATAGATATACCTAGTTTTTATGCTAACAAAAGAATAATTGGCATATCAACTATAATACAAGAGTTAGCAAACAATTATTTAAATGGAAATGCGATATGGAGCTACTATGCTAGAGATCAAGTGATGATATACGCAAATTCCAAAGAGTTACGAAAATCAGATATGGATGAAGTTCAGCAATGGATTTTATCTTTATTAAAACCTGAAGAACTACCAACTACAAGAGCTTTGAAGAAGCAGTTTATTTCAAAAGAATTATTAACCAGATATTGTAAACTAATTGGACACAGATACCCCGATCACCATTGTTCCAAATGCAATGGAGAAGACAACTTAATTCCAGATGTAAGTTTGGAATAAAGAAAAGAAGAAGAAAACAAGAAGAAGAAGACAAAGAAGAAAAAGAGATATGTAAAGTATGTCGGCCATATGTAATAAATTAACGGCCATTAATTTGTAAAGTCTGTCGGCCATATTATAAAGGCCATTTATCGTTTTGTAAAAAGCGTGTCGGCCAATTGTAAAAAGTGTAGGCCATTATAAAAAGCAAAGTTATTTGTCGTTTTGCGTCGGCCGAATGTTATTAGGCCAAGTGTCAAAGTTAGTGTCGGCAACTGTTAGGCCAATAATTTAAGTTTGCTTATAAATAGAGGCTTTTGTCCTCATAATAAACATCATCAGCTTCCCTACATCTCTCTTCAAATCTCTCTCTACTTCCGCCCTTACTTTGGTATCAGAGCTAGAATACAAAAAAGATAAACAACAACAACTATGGAAAACAAAGCAACTACCAGTAATCTACAAGAACAGGTATATTCGAAATCATTTATGAGTAGCTAAACTGCTTTATTCCTGATAATCTTTCCCTGATTATAAGTATTTATTATGAGTTAATAATACTATAATAGTCATCTCTAAGAAGGTTTGCTATGGAAATATTCTGAAAGTAGGTAAGCCCGGACTATGCCATCCTAAGGTGGAAACCGGTAGGCAAGGAGGCCGTTTGGGGAGTACACAAATGTTGAGGCGCTGTTAGGGTAACTAATTGAAGAAGAAAGCCATAGTAGTGACTAGACGAGATGAATATTATATTGTTATTGCTTATAATGAATAAGTATAAACTGTGAAAAGGTTAGAAGGAATAAAAGTTTTAGTGAAAATTATGATAAATATGCCTACATACTTGCTAGATGATGATAAAGAATATATGATGCTATTGTTTTATATACTGAAAGATATTGATGTTGATTCCCGTAGAATAATTTATGATAGATTAATGATGCATGAGATAATAGAAGAAACAACTGTAGGTTGGTCTGAGCTGATAATTTATGATGATAATGATTTAGATTATCTATTCGATGATTTAGAACTATATAGAGATCAATAATAAATTATAGATATTTGAGGTTATGGAAAGAAACTAAAGAAAAGATAGATTTAGAAGAAAAACTATTAATTGAGAACGTAAATAAATATATATATCTTCGAGAAGAAGAATATTTAGAATACATAGAAAAAAACGCTAAAGAAATACAAAGGTTGAATGTAATTAAGAAAGAATATTATGAACAAATATTTTCTTAAAAATGGATAAAAGAATATATAAACAACAACTGATAGAAAAATTAAATGAATTACAGTATAATCATGACTTTATGAAAGAACGAATGATAGAAAATATATTTGCAGGAGTATGTAATAAATCAATATTAATACAAAAGAAACAAATATTTGATTTAAAATTAAAAATAGACTGTTTAGAATATAAAATACAACATGATATAAACTATAACAACGAATATAATGAATAAAGAAGAATTCACTGTAGATGAAAAAACTTATGAAAATTACGAAGGAATAATAATAAAAATAGTATTTTCCAACTTAGGAAGAAGGTATAAAAAAATAGGAGATAGATTATACTTAATGTTAGAAAAAGAAACTGCAAAATTAGAAGATAGTTTAACAGCTATGATAAGAATAACGAAAGAAAACGAAGAAATTGATAAAGCTAAAGAAATTGAAGAAATAAAAATAAAAGCAAAACAAGAAATAAAGAAAATTGAAGAAACAAAAAATAACAAGATAGAGGAATTAGAAAAAGAATTAGCATATTTAAAACTATTATATGAAAATAGACAAAAAGAAAAACAACTACAAAAAGAAGCAGAATTAGAACTTCAAAAAGAAGTAGAATTAGCTAATGAAATACATGAAATAAAACAAATATTAAAAGAAAATAAAGATGTTGAAATAAATGAAATAAACAATGATATAACTGAATCTGATAAAAATTCAGAAATAAGTGATATTAGTGAAACATACACAGAAATCTTAGAACAAACTAATAAATTAAAAAAATTAGAAATAAATACAAATAATGTAAATAAACCAGGAACTTCAAGAGAAAAAACTCCAGATAATAGTCCTAGACATAATCCTAGAACTTCAACACCAACTTATTACACAAAAAATTATGAAAATTCAGATAGAATTGATGCTATATGGAATAGTAGATTAAATACAAAATGGAAACCTAAATCAATAATAGAACAAACTAACTTTTTAGATTTAGATTGTGTTATAGATATAAATAAAGTAATTTCATTATGGATAGGAAATCTATCAAAACAATTAGTAGATAATAAAATAACAGTAAAAGACACTCCAGGTTATATAGAAAGAACTTTAATTGGAACAGCAAAATTATGGATAGAAAATTTACCCTTAGAAAGTAAAGAAGCATTAAGAAGTGATAAAAAACTAGACGGATCATTAACTACATCTAATATAGAAATTTTAGAAAAATATGAGTTAGCAATAAGAAATGAATTTGGAAGTCTAACTACAGATATAAAAGAACAAAATAAAGAAAAAATAATAAATAGACAATTAATGTCAAAATTAGCAATATGTAATATGTGTTATATAGAAGAATATACATGCGCATTTAAAGAATATTATTATAAAGCAACTTATAATATAAATGAAGCAAAAGAAATAAGGCAACAATATTTCACAAAATTACCAGAACCATTTAGTACTAATATAATAAAAGATTGGAATAATGAAGAAATGACAGATACATTAGGATCTAGAATAAAATTCTTACAACAATGGTTTATTCAGCTATGTGAAAATCAAAAGGAAAAATTAAAAATGGAAAAAGTATTAATGAAAAACTTAGCATGCTGTAAAAATAAAATAGCACCACAGTTTGGCTGTGAAGATATATATTATAAAAAATCTAGAAAAAATAGGAAATACAGAAAACGAAAAACTAAATATAAATATAAAAAACCACGAAAACGTTATTATACAAAAGATTATAAACAAAAAAGATTATCTAGACCAAAGAAAGCCTTATCAAATTGTAATTGTTACAATTATGGTAAGTTAGGACATTTAGCTAAAGACTGTAAATTACCTAGAAATATAAAAAGAAAACAAATTACAGAACTAATTCTAGATGAACATAAATATATACAAATAGATTATTTGGATTATGAATTAGATGATAATGATAGTATATATGAGATTTCAGATATAGAAAATAATAATGAAATGGAATCCGATAATAATGACTACGAAATAGAATCTAATAATGAAACAATAATCGAAGAAAATGACTGAAGAAAATATAAGGATTATATCTACAGAAGAATATCATGATGAAAACTCAGTAGAACAAAAAATAATCTTTGATAATACAATTTTTCAAGAAATAAAAAATAAAGAATTAGACTTAAGTGTAGAAAAAGTATTAAAAGTACCTATTTTAAACCAATTCTTTAAAAGAAATAAAGAAGAATATTATGTAGTTAGCCAAAAAGAACATATTATAGATTGTAAATACACTAAAGGAAAAGCTCAAATACCTATTTTAAATAAAAGAATGATTAATCAAGAAATACAACATATAAAGGCTAAGACACCCATAAAATATGTACATTTAGGAGGAACCGAAATATTAATAAAAGCATGTTTTAGAGAAGGAATAGATACGCCCATAGAAATATATTTAGCAGATGACAGGATAATACATCCTATAGAGAAAAGCGTAATTAGCGCAATAAAAGGAAATTTAATATATCAAAAATTTAAATTTATAATTAGTGCAAATTATTCAATTGCATTAACAGATAGAAATATAGATAAATCATTAGTGTTATATTGGAAGCTATCAGGAATAGAACTAGCACCTGGAAGTAAGATATTCACAGCAAGATGTAAAAATTTATATATATTAACTACAAAACATAAAGTAATTGCTAAAAACAAAATAGATAGGATCAAAATAGAAAATCCTTTTGATCAAATTCTTACAATTATAGATAATAATGATTATAGTTATAAAGAAATGGACATTGAAGAAGATTTAGAAATAATAAAAGAAAGAAGAAATACTTTAAGTATAACAAAACCATTAAGTAGAACTACTTCATCAAAAGCAAGTACATCAAAAAGAAAATATGATTTCCCAATACTATTAAATACGGAAGAAACAACATTAAGCTATTATTTTATAGCTGGGATCATTAATGAAAAAAGATATAAGATATTAATAAATACAGGTCAAGATGATAATTATATAAGTAAAGACTTAGTCTTAAATAAAGAAATTATAAAAACAGGACATATATGCCCTGGATTACCTAGTGAAATAGTAACTATAAGTGAAGAAATAGAAAAAGAAATTATTATAGGAGGAATACCCTTAATAATACCATTTAAAATACGTCAAGAAAAAGAAAGTATAACTTTAGGTATAAATTGGTTAGATCAATTCACCCCATATAAAATAGAAGAAGAACAATTAACTATTACTTGCCAAAATAAGAAAATAATTATAAAAAGAATATTATAATGTAAGTAATGAAAATCTATATACTAGCAAAAATTATAATAGAAGGATATTATAATAGATACTATACGCCTATAATAGATACATGAGCTGAAACTAATATATGTAAATACAATTGTTTACCAGAAGAAAAATGGGAAAAACTTAAAACACCTATGGTAGTAACTGGATTTAATAATGAAAGTAGTATGATTACTTATCGAGCAAAAAATATTAAGATACAGATATGGGATAAAATTCTGATAATAGAAGATATGTATAGTTTTGATTGCAAAACAAAAGATATGCTACTAGGAATGCCTTTCTTAGATAGACTATACCCACACATAATAACTAAAACGCATTGGTGGTTTACTACACCATGTGGATACAAAATAGGAGCAAAAAGAGTTAATAATGAACAAAAACGAGGTAAGAGTAGAATGGTGATAGATTATCGCAATCTGAATGCCAAAACCAAAACTTACAATTACCCTATACCAAATAAGATATTAAAAATAAGGCAAATACAAGGATATAACTATTTTAGTAAATTTGATTGCAAATCAGGTTTTTATCATTTAAAACTAGAAGATAAATCAAAACAGTTAACTGCATTTACTGTACCACAAGGATACTACGAATGGAACGTTTTACCATTTGGATATAAAAACGCACCAGGTAGATATCAACATTTTATGGATAGTTATTTTAATCAACTAGAAAACTGTATAGTATATATAGATGATATATTACTATATTCTAGAACACAAGAAGAACATATTAAGTTGTTAGAAAAATTTATTCATATAATTAAACAATCAGGTATAAGTTTAAGTAAACGAAAAGCAGAAATAATGAAGTCTCAAATAGAATTCTTAGGAATACAGATAGATAAGAATGGTATAAAAATGCAAACGCACATAGTTCAGAAAATAATTAATTTAAATGAAAATATAGACACAAAAAAGAAATTACAATCCTTTTTAGGATTAGTAAATCAAGTACGAGAATATATACCAAAATTAGCGGAATATTTAAAACCTTTACATAAGAAACTCAAAAAAGATATCGAATATCATTTTGATAATAAAGATAAAGAAAATATAAGAAATATTAAGAATTTATGTAAGAAGTTACCAAAACTTCATTTTCCTGATGAAAAAAGAATATTTACTTATATAGTAGAAACAGATTCAAGTGAAAATAGTTATGGGGGAGTATTAAAATATAAATATGAAAATGATAAGATAGAACATCATTGTAGGTACCATTCAGGATCTTATACTGAACCACAAATAAAATGGGAAATTAATTGAAAAGAGTTATTAGCATTATATAAATGTCTATTAGCATTCGAGCATTATATTGTATATAATAAATTTCTTGTAAGAATAGATAATACACAGGTAAAATGGTGGTTAACAAGAAAAATAGATGATTCTGTAACAACAAAAGAAATACGACGATTGGTATTAAATATATTGAATTTTACATTTACAATTGAAGTAATTACAACTAACAAGAATATTATTGCAGATTATCTCTCCAGAGACAGATACAATGAAACAAATCTTATCTATGATGACAAATCTTTGTCAGAAAATAGAAAAGATAGAAAAAGAAGTACAAATACTCAAAGAGACAGCTAACAGTCAGCAGCATGACTCTAAAAATGCGGAGCTACGTCTTAAGGCAGACGGTAAACAGCCAGAGCTAAAAGGTGACGTTGAGAAACACCTAAAAGCTCAATATACTAAAAATATGTTAGTTGCAGATACTGCAGGTACAAGTACAGGAGTTACGGAAAAAGCTATGCCAAGAAATACAAATTTAAATAGCCTATTTACCAAATCATTTATTCCAAAATTCCAACAAAGTACCCCAACACCACAAACATCTACCTACGCAGCAAGCATACAAAGTGACAAAAAAAGATACAATTATATTGCCCAGTCATATATTGACAACATATATAAAATCCAAGCCTTTTTAAATCTAAACCCCAGATCCACTCAGACAAAAAATACCAGTGAAAATTATATAACCCAGAAATTACAAGGATACAATAAACTTATTGTATAGTATTGTGGAAGCTTGCGTCTAGATTGAGATTTACTTAATCTTTTAATGAATTATCATCCGTACATTATATTGATGAAATGTGAAATGTCCTTACATATCATCCTTAATTTATATTTATGAAATGTGAATTGTCCTTACATATCATCCTTACTTTACATTGATGAAATATGAATTGTCCTTACATATCATCCTTACTTTACATTTATGAAATGTGAATTGTCCTTACATATCATCCTTACTATACATTGATAAATGTGAATTATCCTTACATATCATCCTTAGGTGTTAATGAAACTAGTCTCACACATTCTAACACCTTCATTCGTGAGTATGCTTTTAACATATTAACTTAGGTGTAAGTAAGACTTATCTCACTTCCTTTAACACCCCATTATGTGTAACTTACTTAATTTAGACCCCTTTAATTATGTTATAACTCACGTTACTTCTTTACTTTAGTGTAGTAGATTCATTTTATCCTTTTTGGACGATGAGCACTTCTTTCAATGAGTTACATGTGTTCATAGTTCATTCTTTTAGAGCATGTTGGGAGTTGTCCCAATGAATAACATGCCCTTGGTTATGGATTCATTGAATTACTTTAGAACTACTGGAGATGTCATTTCAGTATTTTGGCTACACAAGATTGGCATATGACTAGTATTGGCATAAACAATTGGGTAAGGATTGCATAACCATCTTTGTTGGCATAATACAATTTTACATTCGTTATGCTTAGTTTGGTATATATATATATTGTTCATTAGCCAATCTTTCAATTATTTAAAGATTACATTATAGCCAATCCCATTTAAATTTTGAACAATGTACTATTAGTCATTTTATTGGCATAAGCCAAACATTCATTCAAATATAGTTTCATGAGATTCTCATTAGCCAATTTTTCCATCATTATTTAAAAGCAATAATGTAAGCCAATTCCATTCAACTTTTGGGCAAGACATTGTTAGCCATTTTATTGGCATAAACCAAACATTCATTCAACTTATGATTTCATGGAGATCTGTTTCGGCAACCTTATAACATAACGCTTTTAAACATCTTGGACAACTTAATATGATCATTTAATGAACACAACACCATTAACAAGTCACATTAACAGTAGGTATGCACAACAGACCGTAATCATCTTCATACATAACATTTTCGGACACATGTTAGCATATTATCATTCTCTTAACCAATAGTTCATGACTTTAGGGTAACATTTTTAAGATATATTGGACAACATCATATTAATAATTGATGACTTTAGCATCTTCATAACGTTAAAAAAACAGCAATATAACATTCGGACAAACACACCAACACGTAGACAATTACGGGTGTAACTAACACGTCGTCGATTCATGATTCACATTTTAAGCACTTAAATTTATATGATTAAAACTTCATAGATTAATCGACATTCATAATTCAAGAACATTATACATAATATGAGCCAGCACCACATACCAATAACATGATCTCTAACCTATTCGACATTGAAATGGAAAAGGATACTAGGGACAAGGAGTTTGATGAGAACGAGAACAACCCCAGTTTCAAGATCTTTGAATCATTGGAAAGAAAGTTCTCTTGGAGAAATAAGTCCATGAGAGAAACCAATACCTTATGTATAACTTTATCTACGAAGACCACCTTGAACGAAACCTTGAAGAAACCTTCAAATCGCCCTAGAGAAATCGATAAATTCTCTGCCTTTTTCTTGCGTTCGTTGCTTACTATTTTTGCGTCATTTTTTTCTATGAGTTGAATGTTATTTTTAGGCTTAGGAATAGATATTGAATTCTAAAACTTAGGTTTAATAAGTTAATTAAATAAATTAATTAACTAATTACTAAAAAGCCCCTCCTAAGTTGACTAAACATAGGAGAATATACCACTTAGTCAAACCTGGAAATTGGTGTTGACTATGGTTTTGGTCAACATTTTGACTTTATATTAATTAATTAAATCTTTAATTTAATTAATTTAGGGACCTAGGGTAAGTACTAAAGTAACCCTAAGTCTTTGTAACCAAAATCAACCCTTTAGGACCATCCTAGGTTAAGTACTAGGATGTTTTTTGAATTATACTAGGTTAGTATAAGGATTTCGTTTTGACCATTTAAAATAATTAATTAAATGGCTAATTTAATTAATAAAATACCCTTAAGTCGTTAGGACCTTAACTAACGCTTTGGACCATCCTAGGTTAGATACTATGTTGTCCCTTTCTTGTTTTAACCGAAATATGGAAATTGTTTTGTGATTTCAGTTTGGCCCCTTTAAATTAATTAATTAAGCTGATAAATTAATTAATTAAGTAGCCTAGGTTAATTACTAAAGTATCCCTAAGTCGTTATAACCATAATTAACCCCATCCTAGGTTACGTACTAGGTTGTCTTTTCCTTGTCTTAACCGAAATCTGGAAATTGCTTTGTGATTTAGGTTTTGTCCTTTTAAATTAATTAATTATGCTGATAAATTAATTAAATTAAGTAGCCTAGGGTAATTACTAAAGTATCCCTAAGTTTTAAGGACCATAACTAACCTTTTGGACCATCCTAGGTTAGGTACTAGGTTGTCTCTTTAACTAGTTACTAGGTTAGTGTCACCCGGTTAAGTCTTAGGTTGTCGGGTGCACTAATTAGTTTATTTCGTTTGGTCGTAGGTTAGTTAGCTAGTTAGGGCAGTGGGTTAGAGCATAGAATTAGTTAGAAATTTAGGCCCCACATGGAGTGGTCCCTTGTGCACGTTTTTCCTCCTAACCACCCTAACTGAATTCGGTTAGGGTGGTCCCCTTTTTTTGCCGCTACTTCACATGTCTTGCACATGTGCTTGCACATGGGTTGGTTGTAATTTCCTAACTAACTATTATTTATGGTTCATTTGGGAATGTTTACTTATTGTCCCAAGGATCCTCACCATGTCATTAGGCACTGCTTAATTTACATGATCATTTTAAATGGTCATGTGCTATGGTATCTAGGCTTGACACTTGGATGCCTCATACCTCACACGTTGGTTGTGGGTCTATATGTACATAGTGCCAATTATATTAGATTAGGGTATTCATTGCAGGTACATTTATTGAACATCAATCTTGGATTGGGGTATGACAACCCAAAAAGCATATTTCATATTCGTATATAGAAAATTGGCTAATATCTCTTAGCCAATTTTTCTATACTATGCACAATATTTCTCAATATTGGGCATTGGGGTGCCTAAGTACCCCTAATAGGCTTTCATAAGGACATACTGAGATCTTCATTAGACATGTGATTTTCCTGAACGTTACAACTCAAACATTATGGAAGCTGGCTTCTAGTATGAGGTATACTTAGCTCAATGGATGACTGGTCATCCCTTTCTGTACTTGATGAGTCTGAACTTAATTCTTACATTATCATCATGGTGTAAGTGAGACTTGTCTCACGGTTTCTAACACCCTCTTGTGAGTATTTTTGACGTAATTGCTTAGGTGTAGGTGAGACTTGTCTCACGTTTTTCTAACACCCCATTCTGGTAAATTTCATAACTCATAAGATTTTAGTTATTTCATTACTCACCTTATCTTGTTCAACATTAATTCATAGTCTTGTACCATTCTTTATGAGAGTTATAAGGACTTACTCAATGTGCTATTATGTTCATAAGATCATTTATATAGGGTATGTTGGGACTTGTCCCAATCATTGGCATACACTTGGTTATGAGTTCATTGAGTTACATCTTTTCAAGTTAACTTATCAAACAAGTATTTGGTCTTACAATAAACATCATAATTTACATTGGCCATTTAAGATTGTTATGACTTAGTCATTGGCCAATTTGTTTAATATTTTGGACATAGTTTTGCTAGCCAATTTATTGGCATAAATCAAACTTCACTAAACACTTGTCAAGTCAATTAACTACTTGTATATCCTATAGTAATCACATCATTTTAAGCAAGCCAACTTTTAGCCCGTGATTAGCCTATAAGAATAATTCAATACGACTTATAACAATTTCATCTTCTTGAACACAACTAGGCATTATAACATTTATTATCTCATGTAAATAATACTCTAATCATACAGATCTAACATATAGGTCTCATTCGACATTATCAATCACAGAAACCTACACATAATTATCAGTTAGCACCACATACCAACAACATGCTCGAGATTTACATATACATACTACTAGAATCGGAAATAGGGAGAACTAGGGATATGCATGTTCGACAATTTCATTGGGAACAACCCTAGTTTCGATATTCTTGAATTCAAAATGTTTGAAAAGCCTCTTTGGGAAAGGAATCCAAGAGAGAAAAAACATACCTTACTGTAGAATTGAATGTACGACGATCACCCTGTTCTTTGCACGAAAACCTTTAAGAACTGCCTTGAAATCTCCTAAGGTTTTTCTTACGTTGTTCACTGTTTTTCAGTCGTAGGTTTTCTAATGGTTACACGTGAGTTTAAGTCTTAGGCACTTAATAATGACTAATTCAACTTAGGCTAAATAACTTAATTAAATAAATCAATTAGTTAATTACCAAAACGCCCCTCCTAGATTGACTAAAAATAGGAGAGCATTTGACTTAGCCAAAATCTGAAAATTTGCTAAGGGTCTCGGCTTGACCATTTACATTTATTAATTAAGTTGCTAATTTAATTAATTAAGTTACCTAGGGTAATAACTAAAGTACCCCTAAGTCATTAGGACCATAACTAACCCTTTTGGACCATCCTAGGTTAGGTACTAGGATGTTTCTTTAGTTAGTTACTCGGCTAGTGTCACCCGGTTAGGTCTTAGGTTGTCGGGTACACTAGTTAGTTCATTTTAGTTAGTCCTAGGTTAGTTAGCTATTTAGTTAAGTTAGTTAGAGCCTAGGAATGGTTAGGAAGCTCGGCCTCACGTGGCTTGACCCGACGCGCGCATGTCCCCTTACCGCCCTAACCGAATCGGTTGGCTTGGTCTCTCGGCCGGTAACACATGCGCTTGAACATGTGTTGTGCAATTTCCTAACCGTGCAATCTAGAAACTTCACTTCTTGTCCAAGGATCCTCACTATGTCCTTGGACACTACATAGTCTACATGATCATTTTAAATGATCATGTGATATGGTACCTAGGCTTGACACTTGGATGCCTAGTACCTAATGTGTGTATGTGAAGAATATAGTTATTTTAGCTTAGGGTCTTCATCGAAAGTATAATTCCTAAACAAGCTTGGATTGGAGCATTTGAATTATTTGTTAATACATAAAATTTGGCTAACACCCTTAAGCCAATATTCTCTAATATGCCCAATATTACTCAATATTGGGCATTGGGATGCTTCTGTACCCCAATACATATTATTAAAACCTAATAGTCTCTTCACTAGACAAGTACATTTTCTGGAATGTTACAACCAGAGCGGAGGAGAGTCTAATTTTCAATAATTGGCAACTCTCTTCACACAATTCCGACCATTTGAATTAGGACTTTTTTTGGGTTAAAGCCGTTAATGTAGATGCGATAGATGAAAATCCCTCAACAAACCTTTGATAGTAGCCGGCCAACCCTAGAAAACTCCGAATGTCGGTAGGAATCAAAGTTCTAGGACAACTTTTGACCACTTTCGTCTTTCTCTGATCGACCTCAACCCCTTCACTAGAAACAATGTGACCAAGAAAAGCTACTGACCGCAACCAAAACTCAAACTTGCTGAACTTAGCGAAGAGTTGGTTATCTTTGAGAACTTGCCAAACTATTCTCTAATGACCCATATGATCATTCTCACTCCTTGAGTATATCAAAATATCGTCAACAAATACAATCACAAAAGAATCAAGATACTTTCTAAAAACTCAATTCATGAGGTCCATGAAAGTCGCTAGGGCATTTGTTAGACCAAATGACATAACAAGGAATTCCGGTCGAGGCCATCCGATAAGGAAGGATCAAAATAGGTTGCGTATCGAGTAATAGGTCTATACCAAAGTCAATCTCCCATTCGGGAAGGATTCCAGGAAGGTCATCGGCAAAGACCTTCGGAAACTCCCTTTCTACGGGTACCGACTCTTGGAAGGGACCTCGGATTCAAGATCCATGACTCTTACTATGTTATAGAGACAACCCTTTGCAATTAACTTGCAAGCTTTTAGACGTGAAATGATCTTACCCCTAGGATTTGAGTTTCTTCTCTTCCACTCAAAAACGGGTTCATTCAGAAATTTAAATTTGACCACCCTTGACATACAATCAATAGAGGCAAAACACGCATACAACCAATACATTCCCAATACAATATCGAAATCTAGCATATCAAGTTCTATTAAATCAACCAACGTAATTCTATTGGGAAAGGAAATACATCAAAGGAATATAATTTTAACATACCTCTGACCACGTCCAGTGAGCTCTCTTGATCACTTCGGGATTGAAGAGTATAGAAGCGATTCTTCATAGGATAATCCGGGTTTGGAGCACTTGGTTGAGCTTGAGCATTTTCTCCTCCTTAAGTCTTCATCATAGGGCAATCTTTCTTCATGTGACCACTCTTGCCACAATTATAGCAATTACCCGTTCCCACAAGACACTTGCAATCATGCCTTTTACCACAATTAGAACAAAGAGGCCTATCAACATAAGAACGACCACCTTTTCCCCCTTGGGTCTTGGGAGTAGGCACCTCATACCTATTCTTAGAAGAATTCCCCTCTTCTGTTCTAACCTTCTTCAACTCCCTACCAACTTGTTTAATCTTTTGTTCCTCAATTTGCTCGGCATCATGAACCATGAGAGGAGAGATGTCCATGCTAGGAATTAACATAGCCGACCTACATTCATTAACCACAAGATCGGATATCCCCATGACAAATTTATTCATCTTTGCCCGAGAATCCGCAACCATAGTAGGAGCATGCTTTGATAGTTGAGTGAATTTGAGGCTATACTCCTTCATGCTCATACCCCCTTACGAAGGTTGATGAATTCTTGCATTTACCTCTCCCTTAATTCCAAAGGAAAGAACCTATCAAGCAAAGTCGTTTTGAAAGCTCCCCAATTAATCCGACCTTCTATAACTGGACTCTAATCCTTCCATTGCTCATACCACACTTGAGCTACATGTTTGAGTTGGTAGGCGGCAATTCTGCCTTTTCTTGAGAAGAAACGCCCATAGCCTCAAGAACCTTGAACACTTCATCAATGAACCCTTCTGGGTCCTCCTCCACCTAAGAACCATAGAAAGTCGAGGGATTAATCCTTATGAAAACCCAAATCCTTGAAGCGGTGGTATTAGCATTGGGGTTCCCTTGTACCCTTGTATCCCTAGAAATTTGGGTGGCAAACACTTGAGTCAAGCTCTGAATGGCTGACCTTATCTCAACATTAGACATAGCCCTTATTTAATAGGAACATGAGGGTATTAAGGAGCTTGAGGGGGAATTGCCTCATTCAAATTCTCCTCTCCGGCCCTTCGAGCATTATTCCTTCTTGTATTCATTGCTTATACGCACAAATAAAGGATTAGAAGAAAATACTAGATAGAGTTAAGACTCTTAGGCACGACTAAGTAATAACAAGAGAGTGAAGGTTCTAAGCATCACATAGTCTCTCATTCATAAGTGTGGCACACTTCACAATTATGAATAAGACACTACATAGACGTGTTTTAATGAGACATCAATACCAAAAAGATTTAACTTCAGGATATGATACCGAGTTTGTTACGACCCAAATTACCCTCTAGGCGTAACTGGCATCATATTCCTCTAAGAGGACTAAGACGAGCCTCTTAGCATTCTTCATAGCAAATCATAAGTCAAAATCATGGAAAAATTAAAACTTTTGCTTATATAGCAAGGAGGTTTACATAGACCTGTACATAGGAAGCATACATAGGCTTCTCCCAATTGACCATAACAACGCATAGGAATTTAGTATAATACTTTGTCTCATATTAACCATCTAACGAAGTCAAACAATCCAGTCAAAGCCCTTATACAAAACCATAATTGCCACATAGGGCTTACATCAATATCTTCAACAATAGGAAAGAAATGAATGTCTAATAGACAATACAAGTACTACTAAGATAGATTGTCTAGTAGCATCCTCGAATTAGAGGGCATACCAAAACATGGAGACTCTAGTCCAAGTCTTCTTGCTTTAGCCTCAATGATACTTCAAAAGACTGAACCTACAATGTTTGAGAAAAAATGGAAAAAATATGGGTTACAACAAACCAAATGTAATAAGTATGGTCCCTATGCATAAAAATCGTTAATGCATGCGAAAAGTCACAATTTAGTCAAAATTATGCACAATGACCAACAATTCAATATACACATATAAGGAACATCATAATCATATCAACATATAAGTAACTCAAGAAACATTTGTTCAATGCCATGAATAAAGCCCCATAACCCTATCCAAAGCTAGTATCACATTATGCAACCCAATCATACTTACAACATATTCTCATATATAACATGCTTCATATACCAACACTAGTCATAGCTTATCAACATAATCATAAACATAATCATAATCACAATAGAACACTACTAAAATCATCCTGTAGGATCCCACATGTGCAATGTGTAAGAGAAGTCACATACCCTCCCTCACACTATGTAGTAACCTGTAAGACAACCCTAATAGAATTTCACATACATAATTTGTTCATACCTTTACTTTAGGGAAATAAGTACCATAACTGACATGAGACCATATGAGCTACATGGAATCCACTGTTCTACCCCCATATTGAAAATAGAGGGTTAAGACTTGCTTAAGGTGCAACCATTCGTACATAGCTATTCTAGGTGGATCCACTAAGCTAGAGTCCTATGTGGGCACATATTTAAGGGTCAAGGAGATTGTTTCTAGAAACCTTGACTACTAAGCGTGAAGTTTTCCATCTCACGAGACAACACATATCTTGGTAATCCACAGTACTAGTCGTGAAGAAACCCATGTGGGAGGCCGGACTTACTAATGTGAGACCTCCATCTCATTTACATGCCCTTTAGGTGCTAAACAATTATTCCCTTTAGTAATCATCATATAACATCATACAAGTTCACATTAGTCTCTTTCAGACCTTTAAGTAAACATCTTATCATAATAGCTCATAGGTGATCACAAGTGAGAACTATCCTTTCACTTAAGACACAACATTATAATCATGAGAAACTACATTCAATCATATAATGATCACATCATAACATAAATAAATACTTAATATCTAATTCATAGATCTAGTGTTAGGGATAAGGGATCCTTGTCACCAACATCACAACAACACAATTAGTTATAGCATCATTATCACATAAGTGGATATCACCATGCATAATTAGGATCAAAGAAGAATCAAGATCATACCTCTTTTCCCTTCATGGGACTTCATACTTCAATACCCACGAACTCACAATAAAAATATGAAATAGGGTCGTTCATGAAGCATTAACATAACTAAAATCAAAGTAAACAATTGACATGTTCATCACCCTCAACAATTCACCTTAATGAATCCAAGAAATTAGGGATTTGGGGGAAAGATATGGGTCAAGATAAAACTCATAGTAATTCATCAATTAACCATTAGTTCATACTTAAAAAACATTAAATCATCATATTTCATCACAACTGATTCACAATTTTGTTTTAGAAAGAAGACCCATGCGAGGAGAAAAAACCTTGTTTTGGGGGATTTAGAAAACATCTTTTGAAGGACCTCTTGGTGAAAGGAATCCTTAGAATGAAATAAAACATACCTTATATATGAAAAATCCACGAAATTACGTTGAAAAACTTGAAGGTTTGATCTTCTTCTTGGAGCTCTTTTGGTCTTCGATGGAGTTTTGGAGGAGGAGAGAATTTGGGAGAGAGCGAGAGATTTTTTATTTCAACTTGTGGGACTTGATTTGAGTGATAAAATTAACCAAAAACTGACCCTAATACATTATATAGCCACCCATTAAAATTACACAAAAGGCCCCTCACTTAAATAGGTTTATTTGTAAAGTCAAAACCCCCAAAATACGACTTTTACGATATCTGGGAAGTGTCTCCGCGTCACGGGGACAACACTCTTTTTATTTCCCAAAAATAATTTGAGTTAATGAGTTCCGTTTTGTCAACGTGTCGCACAGTAGCCCGCTGATTCTTGACTTTCGCAGGCTGCTTTGGCAGCCTGCCCACCCATGTTGGGGTCCTTCCCAAGGACCCTTCCGGTGGTCCTTGGGGTGTTGTTATTGTACGTTTAGACTCTCTACATGTTTTAGACTTCATTTGACCCTCCGAAACCTTTCCCAAACATAGGGACGTCAATTAGTTAAATTTCGCTAGTTTTCGGACGTTAAGGCCTTTCTTTAATGCTATGGCTCTAAAATTTCTCAAACAAGTTATTTATACTTATTTAGGTCTAAAACCATCATTATTCAACATTTTAATCTCTAGTATAGGTCAGAGAAATTTCCGGGTGTGTCATGGATGCTTAAAAGGATGTCTCTAAGAATGAGGAGCTTGATATGTGATTCCCAAGCTCAAGGAAAGGTGTCCTTAAGTTCCAAGGATTCCCCACTTCTGGTTTACTGTAAAGTTCTTAAATATTGTACTTATGTATGTGTGTATATATATATATATATATATATATATATATATATATATATATATATATATATATATATATATATATATATATATATATTGAAAGAAAAGTCATAGCATATGATATGCTGAGAAAGTTTTAAATTGTCCGCTAAATTCACTATGACAATGCGATGAATGGTAACTATGGGCTTGTATAAGACCTCCGAGAGGTCAAGTACGCCATGTTACTTCTAGGGGGTGCTCCCCAGATGTGACACATCCCATACTACTACTCACACTAAGTGCTCCTTTTAAGTGAACCTAGAATAGGCACATTCATATTCAACAAGTCATAACACCTTTATTAGCATTAGACATAAGATCAACATTTTTCATTAACATTATACAAGAGCCCATATATTCATTAACATCATAAGGAGCACACCATAACCTCCCTCTAAGGCCTACTTGTATAATGCATAGATAACATCACATACCACCACCCATACTAGGTAGTACATTGTTAGGAAACCATAGTTCATTAACATTATTTTGAGGGCAAGACTTAATCATTATTGAACATGAGATCTTGACATGGAATCCCGTTGTTACCCTCAACGTATAAAGGGATTCCTACTTTCCTCAGGTAGGACCATCGTTTATTTAGCCTTAAGAGGATTTACTATCTAGACTTATGTATGAACATAGTTATTGGACATGAAGATAGCTATTAAATAACCGTCTCAACTCACGGGTATGCATCAATCTCAAGAGAGTGCGACTAAGAACCCCACCTCAACTCACTTGTGAGCACTCATCTGTAACCATATCCTCTCGGTGCTTAGCATTATTCCCCACATAGTACATTACATTCATTACATCAGTTCATTATGGGATAAGGGATTTCTAATAGATGTTGCACCTCAACTCACGGATGCGTATCTATTCAAACCCCCCATTTACTCATGGAAAGCTCAAAGGAATATTGAGATTATTACTAGATACTCCGCCTCTACTCACGGATGAGTATCCATCTCAATTCCACACTCACTCTTTAGAGTACAATTGAGAAGAACCTTTTAACAGACTCAACATTCATTAATATTATCATTTAAGATTAATTCATTCGTTCACTCATTCATGTGTTTGTAAGTGATTATAGACTTTCACAAAACCACTATCATCCATACCATTGTCTTCTAAAAAAGATCATAATGCATTCATAGTAACCACACACATCTAATCATGAAATTATTATTATACATTAATCATTATCACTCAAATACAAGACATCATGATAATAATTAAATTTTTCATAATATGCTTTGAAGGCAACGATCATAATGTACGAGGTAAGTAAACACCTCCACCTTTCAAGTGGATCAACATCTCTAACATAATTCTAATTCAACATGAAAATCGGTCATAAACTTTCCTTTTGAAGACCATGAACACAAGTCCCCAATAAAACCCTGAACTAAAACAATTAGGCATGAATGGTGACTCAATTAAACAATCTAACTCCAATAGACATAACCCTATCAACATTCTTTAATAATCATCAAACCCACTTCAAAAGAATTATTTAGGAATTGAGATAGTCCATGTCTTCATAGAGTAAGTTTATCATAAATTATCAATTAAACATCAATACAATCATTATTTGTCATTAGAAAATATTTGAAAATCATTTAATACAAGAACCAATGAGATTGAGTAAAATCTTCAATTTCCTTAACTTAAAATCACATTGAATTGGCTCCTTGAATGGAAAATTAAACACGGATAATGACCAATATACCAATAAGATGAGAATCCACGAAATTCCCTTGAACAATTTGACACACCCTCAAAATGAACTAAGATATATAGAGCCTCATATGTGCCTAAAAAGGTTAATAACATGTTATAAATTGTTTTACAAGCATGTATAGTAGATTCAAAGTGGTTTGGAGGTCAAACGTCAAAGAACATCCAAGACATTCAAAAGTTAGTCTTTAGACGTGCTACTCTATCGTATGTTTTCCTTGTTTTTATTTATTGTTTAGAGTCTAAAAACAGTGGAGGTGACCCTAATATCTGAATAGACATGTTAAGGGTCAAAACGTTCAGGTACGACTCCGTGAGGACCACCCTAAGGGTACTCGCACTCAGTTTACCTGTGCGTCGCGCGCCAGACACAAGGCTCACTTCCTCAAAAATTTTGTGAGGCAAAATTAGGAGTTGCCTCCGTGATACGCAGACACTTCTTATATTCAGTTGCGTCATTTTAAAGTCATGTTTGACATATGTAAAAGTCCAAATAAGTATGGCGGTGTTTTGGGTACTTTGATAGTCGGTTATAAACTGTTTTTATGTCGTATTTAACCCTTTTCCCAAGTCAAAACCCCATTACCCAATAATAAATCAAAAATTCAAAACTTTCTTCTCTTCAAAAATTCACTCAAATCTCCATTTGAGAAAAAACTCAAGCTCAAGCTCAAGCTAGAAGATGAAATTTCAAGTGGTTTCTTCTCCAAATGTGTGGGCTTTTCTTATATAAAGGTATGGTAACCCTTGATCCTTAGTTAATTCATCTAAGGATTTATTTCAAAGGATTTTCAATGTGGTTCTTCGGTCTAAAATCCTATCTTTCAATCTAGCCATGGGTTCATTGTCAAATTTATTTCAAATACATTCTAATAATTGAATTGTGTTTATTCACTATTTTTATGATGATTTGCTATGGAATTTATGAACGAACCCATGATGCTCCTATATTCACAAATTAGCCTATAATGTGGGTCTTTTGATCTTGATTAAATGTTCAATGAATTGTGAATAGATTGTAATGAATTGATTATTGCTATTTATATCTAGCTACATTGAATAAGAGACGTTGAGGATTGATCAATGATGATCATAGCTTTGAAGTATTGGTAAATTGACCTAATTCCTAGTCTTAAGTTAAATTGATGTTATATGGTATGGTGCACTTATGGTGGTTGTGCTTAATTGTTATACTTGTTATGAATATGGCCTTGTCGACATTATCATGTGAATTGTTGTATCTATACATGTTGTGATCATGGCCTTAAGAGAAATAGATGTAAAATGATTTGATGTGATGATTATCATGACTATGAAGTCTTTATGTAGTCTTCCATTATAGTACCATGATCTAGGTGTATTCAAGATGTTATGTATATGTGACGATCGTGTTAGGGTTAGGTATGATCTATATGATTAGTTGTGATGAATACTCTTGTAACATGACTCTTACCTATATGAACCCAATAAGAATATGTTATCTTATGCATGTTTGGAGTCTTCTATTTTAATGTTGAATATGTTTTTGCCTACTATGATGCAATGTGGGTGTGTCACCTAGATTCCCTAGATGTTCTATTTATGATTTGGTCATGACTTGAGTGAATTAATGTTATCTAAAGTCTTAATTATGTTTAAAAAGCAAGTTTAAGCTTAGCACTGAGTTAACATGGAAAATTAGAGTAGGGGCTTCATGTTTAGTAAAGTCGGCTTCCCACAAGAGAAACTTCCCCTTAGCAAGTCCGGGGTCCCAACCTAGATATTGTCTCATGAGATGGACACCTCGACGTTAGCAAGTCAAGGTTTCTAGTACCAATCTCCTTGTTCCATAACTATGTGCCCACGTAGGTTTTAGCTTAGTGGATCCACTAGAATAGCTATTGTGTATGAAGGTCCTACCTTTGCAAGTAGTACCCTCTTTTTTCGGTGTGGGATTAGAACACCGGATTCTATGTAGCTCACATGGTCTATGTCGGTTATGCTATGTCTACCGAAAGTTAATAAATGAACTAGGATAACAATTTGAACTCTAATCATAATCCCTTGAGAAGTGTACTTAGTATAGGTAGGACTAAGGACCCTACCTATGAATTGCACTAGACGACTTCAAGAAAGAATAGGATTGAAGTCTCTTATGAAGTAATGACTTATGTTATGTTTAACTTGTAAAAATGCATTTTAAGTGACTTTGTTATGTCAAGACATGAATTATGACTATGCATGTGAATTACACTTGGGACTTCTAAATAAGTTTACTTAGTATATGTGGGTGTATGGGACTCCATGTGTACATTGCATAGTATGCTTGGGAAGCAGTTGTCAGGGTGGTTTACCTATGAGATGAACTGAATGAGTTTATGACTAAAGTGTAGTATATGAATGAGTCTTTCTATGATGTTATGAACTATGTGGCCTTATCTCTAGTGATAAATGAAGGTGATAAGACTTGTTGAATATGTTATGCCTAGTCTAGGGTGACTTCTTAGGAACACTTGGTATGAGTAGTATTATAGGATGCTACTTGTACATTGCACTAGTGTGACTTGGGTGTTGTCTTAGGTGATGGTTCTTATATCAAGATTATGCCTTATGATATGTTTATGACTCTATGAATATATATGTGGTTGTATTGATGAGGTTTAAGAAAAAGTACATATTGGGTGACCTCGAGGTGATTCATTGTATTTTGTATTACTTGGGGGTTGCTTAAGGAAAGATGTTAAGGTAAAAAGAGGAGTAATGTGTTGTATGTAAAGAATGTGCCTCAAATGTGATAAGTGGCTTTATGCATATTATGAATAGTATCCATGTCTACTTTATGTGTGTGAACTATATTGTGTAATTAGGTCAACGTTCATGTAGTTTACTAAAAAGGCATGATGCATGATGTCTAAATAAATGTCCTTTTTAAATGCATTTTTTTATGGATTTCATCCTTAGTGCATTAATGTACTAATACCATTCGTCTTCATATTTTTACAGAAAGTGTAGGTAGTGATGGCTAGAGGATGTCTCATAAGTAAAGAGATTGGATAGACCTCACAAGTTCAATGCAAAGGGATCCTTATGATTCAATGATTTACTATGTCAAGTTCTTATTCAAATTATGTAATAGTTAGATATTATTTTATGTTGTTAAGGGTCGTGTCTCTAATTTACTCTTGTGATGTTGACTCTAAGATGGCAAAAGAGACTTAGTGTCTAACTATGTACTTTTGATTTTATATATATGAAGTGACGTTTCTAGCATATGATCTGCTATGAAAAGTTGTAAATTTTTTGCTAATTTACTTTTATGCAATTAAGGTATATCAAGAGGCTTGTACGAGACCTCTGAGACGTCAAGTACGCCCTTTGACAATTTGAGAGTGCACTAACTTCTAGGTTGTACATTTCCGTCGTAACAAACATGGAATCAGAGCATAAGGTTTTGGGATTAACGTTTAGGATTCAAAGTCCAATATTTCCACGTCTAGTAGAGTCGCGTTCATCACTGGTGTGTCCCGACACATCTATGAGCGAGAGTCTATAGGACAACAGAGTTTCCCTTCTTCACTATTCTCATGTCATTCCATAGAAAATAACTCTATATGATCTCTCTCTTATGTTTCCTTGTCTGGTGATCTTTTGGATGTGATTGCTTTGAAGGGGTGATGTCTAAAGGCTTGAGTTAGAAAGAGGTGTGTTTTGATGCTTACCTTGGTCTTGTGGCTTGATGAGTTTATCTCAAGATGGATATGGAATGTGTTGATGTGATGCCAATTATTGCTATAGATGATATATGAGAAATGAGATTTTATTATGAGAAGTTATGATATAATATGGGTATAGCTTGTTAAGAGTTGTTATAGTTGGATGGATTTCCCTTTGGAATAATGAGTTGCCTTGTGGTTATGTATGATCATAGTATAATGGTATGATATAGGCTTGAAAGGTTTTGAAGAAAATGCGGTAAATAGTGAAACTTGATGTTGCCTTTGTAAATGTGTAATGCTTCATAGTTGCCTTTGTGTGGATTGGAGTCTTTTGTATAGGCTTGATCCTAAGAATGTGAGGTAGTGAAGGTGCTTGTTCAAGGCTTAGTATTACATGTGAGGCTCTAGACCAAGTCATGAACTTCCGGAGTTTTACAATTGTGTAATTTGGCCAATGTTCATGAAGTTTACTAATAAGGCTTGATGCATAATTTCTAACTAAATGTCCTTTTTAAATGCGTGTTTTGCATGGTTTCCATACTTAGTGCATTCTTGTACTAATATCATTCTTCTTCATCTTACACAAAGTGTAGGTGGTGATGTCTAAAGGATGTCTCATAAGTGAAGAGCTTGGATAGATCTCCCAAGTTCAAGGAAAAGGGATCCTTATGATTCAAGGATTTCCTATGTCAAGTTCTTATTCAAAATCTGTAATAGGTTAGATATTATTTTATGTTGTTAAGGGTCGTGTCCCTAATCTACTCTTGTGATGCGGAGTCTAAGATGGCAAAAGAGACTTAGTGTCTAACTATGTACTTATGATTTAATATATATGAAGTGATGTTTCTAGCATATGATGTGTTATGAAAAGTTTTATATTTTCCGCTATTTTACTTTTATGCAATGAAGGTATGTCAAAAGGCTTGTACAAGACCTCCGAGAGGTTGAAGACGCCGTCTGACGATTCGAGAGTGCACTAACTTACAGGGGTACCTTCAGGTTGTAACACAATCTTTGAAAACCTTGATGAAATTGACCTTGAAAACTTGAAGTGTCCAATAGAGTTCTTAGAGAGAAAGGGGTTTTGATTATAGAATTTGAAGAATGAACGCTAAATGGGTATTTTATTGTTTTAAAACTCTTAAAATATCTTAAAATACCTAAAATAAATGTCCATTCACATTAAAAGACTTGGGGTAAATTTACCTATTCACCCCTCACTTGGCCAAACCAGTGGACAAATTGTAGGAGTACTCTTGCACACTCATGCTCCCTTGCTTAAGATTTATAAATTCCTCAACTTTCACCTCTCTTTTTTCACAGGGTAAAAACCTACTAAGGAATGCGTTCTTAAACTCTTCCATTCTATAGGACCCGCCCCAACTGGCCTATTGACCTTCCATTGAGTAATCCAAATTTGAGCTACGTCTTTCAGTTAATAGGAGGTAAGCTCCACTTTCTCCCAAGAAGTTTCCCCCATAGCATTCACTATATTATACACTTCATACAAAAAATTTGGGGATCCTCTCAAACCTTAGAACCTAGGAACACTAGAGGACTCATCCTCAGAAAATCTCTCAACCTAGAAGCCATATTACTATTATTAGAATTCACCCGAGGCCCACCTTCCATATTTTCTTGGGCCGTCATATCTTGAGCTTGGCTTGTGATGACTCTAAATTGAGACGTCATGGATTTATCAATTGCATAGTATCCTTAAATTCCTATTTAGTTACATGCACTAAGTCTATTAGAACTTTCTCACGTGTAGGAGTTTGTCCACCTTCAGTACCTTGGGGAGGAACTCCCTTATTAGAAATTTCCTCTTCCATCCTTCTTACAGCATCCCTTCTTGTTGTTATATTCTATAGATACAAGCAAAAGGTTAGCAAAAGGACACTTATAGACATACACTCCAGGGCACAACTTTAAAAATATGAAAGAACTGTAACTTTCTAAAGTCCTATAGCCTGTTGATCATAGATGTGTCGCGACTTACTTTGATGAACAAGAATCTAATAGACATGGCTTGTGACAGACCAACCCTAAGAATCTAATACGAAGTTTCTCCTGAGAGCACCCGTAGTTGTAACATGATATATTCGACCTCAATGAGGTCTTGTACAAGTTTCTTAGCATTCATTCATCACATAAACAATAAAAATAGTGTGGAATTAAAAACTTTTTATTAAAAAAACTTATTTAAACTGGAAGAATACATCTTTTAAAAGACACAGCGAAAGTCTAAGTCTCACATGGCCATTTTAGACACAATCTCAAAACATGATCGGGACACGACCCTTAAAATCAAATCTCAACAAAATATTATGAAATATATATCACATCAAAACAAAAGAATGAAAAATAGAGTTATTTTCCTCGATTCCATCAGGACATACCAAATCTTGGTGGAATAGAAATCCAAGACTTCAACATGAGAATCCACTAGTTACCACATCCTACCTTTGTAGTAAAACATATAAAAAGAATGGGGTTAGAAAAATTAAGTACCAAGTATTATAGCCATTAAAAAAATATGCTAAAAGGGACATTTATTTGAAAGTCCTGCAATTATGTCATTTTGGTAAAACTTTATGAAATACAGGTATAAGAGCCATGGCATTCAATAATAATTAACATGCAAGCCATTTATCACAATATAGACATATTCAACACATATAACCCATTTACTTTTCCTTGACCCATCACCTCAAGCAATCCTTAGACAACAAAGCATAACCCTAGGGTCTCCCAAAGTGAACTCACATGCAACCTTTTAAAACTCAACCATATTCATTCATAAAGACAAAAAAACATGATAAGACATCATCATCACATAAAAACCATCACCTAAGATAACTCTAAGTCAAACTTGTGCAATGTGCAAGTAGCATCCTATACAGCTACTCACACTACTTGCTCCTTTGAAGTCACCCTAGACTAGTCACATTCACATTCAACAAGTCATAACACCTTTATGAACATTAGACTTAAGATCAACATTCTAAATTAGCATTAAATAAGATCCCATTCATTTATTAACATTATAAGGAACACACCATTACCTCACTCAAATGCTTACTTCTGCAATGCATTTATGACGTCCGATTCCACCACCCATACTACGTAGTACATCCTTAGGAAACCATAGTTCACTAACATTATTATCGGTATAATCCTTTACTGACATAGACCATAAGAGCATGACATGGAATCCTGGTGTCACCCTCACCGAATAAAGGTATTCCTACTTGCCTAACATAGGACCATAATTTGTTTAGCCTTAAGGGGATCCACTAGATAGACCTTTGCGGGCACATAGTTATGGGATAGGAAGATTGCTACTAGATGCCCTGCCTTAGCTCACGAGTGAGCATTCATCGCAAGGGATTGCTACTAAGTACACACCCTCAACTCACAGGTGATCACTCATCTCTAACTATATACTCTCGGTGCTTAGCATTATTTCCCATGAACTACATAACACTAATTACATTTTTTCATTATGGTATTATGATTTCCACTAGATACTTTGCCTCAACTCACGAATGAGCACCATTTCTAACCCGCCAATCATTCATTTGAAAGATCAATGGATTATTAAGATTGTTACTAGAAACTCTGCCTCAACTCATGAAAGTGTATCAATCTTAAATCCCACATTCATTTTTAGAGTACAATTGAGAATAGCATTTCAACAGACTCTAAATTCAATAAAATTGTCATTTAAGATTTATTCATTAAGTTACTCATCATTGTATGTGTAAGAGGATATCCTTTCACATAGCCACCATCATTCATACTATTGTCTTGAAAACATTATCATAATATATTCATAGTAATTACACATATCTATACTTCACATTATCATTATACATTAATCATTCTCATTTAAATACAAGACATTATGATAATAATATTATTCTTCACAATATGCCCTCAAATCCATGATCATAATGTACAAGGTAAGTAAACACCTCCACCTTTAAACTGGATCAATATATCTAACGTAATTCTAATTCAACATGAAACTAGGTCATAAACTTGCCCTTTCAAAGGCATGATCACAAGTTACCAACAAAACCCTTAAATAATACAATTAGGAATGAATAGTGACTCAATTCAAAAATATAACTCCAATTAGACATAACCCAATCAACATTCTTTCATAATCATCAAACCCACTCCAAAAGCATTATTTAGGAATTGAGAGATTTCATGGGTTCATATAGTATTTTCATCATAAATCATCAATTAATCATTAATACAATAATCATTTTTCTTTATAAACTATTTGAAATCATTTGATGCAAGAACCCATGAGATTTAGTAAAACCTTGAACTTCCATAACCTGAAATTACATTAAATTTACTCCTTGAATGGAAAATTAAACAAGGATCAATACCAACATATATATTAGATGAGAATACACGAAATTACCTTGAAAAATCTTTGAAAATCCTGGTGAAATTGACCTTTGAAACTTTAAGTCTTCAACAAAGTATTTAGGGAGAAAGTGGTTTAAGAGAAAGGGGTTTTGATTTGAGAATTTGATGAATGAACTTTAAATTGGTATTTTATTGTTTTAAAACTCCTAAAATATCTTTAAATATCTAAACTAACAGCCCATGCACTTTAAAAGACTTTGGTGAATATACTAATTCACCCCTCACTTGGCCGAACCACTTGAAAGATTACGGGTCCAATCCACGAGTCACCATCCACGGACCATGGATAGATTGACGGGATCTTACTGTCCATTCATGGTATGGATCAGAGACCCTCTTTTGGGGGTTTGGAACTACGTATGACATCCATGGGGTGTGGATGGATCTAAGGGCCGTAGACGCCTTATGTGGGTCAGCCCTTTTTGGCAAGCTCTCTAGTTTCAAGGAGTCTTTAGCGTTAGACTTGCGGTCCTCCTCAAGGACCCCTAGGGTGGTCCTTGGAGAGTCGTACCTTGATGTTAGATGCGTAAACCCCTCAACCAAAGCTCGATAAAACATACAACACCCTCAACACTCAAGATAAACACACACACACACATGTTAGGGTCTTGTTTCACTAGTTCATTTTAAGGGTCTTTACAAGTGCTTATTGTTTTTTTTTGTGTGTGTTTTTTAGGTTTAGGGTTGACATATTATTAGTATTTAGTATTTAGATCTTAAGGTCTTCTAGGGGTTTTAATTGTATTTTAGGGTTTATTATGGGATGTATATGATTTAGGGTTTCTTAAGGTTTTGGGTTCGTTAGAGTTTTAGGTACAGTTTGAGGTTAGAATATAGAGATTAGGTTTTTTTTAGGTTTATAATTTTAGTTCAATGTCTTAGGGCTTTGGGTTTTTTAGATTACGGTTTTTAGGTTATTATAGGTTTAGGGTTTATGACATAGGTTTTTTTTTGTCTTTTATACGGTTGGAATATACGATTTAGAGCTTTATAGAGATTTTTGTGTTATTTAGGTTTAAGGTTACCACATTTTTATGATTGTTTTAGAGTTTAGGGGTTTTAAATGGTTTTTAGTGTTATATTTGGGTGTATAGGATTTACGGTTTCTTAAGGTTTATGGTTTAGGATTTAGTGTTTCATAGGATTTTAGGTTTAGGATTCATGGTTTTAGGTTAGGGTTTAAAGTTTAGGGATTAGAGTTTTTTGTGATTTATGGTTTTAGGTTAAGGGTTTTATCTAGGTTTTAGGGTTTAGGGTTTTTCATTTTGTAGGTTAAGGTTTCTTAAGGTTTTATAGAATTATGGTTTTGGGATTAGTGTTTTTTGTGTTTTTAGTGTTTATATATTATATAGGGACTTATTAAGTTTAGAGCTTAAGTTTTTAGGTTTAAGGGGTTTTTACGGTTTTTAAGGGCGAAGTGTTTCTTAGGGTTTTTACAGTTTATTGTTTAGGGTGCATGGTTTTTAGGGGTATTAAATAGATTTTAGGATTTAGTTTAGGTTTATAGGATTTAGGGTTTTAACGGTTTTGGTTTTAGGGTTTCATAGTATTTAGGGTTTAGGATTTCGAGTTTTCGATTAGTGTTAAGGGTTTAGGGTTTAGAACTTCTTCTTTTTTATGTTTATGGTTTTAGGTTAAGTTTTTTTTAGATTTCTAGGGTTAATGGCTTTGGGTTTTTTAGGTTTAGGTTTTTTTAGAATTTTATAGGTATTGGGTTTAGGTCATAGATTTTTTTATGTCTTTTTAAGGTTTTAGTATACACGATTTAGGGCTCCATAGGATTTGCATATATATATATATATATATATATATATATATATATATATATATATATATATATATATATTCTTCTTAGTTTTTTTTAAGGGTTGTGTTTCTTAGGCTTTTTTTTGTTGGAAATGACCCTTGTGGTGGGTCAAGGGCTGAGCTACATCCTTAGGCCTTATCATTTCACAAATAAAATATATACAAAGAGGGGGGCTAAACTTTACCGTTGCGTATGATGATTTAATTTGACCTACCTACTACGGTGAGTCAATTAACTCTTACATTATGTTTGTATTCTAAACTATAAATTCTAAAATACAATAAATAAGGGAGACTCTCCCCTTACAAACAAAAGACTATAATTCACACCTTATTCTAAATATTTTATACTTATACAAGACATACACATTTGAATAAGTTTCAATGTAATGAAAAGAAAAAACTATGGATAGCTTAGTCATATAAAAACTTTCTAGTATTAAGGTGGTGTTCTAATTTTTCTAAGTTTCTTCCTCCGAAAGCATTGTACTCCCATTATTTCCAGTATGTAGCTTCCTCTAATTTCTCCCACTAACTGATGTATAGTGTAGTAATGTTGTATGATGTCGTGTGGAGTACTCCATTTAGATAGAAAATCAGTCGTACCATTAGCCTCTCTATAGACATGTCTACATTAAAACAGTTCCAACTTGTTGCCAGTGACTTGAATTTTTTGAATAGCCTGTCTACTTCTCTATGGACTGCTGCTTATATTGTTTGTCCATATAACGCCCCAAAATGAACTAAGGTGAACTAGAGCCTCATGGTTGTTTCTTGAGTTGATTTTAAGTTAAACTAAGTTAGTTTAGTGTCCTTAGACAGTGTGTGATGTTTGGTTAAGTTTGGAGTTCAATCGACCAAGAACGTCCATGACGTTTGGATGGTATGCCTTAGAATGTACTTGTGTGTCTTGGTGTGTTTGGATGAGTTTTACGTGTTCGTTTTACTTGAAACTTGCATTGGATGTTCCTAAGACCTAGATGACTTAGTTTAGGGGTGTAACGTTCGCGCATGACCCCACCTAAGACCCACAAGGGGCCCTACATGAAGGGCCCAAGACTTGGGCAAAATCTGCCAAAAAAGCAGTGGCCATTGACGACCCTAAATACGGTATGTTAGTCCCTCAATTGTCCGTCGACCTAGGGCGTTGATTGGGACAGTGAGTTCAGTTGTCCATGCTCTATTTAAAGCTATGTATCTACCAATGAGACGCTACCAACGGTCCATTGGCTCACAGACGGTCCGTTGGTGAAGGTCTTGTCTGTGAGGCCTTCCAAGTCTGTTAAGTGGCTGCCAACTTGGGGTGTTTTATGTAAATACACCCCAAGTCTTTTAAGACCCTAGGTGGATAATTTTAGTGTTTTTAGGTTATATTAAATTAGTTTAAAACCCTAGACCTACTAGACCCCTCACTTCAAAAATTTAAACTCTCTCTCTAAAGACAAACTCTCTCAAGACTCCATTGAAAGCTAGAGGTCAAGGAAGGATAGGAGGGCTGGTTGGACGTGTCTCTTCATAAAAAAACTCTTGGATTTGTCTTGCTTAGTGAGGTATGATATCCATTCTTGAATATCATTTCATTCAAGAAGCCAACTTCCAAAAATGTTTTCAAAAGGGTTTCTAAATTCAAATTTCTTCTAACATTGATTTCTAGAATGGGTCTTCTTGTATTTAAGTTCTAATGGTTTAAATGTATTCATATTGGTTTGAACTGATGATTTTGATGTTAAAACTAATTGAAACTCTTGTTTATGCATACTTCAACTTTTGGCTTGAAAATGGGTTATGTGAGCATGATTTAAGTAGGGTATGAACTTGGGTCTTCTTGTATTTGTAATGTTGGTGTAGCTACTGCCCTAAGGGCCTTAATATGGTGAAATATTGATAAATTACTTATGGGTGATGATGGTTTGATTTGTTGATAAGTTGCTCTCATTGTATAGTTCTTATTATGAATTGCTATTTGAGTGGTATGGTCCACCTTATGGGTGGTGGTGCTAATTGATGAACTTGATGTTATTTAGTATGTTTTGAATATGTAATCTTGAAGGTCTAATATGTGAAATGAAGAGATATTGGAAATGGGTCTTGTATTGTGTTTGGTGTAGCTTGAATGGCATGTTTGACCTAGTTTATGTCTAAATGAAGTATATGATTATGAGAAGCATGCAGAGTGTGTAACTTGATGAATCAAGGTTAAACTATGTGTAGAACTTAATGAGAATTAAATGATGCTTATATGAAATGTGTGCACATATACACACACACACTTTAAAGAATGTATTATGCCAAGTTGAGTAAAAAGGGCAATCTTGAGGTGGACACACTTCGTGAGTTGAGATGTGTAGCAACCTCTCCATTCCTAGTGAGCTTTCTAAGATAGACTATTATGTTGAGAAATCCGTGGAGAGTTATGCCTAGCACCGAGAGGATATAAAGGAGAGGTGGATTACACTTCGTGAGTTGAGATGTTGTAATCCAAAGTACCTCTTGAGATGAGTAGTCCTCGTTAGTAGAGAGTGAGTTACTTAGTAACAATCTCCTTATCCCTTAACTATGTGCCCGCATAGGTGTAGCTATTGGAAAAGCCATGTAAACGCTAAGAAGCATGACCTTACACTAGGCAAGTAAGGATCCCTAATCCGATAGGGGTTAATATCGGGATTCCATGTCTAGCTCTCATGGTCTTTGTCGGTTAAGCTAACTCCCACAAAAGAATTGATTTGAAACTAGTTAACTTGTATATTGTTGATATTGTGTATGTATGTCGTGAAGTGCTCGATCCACATTATTTACCTAGTAGGAGCACTAAGTGGGAGTAGTAGTATGGGATGCTATTCTCACATTGCACTTGGTGTGACCTATACCTACTATGGGAGAAGAGTACTTTCATGAAATCCGTGTGAATGAGTACTATGGTGTGGTGTTATGGATGATTATTGTGGAGTACTTGAGTAAATGGAATCCATCAAGAGCACTAAGTGGGAGTGGGAGTATGGTATGCTACTCTCACATTGCACTTAGTGTGACCTATATTTCCATGAGTGTTTTGCATATGTTAGCCAAGGGCGTGGATTTGATTTCCAACGAAGTAAGCCTAAGATTTGGTGGTTTTAAGGGTCGCTTTGGTGTGCTTTGAAGGGAGGTGTAATTAAGATCCCTTCTTGGCTCACCTTAGGGAGTCTTAGGATAACCTTGGGTTAGGGCAACTTCAAAGGAAAAGAGTTCATATGACTTGAACCGTGCCATTCACTGTAAGGTCTTCATTGTAAGAATTCAAAATGTTCACTGTAATGCTTTATTCAATTTTACTGTAAGTTTAGTAAGTTCATTATACTGTTCCTTTTAGTTTACTGTAAGTTTTAGTAAAGTTACTGTAAAGTGTTCTTTTGGTTCAAAATTTTGTGAGTCCTTCCTTAAGTGTTAAATGACGATTCTTATGTTGGCTTGTTTCTAAATTCATGAATTTTATATTTAAATTGCATGAAAAGTTATTTTACTAAGATGTTCCTTTTTGTATTGTTTTTGCATATGCCATACTTAGTACATTTTTGTACTAACCCCAAACTTTTA
Organism: Solanum sitiens; assembly: GCA_016801875.1. Classification (NCBI taxonomy): domain Eukaryota; kingdom Viridiplantae; phylum Streptophyta; class Magnoliopsida; order Solanales; family Solanaceae; genus Solanum; species Solanum sitiens. The sequence continues at coordinate 1,369,905 of JABWTJ010000147.1, forward strand.
TATACCTTATGAGTATAGGTTGGAAGCCTTTTGGAGGATCGGAGTTGAAGCTTGGAAATTCTATCTCTCAAGAATTGGGTATCTCCTCATATATTTGAGGACATAGTTTTGTGTTTCTTAGTTTCATTATTAAGACTTAAATTAGTATTTCCTTTTTATTGTAAAGGGCCGTGTCCCTAAGATTCTAAGTTGTGTCTTTAAGTTGGCTTGTGACGATAAGATTTCCTAGTATTTATGAAAAGACTTCTTTTATTATTATTATCGCGAAAAGTTTTAATTACGCACTACTTTTCATGCTTTATGTTATGAATGCTAGTTAGAGGGCTTGTACGAGACTCCAAAGGGGTCAAGTACGCCTGGTCACGATTCGAAGGTTTTCTCTAACTTCTAGGGGGTGCTTTTGGGTCGTGACACACTTGGTATCAGAGCATAAGGTTTTGGGAAATAGTTTAAAGTCTAAAAGTCTCACAAACCACATCTAGTAGTATCTTGGTCATTGGTGTGAGTCGCGACACATCCATGGATAAGAGGCTATAGGATGCTAGAAGTTTCACTTTCTTCTGTATTCTAATATCGTGCCTTAGAGTTGAGCATATAAGGTGTCTTTTCCCAACCTCTTCTTTTTGTGTTTTTAGGACATGAATACGAGGAGATCGACTGCTAGAAGGGAGGAGGGAGGTGTACCAAATGAGAGAGTCCTTCCCCATGTTGACCAAGTTCCTATTGTTGGCTTAGGGGGGGAAAATGAGGAGGTTCCTCTTCAAGAACCTCAAATGCCTCCGGAACCTTAAGGGCCTCAAGTGCCTCCTATGCCTCAAGATCCTTTTGAGGGTGATATGACTAATACGGAGTTGAGGGATGCCCTAATGAACTTGACCCAACTCATGACGGCTCAAGCTCAAGTCATCAACAATCACCTTGTGGGCCAAGCTAACCAAGGAGATAGGCCCCAACCAAATGCTAGTACTCCCGCTTCTAGGATTCGGGATTTCATGAGGATGAACCCTCCTACCTTTCATGGCACTAAGGTGGATGAAGATCCACAAGGCTTCATAGATGAGGTTTTCAAGGTGGTATATGCTATGGGTGTGACCCCTAGGGAGAAAGCGGAATTGGCCGCTTACAAACTTAAGGATGTTGCTCAAGTGTGGTATGAGCAATGGAGGGGTGAGAGACCCTTAGAAAGAGGTCCAGTTGATTAGGAGAAATTCAAAGAGGCCTTACTAGATAGATTCTTTCCTTTAGAGTGGAGGGAGAAGAAGACGCTTGAATTCATGAACCTTCGTCAAGGGGGAATGAGTGTGCAAGAGTACTCTCTCAAATTCACCCAACTCTCTAAGTATGCCCCAACCATGGTAGCCAACCCTAGGTCTAGGATGAACAAGTTTGTGATGGGCGTGTCTAGCTTGGTGGAGAAAGAGTGTCGTACGGCAATGCTTCTTAATGACATGGATATCTCTAGACTCATGGTTTATGTGAAACAAATTGAGGAGTCCAAAATTAGGGAGATAAGTCAAGAGGGTAAGAGACCTAGGTCGGATGATTCTAGTCACCAAAGGCCTAAGAAGAGGTTTTATCCCCAAGATCTTCCATGGGAAACAAGGATAGGGCTCCAAATCAACATTCTCAAGGTGGTGGTCATTCCTATGAAAGGGCTAGGTGCCCTACTTGTGGCAAGCAACATGGGGGTAAGTGTCTTGCCGGAACGGATGGTTGTTTTGCAAGTGGTAATAAGGGCCACAAGATGAGGAACTACCCAAACCTTAAATCAAGGGGGAGATATGTCAATCAAGCTTCCCTAGATCCTAATGCTCCCAAGAAGAACCCTTCCTATGGGATGGGGGCTAGAAAGGATAATTAATCCGGATTGATGGTTTTGGTAAGTTTTAACTCTTTTTTATTGTTGCTTTTGTGTTATGAAATGAGTTTATATGGTTTTATAGTTCATATTATCATGTTATCTTTATGAATTGCTTAAAGAATGAATTTTCGAAAAAATAATTGGTAGCTTGGGAGTGAACATAGTGAACTTCACTGTAGAATTTTAATCTTTTGAAGAAAATTGTTTTGTCTTGAATTTTAGTTTCAATGTGTGTAAAAGTATTGTATATGAGAATGTTTAATGTTGGAGAAGGTAGTTCCTCCATAAATGAAGTTTAAGGTTGAGTTTTGACTTTGTGAAGTTTGGCAAAAGTTGCCTATGTTGCTAAGTGTTGAAAGTGTGAAATGATGTTCCTTGCTAGTTGATGCTTTGATTGTTTATGTTTTGATCACGATCTAAGTGTATTATTGTAACATTTCGGAATAATCATATGTCTAATAAAGTGCCCAGTAAGTCCGTTAGAATGCGTATTGGGGTACATAGGCATCCCAATGCCCAATATATTGAGAAATATTGGGAATATTATAGAATATTGGCTAAGGGGTGTTAGCCAATTTTTATGTATGCACAAGTACTTAAAATAACAATATCCTTCATATATAATCACATTGATTTAATAAGTATTCTAATGCCCAATATTGAGAAATTTTGGGCATAATATAGAAAAAAATTGGCTAAGGGGTGTTAGCCCATTTCTATATAATACCCAAAATATTGGGCATATATTAGAAAATATTGGCTTAAAGGGGTGTTAGCCAATTTTCTAACATTAACGAGCTTGTTTAAGAAATGTACAAGGAAGACCCTAAGCTAAAAATCATGTTTCGGAATACTAACACAAAGTACTAGGCATCCAAGTGTCAAGCCTTAGTACCATAGCACATGATCATTTAAAATGATCATGTAAATTAAGCAGTGCCCAAGGACATAGTGAGGGTCCTTGGGACAATAAGTAAACATTCCCAAATGAACCATAAATAATAGTTAGTTAGGTAAGTACAACCAACCCATGTGTAAGCACATGTGCAAGACATGTGAAGAAGCTGCGAAAGGAGGGGACCATCCTAACCGAATTCGGTTAGGGTATTTAGGGGGGAAAACGTGCACAAAGGACCACTCCATGTGGGGCCTAACCTCCTAACCAACTGTAGGTCCTAACTAACTGTCCTAACTAGCTAAATAACCTAGGACTAACCGAAATGTACCCATTAGTGCACCCGACAACCTAGGACCAAAACCTGGTTGACACTAACCTAGTACTAGTTAAAGAGACAACCTAGTACCTAACCTAGGATGATCCAAAAGGTTAGTTATGGTCCTAACAACTTAGGGGTACTTTAGTAATTCCCCTAGGTTACCTAATTAATTAATTTAGCAACTTAATTAATTTATTTAAATGGTCTAAAACAGAAACTACAAAGGAGATTTTCGGATTTTGGTTAAGACAAGAAAGGGACAACTTAGTACCTCACCTAGGATGGTCCAAAGAGTTAGTTAAGATCCTAACGACTTAAGGGTAATTTAGTAATTACCCTAGGCTACTTGATTAATTAATTTAGCAACTTAATTAATTAATTTAAAGGGGCAAAACCGAAATCACAAAGGAATTTCCAGATTTCGGTTAAAACAAGAAAAAAGACAACTTAGTACCTAACCTAGGATGGTTCAAAGGATTAGTTATGGTTATAACGACTTAGGGGTACCTTAGTAATTACCCTAGGTCACTTAATTAATTATATTAGATATTTAATTAATTGATTTAAAGGGGTCAAACCGAAATTCTTATGCTAACCTAGTATAATTCAAGAAACATCCTAGTACTTAACCTAGGATGGTCCTAAAGGGTCGGTTATGGTTCCAATGACTTAGGGGTACTTCAGTACTTACCCTAGGTCGCTAAATTAATTAAATTAAGTATTTAGTTAATTAATATAAAGTTAAAATGTTGACCAAAACCATAGTCAACACCAAAATTCCAGATTTTGGTCAAGTCAACATTCTCCTATGCTTAGTCAACGTAGGAGGGGCTTTTTAGTAATTAGTTAATTAATTTATTTAATTAACTTATTAAACCCTAAGTTTAATGAGTCAATATCAGTTTATAAGACTTAGAATCACGTTCAAACTCATCGTAAAGGCGATGCAAAAACAGTAAGCAATGAACAAAAGAAAAACAGCAGACAATTTATCGATTTCTCTTTGGAGATTTCAAGGTTTATTCAAGGTTTCGTTCAAGGTGGTCTTCGTAGATTAATTTGTACTTAAGGTATGGGTTTACATCCTGGAATTCTTTCTCCAAGAGTATTTTCCTTCGAACGATTCACAAGATCTTGAAAACTAGGGTTGTTCCAGTCGTTCTCGTCGAACTTCCCTTCCCTAGTATCCTTTTCGATATCAATGTTGAATAGGTTAGAGATCATGTTGTTGGTATGTGGTGCTGGCTGTTCTTAAAATATATTGTTCTTGAATGATGAGTATCGAATGAACTTATGAACTTTTAATTGCGTAAAGTTAATCTTATCATGACAATTAAGGATCGATAATATGCTAAGTTAAGTCCGTGATGTGTTATGTGAATTATGTGTCTTTGGCTGAATGTTGACTTGCTGTTGTTGTGATGTTATGAAGATGCTAAAGCCATCAAATGTTAATATGATTTTGTCCAATATGTTCTTAAAACGTGAAACTAAAAGCCATAAACTAAGAATTGGCTCAAAGACATCTATGAAATCATATCTTGAATAAATTGCCTATCTGGTTCCAATAAAGTTGGCTAACTCTATTTGGTGAAAATGAATATATGCTAATGGCTAGGAACATATGTATATGATTAAAATATTGGCTAAGGGTTCATACATATGGCAATTTAAATATGAACATACGTAAAAAATGGCTTATGTCAAAAAGAATGAATTTGCTAGTCTTACATCCCAAATCTTGAGCAAAATACTAATCATATGCCAATTCTGGTGTAGTAAGAGTATCAAATATATATTAAGCACTTCTAAAGTAATATCAATGAATCCATAACCAAGGGCATGGCATTCATTGAGACAACTCCCAACATGCTCCACAAGAATGAACTGTGAACACATGAAACTCATTGAATGAAGTGCTCATCGTCCATAAACGGTGATATGAAGCTACTACACTAAAGTAAGTAAGTAACGTGATTTATAACATGATTAAAGGGGTCTAAATTAAGTAAGTTACCAGAATGGGGTGTTAAAGGAAGTGAGACAAGTCTTACTTACACCAAAGCTAATTTGTTAAAAGAATACTCACGAATGAAGGTGTTAGAATGTGTGAGACTAGTCTTATTAACACCTAAGGATCATATGTAAGGACAATTCACATTCATCAATTTAAAGTAAGGATGATATGTAAGGACAATTCACATTCATCAATGTAAAGTAAGGATGATATGTAAGGACAATTCATATTTCATCAATGTAAAGTAAGGATGACAAGTCATCAAAAGAGTTAATAAATCTCAATCACATTCTATATGTTAGTGTAAGGACAATTCACACTTAATACTTAAAGAAGAGATGATAAATCATCTAATGATCTATGACTACCTCATGCTAGAAGCCAGCTTCGATGATGTATGAGTTGAATGTAAATAGGAACCTTAAACTGAGCACCGATAGGCTAGTTATGAGTGGTGATGCCTTCTTTTGGGAAGGGCGGAGGTTCACGTAATTCTCATGAGATGAGATTGTCCACCAAGGTGGGTATGGGTCTCCCTAAATCTCCTAGTCTTTGAACTATGCTGCCAACATAGGGAACTAGCCAGTGGTTTTCCACCTAAGCGAGCTAGAGATGTTTTGGTTTCACCTTGGCCAGTGACTCCACCTCTTTTTGGTGTGGGGAAGACGCCGGATTTCATGAGCTCACATGATCTATATCGGTTAAAGTTGAAGTTCCTCGAAGTATGTAAGATAAAGAAATGAACGATACTGAAGGTGTTTGTGCAAGACAATCAGGAGGTGAAATCAGATTCAAGTAATGACATTAGGTCATTCTTGGTCATTGCACTTCATGATCCCGATGAGAGTCTTAAACTTCATCCTAAGTATACCTGGTGTTTACATCAGCCTACGAATGAATAAAATGAATAATATGAAGTACAATGAATGAATGAAGTGGACTCTGTGTTTGCTAAAGAAGGCCCTCGGGTTGAGGTCCCATATGTTGTGTCCTCACCTGAGATGTCTTAATGCTATATCAACAATTCCAAGGTCTCGTGTATATGAAATGTATAATATATAAAATATGAAAGTAATGAAATCAACGGCATAATCAATAGAGAATGGCTTATGAAATGTAATGAATACTTGATGTAATGAATAACTTGTTGTAAAGATAGTCAAATCGTGTCCAATAAAGTTTACAATAAGTAAAGGGCATAGCTAATAATGAATACTCATGTTATGAAAATGATAAAGCCAAATAAATTGACTTACAATGACCTTATATAATTGGCAGAAGATATTAGCCAAATAGGATTGGCTTATAATGACTTCTTACATTAGGCCAATAATACAATAATAAGAATAGTCACTAAAGATTGGTTTATAAAGAATTCATGCCCGAAGTAAGAAAGATCATAAGCTTTAATGATATGCTCCAAGAACTATGCACATTAGGCAATCAACTAGAGAATGAGTATAGTCAATAAGTATTGACTTATAAATATATTCATGCCCCAAATTGTAGTTAAGTCATTTCCTTAATCTCTTGAATTACTTACTTTATTCATTGTGGGTATGGGACTAAAATGAATCATTGCACTTGTAAGTAAAACATAGTACCAAAGGAGTTATTGAACTACAGAATAAGAAGAAGAAAAAGACTGAAAAATAATCTAAGTGTACAAAGAGGAGCTCTCGGTCTAAGAGGATCAAAATATCAAATCTTCGCTAGAGTTGTTCTAAAATTATGTTGATGATACTAATGTCTTGTAATCATATAGAAAATGAGTTGTGTGCTTTGAATACATTAAAATACATCATATTCCTACCACAATTCACAACTAATGAATTAGTAAAGTCTAATGACTAGACTCTCCAGAAATGGCATGTTGCTTAGGAAGAGCTTTCATTGATCATGCATAGATTTATGTGTATGTGTGCATATACCCATACTTAGTACAAGTTGTGTACTAACCCCCTGCATTTTACTATTTTATAGATGCAGGTTAAAGGACAGATTGACGACTCTTGCAACGGTTTGGACATCAGCGTTTCTCTAGACATTTGGTAGGTCCTCTTAATTTTGAGGATGCTACAGTTTTAGTCTAGCCTTAGTTTTAGACATAACTAGTGGATGTTGTCCCTAGTATTTCTTTCGTACTTTCATTTCGAAGCTTTTATAATAAGGCCGTGTTTGGCAAACGTATTTATGATATATTCTTATTCTGTTTCGAATTGATTCCTATGATAGATGGTTGTTACATTTATGTTGAGCTTAGTATAAGACAAATTCATGAAATTACTATATGAAGTCTATGTATACTTCATACGTTTAAAAGTTTTAAATTTTCCGCAAATTTAACTAGATGAATGTGATGAATGCAAGATGAGGCTTGTCTGCGACCTCTGAGTGGTCAACGACGTCGGTGGCGATTCGGATTCAAGAATCCGGGTCATTACAAACTTGGTATCAGAGCATGAGGTTAAATTATATAGGATCTAAAGCTCAACACAACCACGTTACGTAGTTTCTAGCTTATGGTTGTGAAGAGCACCACAATCATGACTTAGAGACTGTGCGATGATAGGAAAATCTTCCCTTCTTCTACTCTTTATCGTGCTAACTAGAGCTTTGACACTTTGTGTAATTATAAGTATCTAACTTCCTTCTTGTGTGAACGCGTAGAAGAATACACACAAGAATTAGGATGGCCAAGTGGTCTAAGGCGCCAGACTTAGGATTTGACCTTCCTTAGAAGGGCCATAATGGAAATTCCCAACGTGGACGAAAGGTGTGTGGTGAGTGTGGTTGCTTGCATGGAGGTGAATGCATGGTAATGTCTAAAAGCCTGCTATGAGTATTGATGAGGAGGAGAAGGATAAGTTGGTTGCATACCAACTCAAGAATATGACTTAGGCATGGATTTGCTCCATAAGTGTTATGCTACGATAGATTGTTGAAACAGGGTAGTGAGACTTCAGTTTCCAAATGAGTTAGAGATGGAATGGGAAGGGCGTGGTTCAAATATTAAGGCAAACAAGATGTTATCTAAGAGGTTAGATATACACTTACTAAGTCTGGTTTATGTTTAAGAAACTCTAAGTTTAAGTGCTTTAGTGATTTGGTGTGGTAAGTCCCTAATCGTATGTCTTATAATAGCACTATGTTAGTTAAAACGAAGTTATATTGAACTTTATGTTGCTGTTTTTGTGTAGCATAGGCATGTTTTTGTGTGGCATGATTTGTGATGTGCATTAAGTTAAGTAGGATTGAGAAGGAAATTCCTCAATCTCAAATATGAAGATTCAGATAAGCTTGAATGATATGCATCATCCAAATAAGTGTGAATCAGACATTCACAAAAGAGAAACGTTTAAGCATGATAAAGTAACTTTCAAAAATCACCCTCTTTGTTTAAATGATGTCTAAGTGTCATTTGGGGACGAATGTTCCTAAGGGGGGGATAATGTAATATTTCGGAATAATCATATGTCTAATGAAGAGCCCAGTAGGTCCGTTAGAATGCTTATTGGGGTACATAGGCATCCCAATGCCCAATATTGAGAAATATTGGGCATATTATAGAATATTGGCTAAGGGGTGTTATCCAATTTCTATGTATGCACAAGTACTTAAAATAACAATATCCTTCATATATAATCACATTGATTTAATAAGTATTCTAATGCCCAATATTGAGAAATATTGGGCATAATATAGAAAAAAATTGGCTAAGGGGTGTTAGCCAATTTCTATATAATACCCAAATAAGCAAAATATTGGGCATATTAGAAAATATTGGCTTAAAGGGGTGTTAGCCAATTTTCTAACATTAACGAGCTTGTTTAAGAAATGTACCTACAAGGAAGACCCTAAGCTAAAAATCATGTTTCAGAATACTAACACAAAGTACTAGGCATCCAAGTGTCAAGCCTAGTACCATAGCACATGATCATTTAAAATGAACATGTAAATTAAGCAGTGCCCAAGGACATAGTGAGGGTCCTTGGGACAATAAGTAAACATTCCCAAATGAACCATAAATAAAAGTTAGTTAGGGAAGTACAACCAACCCATGTGCAAGCACATTTGCAAGACATGTGAAGAAGCTGCCAAAGGAGGGGACCACTCTAACCGAATTCGGTTAGGGTATTTAGGGGGGAAAACGTGCACAAGGGACCACTCCATGTGGGGCCTAACCTCCTAACCAACAATAGGTCCTAACTAACTGTCCTAACTAGATAAATAACCTAGGACTAACCGAAATAGACCCATTAGTGCACCCGACAACCTGGGACCAAAACTGGGTTGACACTAACCTAGTACTAGTTAAAGAGACAACCTAGTACCTAACCTAGGATGGTCCAAAAGGTTAGTTATGGTCCTAACAACTTAGGTGTACTTTAGTAATTCCCCTAGGTTACCTAATTAATTAATTTAGCAAATTAATTAATTAATTTAAAAGGTCTAAAACCGAAACTACAAAGGAAATTTTCAAATTTTGGTTAAGACAAGAAAGGGACAACCTAGTTACTAACTTAGGATGGTCCAAAGAGTTAGTTAAGATCCTAACGACTTAAGGGTACTTTAGTAATTACCCTAGGCTACATGATTAATTAATTTAGCAACTTAATTAATTAATTTAAAGGGTCAAAACCGAAATCACAAAGCAATTTCTAGGTTTCGGTTAAAACAAGAAAAAAGACAACCTAGTACCTAACCTAGGCTGGTTCAAAGGATTAGTTATGGTTATAACGATTTAAGGGTCCCTTAGTAATTACACTAGGTCACTTAATTAATTAAATTAGACATTTAATTAATTAACTTAAAGGGGTCAAACCGAAATTCTTATGCTAACCTAGTATAATTCAAGAAACATCCTAGTACTTAACGTAGGATGGTCCTAAAGGGTTGATTATGGTTCCAATGACTTAGGGGTACTTTAGTACTTATCCTAGGTCCCTAAATTAATTAAATTATGTAATTAATTAATTAATATAAAGTCCAACTGTTGACCATAGTCAACACAAAAATCCCAAATTTTGGGTCAAGTCAACATTCTCCTATGCTTAGTCAACTTAGGAGGGGCTTTTTAGTAATTAGTTAATTAATTTATTTAATTAACTTATTAAACCATAAGTGTAATGAGTCAATATAAGTTTATAAGACTTAGAATCACGTTCAAACTCATAGTAAAGGCAATGCAAAAACAGTAAGCAACGAACAAAATAAAAAAAGCAGATAATTTATCGATTTCTCTTTGGAGATTTCAAGGTTTATTCAAGGTTTCGTTCAAGGTGGTCTTTGTAGATTAAGTTGTACTTAAGGTATGGGTTTCTCTCCTGGAATTCTTTCTCCAAGAGTATTTTCCTTCGAACGATTCACAAGATCTTGAAAACTAGGGTTGTTCCCGTCGTTCTCGTCGAACTTCCCTTCCCTAGTATCCTTTTTGATATCTATGTTGAATAGGTTAGAGATCATGTTGTTGGTATGTGGTGCTGGCTGTTTTTAAAATGTATTGTTCTTGAATGATGAGTATTGAATGAACTTATGAACTTTTAATTGCGTAAAGTTAATCTTATCATGATAATTAAGGATCGATAATATGCTAAGTTAAGCCCATGATGTGTTAAGTGAATTATGTGTCTTTGGCTGAATGTTGACTTGCTGTTGTTGTGATGTTATGAAGATGCTAAAGCCATTAAATGTTAATATGATGCTGTCCAATATGTTCTTAAAACGTGAAACTAAAAGCCATAAACTAAGAATTGGCTCAAAGACATCTATGAAATCATATCTTGAATAAATTGCCTATCTGGTTCCAATAAAGTTGGCTAACTTTATTTGGTCAAAATGAATATATGCTAATGGCTAGGAACTTATGTAAATGATTAAAAGATTTGCTAAGGGTTCATACATATGGCATTTTAAATATGAACATACGTAAAAATTGGCTTATGTCAAAAAGCATGAATTTGCTAGTCTTACATCCCAAATCTTGAGCCAATACTAATCATATGCCAATTCTGGTGTAGTAAGAGTATCAAATATATATTAAGCACTTCTAAAGTAATATCAATGAATCCATAACCAAGGGCATGACATTCATTGGGACAACTCCCAACATGCTCCACAAGAATGAACTATGAACACATAAAACTCATTCAATGAAGTGCTCATCGTCCATAAATGGTGATATGAAGCTACTACACTAAAGTAAGTAAGTAACGTGAGTTATAACATGACTAAAGGGGTCTAAATTAAGTAAGTGACCAGAATGTGGTGTTAAAGGAAGTGAGACAAGTCTTACTTACACCAAAGCTAATTTGTTAAAAGAATACTCACGAATGAAGGTGTTAGAATGTGTGAGACTAGTCTCATTAACACCTAAGGATGATATGTAAGGACAATTCACATTCATCAATGTACAGTAACGATGATATGTAAGGACAATTCATATTCATCAATGTAAAGTAAGGATGATATGTAAGAACGATTCACATTTCATCAATGTAAAGTAAGGATGACAAGTCATCAAAAGAGTAAATAAATCTCAAGCACATTCTATATGTAAGTGTAAGGACAATTTACACTTAATACGTAAAGAAGAGATGAGAAATCATCTAATGAGTTATGACTACCTCATGCTAGAAGCAAGCTTCGATGATGTATGAGTTGAATGTAAATAGGAACTTTAAACTGAGAACCGATAGGCTAGTGATGAGTGGTGATGCCTTCTTTCGGGAAGGGCGGAGGTTCACGTAATTCTCATGAGATGAGACTGTCCACCAAGGTGGGTATGGGTCTCCCTAAATCTCCTAGTCTTTGAACTATGCTGCCAACATAGGGAACTAGCCAGTGATTTTCCACCTAAGCGAGCTAGGGATATTTTGGTTTCACCTTGGCCAGTGACTCCACCTCTTTTCGGTGTGGGGAAGACACCGGATTTCATGAGCTCACATGATCTATATCGGTTAAAGTTGAAGTTCCTCAAAGTATGAAATATAAAGAAATGAACAATACCGAAGGTGTTTGTGCAAGACAATAGTAGGTGAAATCAGATTCAAGTCATGACATTAGGTCATTCTTGGTCATTGCACTTCATGATCCCAATGAGAGTCTTAAACTTCATCCTAGGTATACCTGGTGTTTACATCAGCCTACGAATGAATGAAATGAATAATGTGAAGTACGAATGAACGAATGAAGCAGACTCTGTGTTTGCTAAAGAAGGCCCTCGCGTTGAGGTCCCATATATTGGGTCCTCACTTAAGATGTCTTAATGCTACATCAACGATTCCAAGGTCTCGTGTATATGAAATGTAAAATATATAAAATATGAAAGTAATGAAATCAATGGCACAATTAATAGCGAATGGCTTATGAAATGTAATGAATACTTGATGTAATGAATAACTTGTTGTAAGGATAGTTAAATCGTGTCCAAACAAGTTTACAATAAGTAAAGGGCATAGCTAATAATGAATCCTCATGTTATGAAAATGATAAAGCTAAATAAATTGACTTATAATGACTTTATATAATTGGTAGAAGATATTAGCCAAATAAGATTGGCTTATAATGACTTCTTACATTAGGCCAATAATACAATAATAGAATAGTCACTAAAGATTGGTTTATAAAGAATTCATGCCCGAAGTAAGAAAGATCATAAGCTTTAATGATATGCCCCAAGAACTATTCACATTAGGCAATCAACTAGAGAATGAGTATAGTCAATAAGTATTGACTTATAAATATATTCATGCCCCAAATTGTAGTTAAGTCATTTCCTTAATCTCTTGAATTACTTACTTTATTCATTGTGGGTATGGGACTACAATGAATCATTGCACTTGTAACTAAAACATAGTACCAAAGGAGTTATTGAACTACAGAACAAGAAGAAGAAAAATACTGAAAAATAATCTAAGTGTACAAAGAGGAGCTCTCGGCCTAATAGGATCAAAATATCAAATCTTCGCTCGAGTTGTTCTAAAATTATGTTGATGATACTAATGTCTTGTATTCATATAGAAAATGAGTTGTGTGCTTTGAATGCATTAAAATACATCATATTCATACCACAATTCATAACTAACGAATTAGAAAAGTCTAATGACTAGACTCTCCAGAAATGGCATGTTGCTTAGGAAGAGCTTTCAGTGATCATGCATAGATTTATGTGTATGTGTTCATATACCCATACTCAGTACAAGTGGTGTACTAACCCCCTACATTTTACTATTTTATAGATGCAGGTTAAAGGACAGATTGACGACTCTTGCAACGATTTGGACATCAGCGTTTCTCTAGACATTTGGTAGGTCCTCTTAATTTTGAGGATGCTACAGTTTTAGTCTAGCCTTAGTTTTAGACATAGCTAGTGGATGTTGTCCCTAGTGTTTCTTTCGTACTTTCATTTCGAAGTTTTTGTAATAAGGTTGTGTTTGGCAAACGTATTTATGATATATTCTTATTATGTTTCGAATTGATTCCTATGGTAGATGGTTGTTACATTTATGTTGAGCTTAGTATATGACGAATTCATGAAATAACTATATGAAGTCTATGTATACTTCATACGTTTAAAAGTTTTAAATTTTCCGCAAATTTAACTAGATGAATGTGATGAGTGCAAGATGAGGCTTGTCTGCGACCTCTGAGAGTTCATCGACGCCGGTGGCGATTCGCATTCAAGAATCTGGGTCATTACAATTATATGATGCTAAGTGAGTCCTTGTTGTTCTTAAAATTAAAGTGTCATTCGAGAAGGAATGTTATTCCAAGTGGGGAGAATATAACGCCCCAAAACGAACTAAGGTGAACTAGAGCCTCATGGTTGTTTCTTGAGTTGTTTTAAGTAAAACTAAGTTAGTTTAGTGTCCTTAGACAGTGTGTGAAGTTTGGTTAAGTTGGAGTTCAATCGACCAAGAACGTCCATGATGTTTGGATGGTATGCCTTAGAATGTACTTGTGTGACTTGGTGTGTTTGGATGAATTTTACGTGTTCGTTTTACTTGAAACTTGCATTGGATGTTTGTAAGACCTAGACAACTTAGTTTAGGGGTTTAACATCTGTTAATGACCCCACCTAGGGCCCACAAGGAGCCCTAGATGAAGGGCCCAAGACTTGGGCAAAATCTGCCAAAAAGCAGTGGCCATCGACGACCCTAAGGACGGTCCGTTGGTCCCTCAATGATCTGTCGACCTAGGGAGTCGATTGGACCAGTGATTTCAGTTGTCCATGCTCCATTTTAAGCTATTTATCCGCCAACCAGACCCTACCAATGGTCCGTTGGCTCACAGACGGTCCGTTGGTGAAGGTCTCGTCTGTGAGGCCTGCCAAGTCTGTTAAGTGGCTGCCAACTTGGGGTGTTTTATGTAAATACACCCCAAGTCTTTTAAGACCCTAGGTGGATAACTTTAATGTTTTTAGGTTATATTAAATTAGTTTTAAACCCTAGACCTAGAGAAGACCCCTCACTTCAAAAATTCAAACTCTCTCTCTAAAGACAAACTCTCTCAAGACTCCATTGAAAGCTAGAGGTCAAGGAAGGATAGGAGGGATGGTTGGACGTGTCTCTTCACAAAAACTCTTCGATTTGGCTTTCTTAGTGAGGTATGGTATCCATTATTGAATATCTTTTCATTCAAGAAGCCAACTTCCAAAAAGGTTTTCAAAAGGGTTTCTAAATTCAAACTTCTTCTAACTTTGATTTCTAGATTGGGTCTTCTTGTATTTAAGTTCTAATTGTTTAATTGTATTTATATTGGTTTGAGTTGATGATTTTAATGTTAAAACTCCTTGGAACTCTTGTTTATGCATACTTCAACTTTTGGCTTGAAAATGGGTTATGTGAGCATGATTTGAGTAGGGTATGAACTTGGGTCTTCTTGTATTTGTCATGTTGGTGTAGCTACTGACCTAAGGGCCTTGATATGGTGAAATATTGATAAATTTCTTATGGGTGATGATGGTTTGATTTGTTGATGAGTTGCTCTCATTGTATAGTTCTTATTATGAATTGCTATTTGAGTGGTATGGTCCACCTTATGGGTGGCGGTGCTAATTGATGAACTTGATGTTATTTAGTATGTTTTGAATATGTAATCTTGAAGGTATAATATGTGAAATGAAGAGATATTGGAAATGGGTCTTGTATTGTGTTTGGTGTAGCTTGAATGACCAGTTTGACCTAGTTTATGTCTAAATGAAGTATATGATTATGAGAAGCATGTAGAGTGTGTAACTTGATGAATAAAGGTTAAAGTATGTGTAGAACTTGATGAGAATGAAATGATGCTTATATTCAAGGTGTGAACATGTACACACACACTTTAAAGAATGTATTATGCCAAGTTGAGTAAAAAGGGTAATCTTGAGGTGGACACACTTCGTGAGTTGAGATGTAGTGTCTAGTAGCAACCTCTCCATTCCTAGTGAGCTTTCTAAGATAGACTATTATTGAGAAATTCATGGGGAGTTATGCCTAGCACCGAGAGGATATGAAGGGGAGGTGGATTACACTTCGTGAGTTGAGATGTTATAATCCAAAGTACCTCTTGAGATAAGTACTCTTTGTTAGTAGAGAGTGAGTTACTTAGTAACAATCTCCTTATCCCTAAACTATGTGCCCGCATAGGTGTAGCTATTGGAAAAGCCATGTAAACACTAAGAAGCATGACCTTAGACTAGGCAAGTAAGGATCCCCCATCCGATAGGGGTTAATATCGGTATTCCATGTCTAGCTCTCATGGTCTTTGTCGGTTAAGCTAACTCCCACAAAAGAATTGATTTGAAACTAGTTAACTTGTATATTGTTGATATTGTGTATGTATGTCGTGAAGTGCTCGATCCACATTAGTTACCTAGTAGGAGCACTAAGTGGGAGTAGTAGTATGGGATGCTATTTTCACATTGCACTTGGTGTGACCTATACCTACTATGGGAGAAGAGTACTTTCATGAAATCCGTGTAAATGAGTACTATGGTGTGGTGTTATGGATGATTATTGTGGAGTAGTTGAGTAACTGGAATCCATTAGGAGCACTAAGTGGGAGTGGTAGTATGGGATGCTACTCTCACATTGCACTTAGTGTGACCTATATTTCCATGAGTGTTTTGCATATGTTAGACAAGGGCGTGGATTTGATTTCCAACGAAGTAAGCCTAAGATTTGGTGGTTTTAAGGGTCGCTTTGGTGTGGTTTGAAGGGAGGTGTAATGAAGATCCCTTCTTGGCTCACCTTAGGGAGTCTTAGGATAACCTTGGGTTAGGGCAACTTCAAAGGAAAAGAGTTCATATGACTTGGACCGTGCCATTCACTGTAAGGTCTTCATTGTAAGAATTCAAAATGTTCATTGTAATGCTTTATTCAATTTTACTGTAAGTTTAGTAAGTTCACTGTAATGTTCCTTTTAGTTTACTGTAAGTTTTAGTAAAGTTACTGTAAAGTGTTCTTTTGGTTCAAAATTATGTGAGTCCTTCCTTTTTGTATGTTTTTGCATATGCCATACTTAGTACATTGTTTTACTAACCACATACTTTTATATACCTTATGAGTATAGGTTGGAATCCTTTTGGAGGATCGGAGTTGAAGCTTGGGAATTCTATCTCTCAAGAAGTGGATATGTCCTCATATATTCGAGGACATAGTTTTGTGTTTTGTGTTTCATTATTAAGACTTAAATTAGTGTTTCCTTTTTATTGTAAAGGGCCGTGTCCCTAAGATTCTAAGTTGTGTCTTTAAGTTGGCTTGTGACGATAAGATTTTCTAGTATTTATGAAAAGACTTATTTTATTATTATTATCGCAAAAAGTTTTAATTCCGCACTACTTTTCATGCTTTATGTTATGAATGCTAGTTAGAGGGCTTGTACGAGACCCCAAAGGGGTCAAGTACGCCCGGTCACGATTCGAAGGTTTTCCCTAACTTCTAGGGGGTGCTTTTGGGTCGTGACAGTCCACTTGCACAATAGCTCTGAATCCACTTCCAAAATAATGTGTTTGTATCCATGTTGCTCACATCAATTAAGTCCATTCCAGGCAGCCTTGATCTCTGCAGTGTTGTTAGTACAACATCCAAGAGGAGGTGAATGTGCTTAAACTAATTTACCTTGATGATCTCTTAAGATTCAACCTCCACCTATTTTACCTGGATTGTGAATGGCACTGCCATCACTGTTCAACTTGAATACTCCTATTGCTGGTTTTTCCCAACATACCTTAATGACCTTAAATTGTTGTTGACAATGATCAACCACACTGATCAGTCTATCCCAGCTATGTGGCCATTGTATGTTTTCAAATGCTATTGTTAACACTTGCATGTTGTCTTTGAATATACCATATTTCACCCTTTGTAAACTTCTTGATTTTTTGCCTCCATATTTAACAGCACACTTGTTCTTCCATTAATTCCAACAAATGAAGATAGGTAAAACATGAAACAAAATTTTTTGTACCTCATTGTAATATTTTGTACTTCTCCAATGCATTATTACACTCCTCAGATTTGGAAATGAATATTTTGTTCCTACTTTTTCTGCATGAATTTTCCAAATATACTAGGCAAAGTTTCCATCAACCAAAATATGGTTAATTTCATCTTTCCCTTTCCTGTAACAGCAGTAGCAATCAGAAGCTTCTTGTCCAAACGTAATAAGTTTCTGATTAGTTGGAAATTTACCTCTCAAAGCTCTCCAAATAAATAAAGATACTTTGAAAGGTGAACTCTTATGCCAAATGAATTTATTAATAGTATCTTTAAATTGTTTCTTCCTAATAGTATCCCATGCAGTAGCTACTATAAAATTCCCTTTTTCAGGTGGATCCAGTTTGTTGTATCAGGCATACCCTCATTGTATTCAATAATAACATCATGTATAATAGGCACCAACAATGTAGAAACATGTTGTCTCACTGTCCTCTCCTTCCATTTTTCAGATTCTAGAAAAAAGGAAACTTGAATATTATTTAAACTAGACACATTATCACAATAATTAGCTAGAGATCCATTTCCCATCCAATTATTGCACTAAAATTGCATGTGCCATAGTGAATATTCCAGCTAATATGTGATTAAACATCTTGTCTATTTCGAGTAAGATATCTCCAAACCAATGATTCTCCCGTATCATATTTTTTAGCCACTGGATTAGCTCTTTGAAAAAACTTGGCTTTTAAAAATTTCCCCCATAAAGTCTGTTGTCACATCCGAGGAGCACCCCCTAGACGTAATCGGAGTTTTCGTCCTAGAAGAGGACAAAGACTAGACTCTTAGCTTACATCATTACATTCATAGGTTAAAAATGCGTAAAATTTAAAAAAATTGTTAACTTCTACATTGAGGTTTACTTAGACCTCTCGCTTACGCACAATATATATTTATCGAGTATACATAGATCCTTTGTATAAGAAGATTACATATTCTTCTACATTTATTTCACATACATAGTATAGGAACATAATCTCATAAGAATGTCTATAATATGTCTCATATTAAACCATCTAAAAAGAATTCAATAATTGGTCTTAACCCATACTTTAATACAACAAAGAGCCTCATATAGGCTATACAACAATCGTCTTGAGATGAAAAGGAAAGAACTAGCAGTCTTATAATTAGAACAACATAAATAGCTTGATAATGGCATTGTCCTTGGAAAGTGAGGACCTACCGAACCCTTGGGAAATATCCAAGTAGTCTTCAAAGTCCTTCTATAAGCTCAACGGCCGGAACCTACATTTGTAGTAAACAAAAAGGATTGGTTAGTACACACTCGTACTAAGTATGAGTATATGCACATAAAACAAGTGAAATCATGCGAAAAAGGACATTTGTTCAAGACATGCTAATTTACTTTGAAAAGTATTATGCATATCCAAGAACTCATATAAGCTAATAAACACATAACCCTTAATTCAAGACTATATACAACACAAAACCACAATATCAAGTCTAGTCAAGTCAACATGCATATCAACTTAATTGAGTACATAATCGAGACAACTCTATCCTCAAGTTATAATATCAACAAGCATGCATTAGAGTTCATAACATCAGAACCTAAGCAAGACTATTTGCTAAGTTTAGCCTATAACCTTACTCAACCAAGTAAACTTAACAAGAACTATAAGTAATGCCCAACTTCGTATACTATATCATTAAGAGATAACATCATCATACTTTATGAATAGAGACCAACAACATGTTCATAAATGAAATACATATCACATAGTGTCATTAGCATATAAGAGTCAACACATACATAACATATACATTATAGAATATAGTAACAACCTCCTAAGGCTTCCCTCAAGGCAAACTAGTTCAAGGCATAGGTAGAGTCCCATACCCCTACCTAGGCTAAGTCAAACCTCTTAAGTCACCCTAGTTAGTGTTTACTCCAATACTTTATTTTACTTTGGGGAACATTTTCCTTAACAGACATAGACCACAAAAGCTAAGTGTGGAATCCGTTGTTGTAAAATGTTACACCGATGGAAGGGTGTCTACCGACCATGGTAGGACCAAACGTGACCATAGAGTCTAGGTGGATCCACTAGCTAGTATTCCTATGGTGGCAACATTGTTTATGGAGGTTGCGGATCTCATGGAAATATCACTTTATGCCCTCTTTGGACTATGAGGCTATCCACCCCGTGAGGAATATGGTGAACCCTACCTTCCCTCCTTCGGAAGGCCCCACCCATCATCTACAAGTTCACTCAGTGCTAAGCTAGCTTTTGAAATGTCTTTAATGCCTTTATTAATGATCGTAGCTTAGTTTAGGTCATAGGGTCTATCCCTTCTATAATCATCATCATCATAGCTCAATAAGAATTTCATGAGTATTTTCCTTTCATTACAATTCATACATGTGAGGTTAGCACCTTTAAATAGTCAAATCATAATAAGGCACATTGGTAAGTTATCACCATCTTTATAACATTTACATCTTAGCCAACAACTCACAAACCATAGTCAAGAGATTTCAATTCAACATCATACCAACCCTATAAATCTCATCATAAGGTATACTTCAATGTAACTTCATCACTAAACACAAGTAATCATAATCGAAGTAAAAGTTAGGATCATAAAAACTAACTCAATCTCCTTCACAAGCCATCATCCATGGTATTACCATCAACCATCCAATTCAACCCAACAATGGGTGTAATATAATCACACAATAGTAATTAACACAATATCTAGGTCAATTGCATCATCATTATCTAAATTAACTTCAATCATAACTTAGGGTTAGGGGAATAGGGTTCATCATGAATTATTAAAGAAATTGATCCAATCCAAACAATAAATTACGCTAGGTAGTCCATGAATGAATTAGAATAGATAAAACAAGTCTAACAACCAATACATTTTTCAATTCCCATCAATTTATAAGCAATATCCAATATTTGGGGAATTTTGGAAAAGGGACATGATCTACATGAAATTGCCTCAATTAATATCAATTAACCAACAATCTACACTTAATTAGTCAGAGGCAATCACAATTTATTCTCAATTTGAAGTTTAGAAGAAAACCCATTAGAATTGGAAAACCCTAGGAATTGGATGATTGAGAAATCAACTTTGAAAGGACCTCTTTGGGAAATGAGTCCCAAGAGTGAAGAATCCAAACATTAATGAAGATTAATCCACAAAATTAAAGTGAAATCCTAGAGAAATTTGTCTTCTTCTTCAAGCTTTGTTCTTCCTTCAATGGAGGTTGAATAGAGAGAGAAAATAGATAGAGATGAGAGCTTTTGGGTTTTGATTTAGGGTTTTGATTTGAGTGAGTGAATGTAAGGAAAAAAAATAATTTAAAATCAATATATAGACATCCCATGAAATACCCAAAATACCCTCACTTAAGTTGACCCTTTAATGAAGTCATACTTGAATTCCAATTTTCAACTTTTCGTCGGGGAACAAGTCCGTGACGCGGAGCTGCTGCCGCATGATTTTCTAATTAATTTTTGAGACAATGGAGTCCGCGACCTGCCCACGACGCAGACTTGAGTTTTGATCAAAATCCACCCAAGTCCGCGACGCGGACTTGTTTCTCCTATGTGCATTTTGGCTGCTGCCTTGGCAGCTTGCCAAGCCAAGTTTGGGGTCCTTTCGTGGGCCCCTAAGGCGACCCTTGGGGGGTCAGACCTGGACGTTTTTACTCTATATATATGTATTTACCTATCCAAAGTCATTTACAAGTTTTATACCTCATACAATACCTCCAAACCTTCCAAAAACCTAAGGACGTCACACTTGTTAAATTTGACTAGCTTCCGGATGTCATGGACGTTTCTTGACGTCTTGACTCTAAAACTTACTAAATGGTTTTCTAACATTATTTAGGCCTTATGAAAGTGTTACTAACCTTATATCAACATGTGAGGCTCTATCTAAGGTCTTGAACTTTCGAAGTATTACATTATCCCCCCCTTAGGAACATTCGTCACCGAATGACACTAAAATCTTTTGGAAGGAAGGGATAGACTCAAGACTAGAATCCCAACCAACAACACATATCAACACATGAGTTACAACTCAATTCAACATAACAACATGACATTACTCAATGCAACTCAAGACATCATTTCCAACATATAGGATCTAAACATTCATTACATGAGGAATTTCCTTCTCAATAACAACAATAGCTCAACATGTCAACATGATCAATATCATTTCATGAAGGAAACAACATACCAAAATACGACACATAAGTTCAAATCAAGCAAAAGATCTCTTTATTTTGAATAATTTCATGTTAGGCATATCATTCACTGTACATTGCACATTCTTGTAAAACATCACCAAAAAGCAAGGCAATTTTAAATTCACTCATTATTTCCATTATTAGTAAGAACAACTAACCTTCGTTAGGAAAGAGATGAGGATAACGGTACTTCATGTCGGCCTCGGCCTCCCATGTTGCTACCTCAACTAGGTGGTTTCTCCATAACACTTTTATGGAGGCCATTTCTTTGTTCCTCAAACTTTTCACTTGACGATCAAGGATTTCAATCGAAACCTCCTCATAAGTGATATTCTCTTTCACACCAAGACCTTCAATGGGAAGAATGTACTCAGGGTTACCAATGCACTTCTTAAGCATTGATACGTGGAAAACCGGATGAACCGAAGATAGTTCACTAGGAAATTTCAACTCATATGCGACCTTGCCGACCCTTTGCAAAATTTCATAAGGACCCACATAATGAGTAATTAACTTCCCCTTCTTGCCAAATCTAACCACCCCCTTCATGGGCGAAAATTTCAAATACATCTTATCACCCTCTTCAAATTCAAGGTCTCGTCTCCTATGATCATCATAAGACTTTTGTCGACTATAGGATGTTTGCAAATGTTTCCTTATGATATGAACTTTCTCTAAGGTCTTATAAATCAAATCGGGACCAAGAAGTGAAGACTCTCCAACCTCAAACCATCCAACAGAAGATCTACACCTCCTGCCATACAATGCTTCGAAAGGAACCATAGATATGGATGAATGAAAGCTATTGTTATATAAGAACTCCACCAAAGTCAAATGCTCATCCCAATTCCCTTTAATGTCAATAATACAAGCTCTAAGCATATCTTCAAGAGTTTAAATGGTACGCTCCGCTTGACCATACGTTTGAGGATGAAAAGTGGTGCTTAACTTCACTTGAGCACCAAACCTCTTTGAAACGACCTCCAAAACCTAAATGTAAATTGAGCACCTCTATCCGATATCATGGACAAAGGAACCCCATGAAGACTCACTATCTTGTCAATATAGATCCTTTCATAATCTTCTGCCGAATAAGAAGACTTAACAAGAATAAAGTGAGCAGATTTGGTCAATCTATCCACTACCACCCATATAGAGTCATATTGCTTTCTAGTCTGAGGCAACCCACCTACAAAATCCATGTTAACATCTTCCCACTTCCAAGTAGGAATTTGGATTTCTTGTTGTAAACCACTTAGCTTTTGGGGTTCGGCTTTCACTTGTTGGCAATTTGGGCACTTTGCAACAAACTCCGCAATGTCTCTTTCTAGGCCATCCCACCAAAACACCTCTTTAAGATCATGGTACATCTTTGTAGAACCCGGATGAAACGAGTAACAACTTCTATGAGCATTATAAAGGATCCGATTCCTTAAATCATCCACATTAGGCACACACAATCTCCCTTGGTACCTAAGAACACAATCCCCCCTAGGGAGAATAACTCATTCATCTTTCCAAGAACCGATTCTTTCAACTCCATCAACAATGGATCAAGGTGTTGCTCAGACTTTACCTCAACCACCAAAGACGACTCAGAGTTGTGATGTACCACAATACCATCATTTGGAGAATCTTCAACTCGAACCCCTAAACAAACCAACCTATGAACATCTTTCACTAGGTTTCTCTTGGATTCTTCTACATGGGACACACTTCCCATGGACAATCGACTTAGAGAATCCGCTACCACATTAGTCTTGTCGGAGATTATAGAGAACACTCATGTCATAATCTTTCAACAACTCTAACCATCTCCGTTGCCGGAGATTCAACTCCTTTTAATTAAATACATTTTGAAGACTTTTATGATCTGTATACACATCAATATAAACCCCATAGAGATAATGCCTCCATATATTTAAGGTAAATACCACAGCCGCTATATCTAGGTCATGAGTCGGATAATTCTACTCATGAACTTTGAGTTGCCTAGAAGCATAGGCTATAACTTTGTCCTGTTGTATAAGAACACACCCCAACCCGATTCAAGATGCATCACATTATTCCACAAAACCCTTATTACCCTCCGGTAGGGTCAATACCGGAGCAAAAGTAAGCCTATCCTTCAAAATTTGGAAGCTCCTTTCACATGCCTTCGACCACTCAAATATCACATTCTTTTGATTCAAGGTTGTCAAAGGAGAAGCAAGAGATGCAAATGCTTCGACAAACATTCTATAATAATAGGCTAGGCCTAAGAAATTCCTAATATCCGTAGGAGCGAAAGGTCTAGGCCAATTTTTTACCGCTTCGGTCTTTCTTGGATCAACCTCTATACCCTCACTAGAGATGATATGACCAAGAAATGCTACCGACCTCAACCAAAACTCACATTTGCTATACTTGGCAAATAATCAGTGTTCCTAAAGCACTTGTAACACCACCCTCAAATAGTCCATGTTTTCACTCTCATTTTTTGAATATACCAATATATCGTCAATGAAGACAATGAAAAATCAATCTAGGTAACTTCAAAACACCCTATTCATTAGGTCCATAAACGTCGCCGGAGCATTAGTGAGACCAAAGGACATTACTAAGAACTCATAGTGACCATATCTAGTCCAAAATGTCGTCTTGGGAATATCTTCACCTCGCACCCTAAGTTGGTGATATCCCTATCTCAAGTCAATCTTTGAAAAGTAACTCACACCTTGGAGTTGATAAAGCAAATCATCAATCCGAGGGAGAGGATACTTATTCTTGATTGTGACTTTGTTGAGTTGACGGTAATAAATACACATTCCAAGGGACCCATCCTTCTTTACACAAAAAATATTGGAGCACCCCATGGAGAAATACTAGGCCAAATGAAACCCTTGTCTAGTAGATCTTTGAGTTGAGCCTTCAACTTTTTCAATTCGACCGGATCCATCCGATAAGGAGGAATTGAAATGGGGTTGGTATCCCGTAGCAAGTCAATACCAAAATCAATTTCCCGTTTGGGAGGATTCCGGAAGATCATTAGGAAAGACCTCCGGAAATTCCCTTACCACTGGGACCGACTCAATGGGAGGAATTTCGGAGTCTAAATCTTAGACTTCTACTATATGGTATAAACACCCTTTAGAGATCATCCTACAAGCTTTCAAACAAGAAATGATACGACCTCTAGGAATAGAATTTCCCCCTTTCCACTGTAAAACGGGTTCATTGGGAAAGTTAAACTTCACCACCCTTGTTCTACAATATATTGAAGCAAAAAAAGCATGCAACCAATCCATACCCAAAATAACACATATCAATTTCTACTAATTCCACATGAGTAACTCTATTGGGCAACATTATAGGGCAATTTCTATATACTCTCTTAGCAACGACCGACTCACCCACTTAGGTAGTCACCATAAAATTTCATTCAAGATATCGGGAAAAATGTCAAAAATTTTGGCTACTAGAGGAGTAACAAATGACAAATTAGCACCGAGATCAAGTAAAGCATATACATCAATAGAAAAGACTTTCAACATACCGTTCACCACATAGGGAGAAGTCTCTTGCTCACCCCTAGAGCGGAGTGCATAAAAGCGATTCTTCTTCGGAGCATCATTAGAACCACTTGATTGAGCTTGACCACTACCCTTGTCCTGACCCTTCACATTAGGGCAATCCCTAACCTTGTGGCCACTCTTTCCAAAACCAAAGCAATTGTCTGTCCCAATGAGGCAATCACCATAATTTTTCTTGCCACACTTTCCACAAGTTGTCTTCTTAGTTGGTGAACTAGTACCTATCCCTTTTCGAGACTTAGGGCTAGAAACCCTATCATCATGAGTCTTAGGGAATTTGGAAGGAAGTTGATTAGAGAACCTCTTCTTGAACCTGGGTTTGTCTTTGATATCAACCCTACCCTTTGAAGAACCACCATCATAAGACTTGGCCCTATTTTCTTCTCTACTCTTCCTCTTCACCCTAGTCTCTTCCACTTGTTGAGCATGAACCATGAGACGATAAAATTCATATTATCATGTATCATAACCGAATGACACTCTTCTTTCAAGTCATATGACACTCCCTTCACACAGCGGCTCATTTCATCTCTAGGGTCAAAAACCAAAAAAGAAGCATACTTTGACAATTAGTAAATTTTAATAGTCAAGTACACTCATACCTCCTTGACGAAGGTTGATGAATTCTTCAACTTTGGCTTCCCTCTTTACCTAGGAAGAATCTATCAAGAAAAGCCTTATTGAAAATCTCCCATGTGACTGGTCCACCCTTTAAAGGCCTAGTGTCTCTCTATTGGATGTACCAAGTGTGTGCCACGTCTTTGAGTTGGTAAGTGGCTAACTCGGACTTTTCACTAGTAGTTAACCCCATAGCATAGAGAATCTTATAGGTTTCATCTATGAACTTTTGGGGGTCTTTCTCAACTTTGGACCCATAAAAAGTAGGGGGGATACAAAGTAGTGAAATCCCTCAAACGGGAGGCCATGGTGCTAACTTGTTGGTTTTCTCCGGGTACCACCTCCCGATTAGCTTGGGCCGTCATAGCTTGTGCTTGAGTATTGACGGCTTGTGATGGGGTTGTAATGGCTTGGGCCATTTGGAGAAAATATGCCCTTATATCCCCATCCGTCATTGGAAGAGAAGCAACCGTAACTTGATCATCCATAGCAACTTAAACTAGAGGAACTTGGGAGTCTTGTGCTCCTGCATTAGATATGCCTTCCTTGGCCCTTCTTGCGGTTGCTCTTCGAGTATTTATACCTATAACCACCATACAAGGTTTAGGTAAAATCACACATAAAGTAGACTCTAGAGGCACGACATAGGATTACAAGAAGATGAGAGTTTCCTAACCATCACATAGTATCTCATTCATAAGTGTGGCGCGTTCCACAATTATGAATACGAATATACATAAACATGGTTTAATTAGACATCGTTATTAAATATATTCAACCTCATGCTTTGATACCAGTTTGTCACATTCGGGGATCACCCCCTAGACGTAATCGGCGTTGTCGTCCTCGGAGAGGACTAAGACTGGCCACTTAGATTATATCATTACATTCATAGGTTAAAAATGCAGAAAAATTAAAACTTTTTGTTAACTTCTACATTGAGCTTTACTTAGACCTCTCGCTTACACAAAATATATATTTATCGAGAATACAAAGACTCTTCATAAAAGAAGATTACAGTCTTCTACTTTTATTTCACATTCATAGTATAGGAACATAATCTCACAAGAATGTCTATAATATGTCTCATATTAAACCATATAAAACGAATTCAACATTGCGCTTAACCCATACTTCAATAAAACAAAGAGCCTCATATAGGCAATACAACAATCATCTTGAAATGAAAAGGAAAGAACTAGAAGTCTTATCACTAGAACAACATCAATAGCTTGATAATGGCATTGTCCTCAGAAAGTGAGGACCTACCGAACTCTTGGGAAATATCCAAGTAGTCTTCAAAGGCCTTATATAAGCTCAATGGCCGGATCCTACATTTGTAGTAAACATAAATGATGGGATAGTACACACCTGTACTAAGTATGAGTATATGCACATAAAACAAGTGAAATCATGCTAAAAAGGACATTCGTTCAAAATATGCTAATTTACTTTGAAAAGCATTATGCATATCCAAGAACTCACATAAGGCAATAAACAAATAACCCTTAAGTCAAGACTATATACAACATAAGACCATCAATATCACGTCTAGTCAAGTCAACATGCATGTCAACTTAATTGAGCACATAATTGAGACAACTCTGTCATCAAGTTATAACATCAACAATCATGCATTAGAGTTCATAACATCATAACCTAAGCAAGACTATTACTCATGAACCCTCATTAAGTCCACTAGTGCAATTTGCCAAGTAAAGCCCCATAACTTTACTCAACCAAGTAAACTCAACAAGAACTATAAGGAATGCCCAACTTCATATACTTTATCATTAAGAGATAACATCATCATACTTTATCAATAGAGACCAAGCACATGTTCATAAATGAAACCCATATCGCATAGTGTCATTAGCATATAAGAGTCAACACATACATAACATATACAATATAGAACATAATAACAACATCCTAAGGCTTCCCTCATGGCAAACTAGTGTAAGGCATAGGTAGAGTCACATACCCATACCTAGGCTAAGTCAAACCTCTTAAGTCACCCTAGTTAGTGTTTACTCCATTACTTCATTTTACTTTCGGTAACACTTGCCTTAACCGACATAGACCATAAGAGCTAAGTGTGGAATCCGGTGTTGTAAAACCTTACACCGATGGAAGGTGGTCTACCGGCCAAGGTAGGACAAAACGTGAACATAGAGTCTAGGTGCATGCACTAGCTAGTATTCCTATGGTGGCAACATAGTTTATGGAGCTTGGGGGCTTTCATTGAAACATCACTCTATGCCCTCTATGGACTATGAGGTTATCTACCCCGTGAGGACTATTGTGAACCCTACCTTCCCTCCATGGGAAGGCGCCACCCCTCATCTACAAGTTCACTCGGTGCTAAGCTAGAGTCCCTTTTAAAATTTCTTTAATGCCTTTATTAATGATCATAGCTTAGTTAAGGTCATAGGGTCTATCCCTTATATAATCATCATCATCATAGCTCAATAAGAATTGCATTGGTATTTTCCTTTAATTACAATTCATACATGTGAGGTTAGCACCTTTACATAGTCACATCATAATAAGGCACATTGGTAAGTTATCACTATCCTTATAACATTTACATCTTAGCGAACAAATGACAAACCATAGTAAGACATTTCAATTCAACATCATACCAACCCTATAAATCTCATCATAAGGTATACTTCAATGTAACTTCATCACTAAACACAAGTAATCATAATTGAAGTAAAGGTTAGGATAATAAAAATATACCCAAGACATCATCCATGGTTTTACCATCAACCATCTAATTCAACCCAACAATGGGTTTAATACCATCACACAGTAGTAATTAACACAATAGCTAATTCAATTACATCATCACTATCTAAATTAACTTCAATTCATAACCTAGGGTTAAGGGAATAGGGTTCATCATAATGTCTTCAAGAAATCGATCCAATCCCAACAATACAACACCCTAGCCAGTCCATGAATGAAGTAGAATAGATTAAACAAGTCTATCAACCAATGCATTCTTCAATTCCCATCAATTTATAAGCAACATCCAAGATTTTGGGAATTTGTGAAAAGGGACATGATCTACATGAAATTTCATCACTTAACATCAATTAACCAACAATCTACACTTAATTAGTCATAGGCAATCACAATTTATACTCAATTTTAAATTTAGAAGAAAAGCCATTAGAATTGGAAAACACTTGGAATTGGGTGATTTAGAAATCAACTTTGAAAGGACCTTTTGGGGAAAGGAATCCCAAGAGTGAAGAACCATACCCTAATGAATATTTCCACAAAATTAAAGTGAAATCCTAGAGAAATTGGTCTTCTTCTTCAAGCTTTGTTCTTCCTTCAATGGAGGTTGAATTGAGAGAGAGCTTTTGGTTTTTGATTTGGGGATTTGATTCGAGTGAGTGAATGTGAGAAAAAACTAATTTAAAATCAATATGTAGACCTCCCATGAAATACCCAAAAGACCCTTCACTTAAGTTGACCCTTTCATGAAGTCAAACTTGAATTCCAATTTTCAGCTTTTCGTCGGGGAACAAGTCCGCGACGCAGAGCTGCTCCCGCATGATTTTTGAAATAAATTTTTGAGACAGTGGAGTCCGAGACCTTCCCGCGATGCTGACTTGATTTTTGACCAAAAGCCACCCAAGTCCGCGACGCGTACTTGTTTCTCCTATGTGCATTTTGGTTGTTGCCTTGGCAGCTTGCCAAGCCAAGTTTGGGGTTCTTTCGTGGTCCCCTAAGGCGACCCTTGGGGGGTCAGACCTGGACTTTTTTACTCTATATATGTGGTTTTACCTATCCAAAGTCAATCTATATGTTTTAGACCTCATACAACACCTCCAAACCTTCCTGAAACCTAAGGACATCACACTAGTTAAATTTGATTAGCTTCCAGACGTCATAGACGTTTCTTTACGTCTTGACTCTAAAAAATCCTAAATGGTTTGCTAAACTTATTTTAGTCCTTATGACAGTGTTACTAACCTTATATCAACATGTGAGGCTCTATATAAGGTCTTGAACTTTCGAAGGGTTACAATTGTTTTGTTCTAAATTCCCACCATTGCTTATACTGAAAAGCTTTAAAAATATCATCCAACAGCCTTACCCCTATACCACCCTCCTCAGTAAGATATCTCAAAGTTTCCCATGAAGCTCAATGCTATTTCTTCCCTTCAACTCCAGAAAAAATCAGCAATAACATTTTTCATGTATTTGAGTGTAGTGTTAGGAGGTGATATAGAAGACAAAGTGTGAATAGGAATAGAATGTAACACATGCTTTACTAATGTGATCTTTCCCCCAAAACTCAATATTTCAGATTGCCACCCTGAAATTCATTTTATCACCTTATCCACTAAATCAGAATAATGTATGATTCCTTGACCTCCAATATATAAGGGACACCCTAAATATATAATAGGGCTATCTTTTGTGCTAAGTCCAGTTTTCTCCTTAATTATATCAATAATCTCCTCATTAGTATTTATAGTGACCATGAACAAACTTTTATGCTTATTCAACTGTTGATCTGAAACCCTTTCATATGATACTTTAGTCTTCATGATAAGTTGTAATGAGCTTCTGACAGTGGAGGTGAATATAATTATATCATCCGCAAAACTAAGGTGATTAATTGTGGCCCTCTACTCTCCACTTGAAACACCTTATACCACTGATTCTGATAGAGTAAATTAAGTTGTCTTGATAAAACTTTGGCACCTAAAATAAACAGGGCTGGAGACAAGGGATCACCTTGTTTTAGACCTCTAGAGGAATGAAAAAAAACATGTCTTTTGTCATTGATGACTATGGAATACCCATCTTCCTCAATACAAGGCATGTATAAGCCCAAAGATACCCTATCATATGCTTTAACCATGTCAAGTTTTATGATCACATTATCACCTTCCCTAGGAAGCTTAATACCATGTATAATCTCTTGAGCCAACATAAAATTTTCAAAAATACCCCTTCCTCTTACAAAATCAGATTGGTTATTAGAAATAAGGCTAGGTAGAATTGGAGCAAGCCTAATACTCATAATCTTGGAAATGATTTTTATAAAAATATTACTAAGGCTAATGGGTCTATAATCTTTAAGTTTATTTGGATGATCCACTTTAGGTAATAGTATTAGACAAGCATGAGTCATGTATCTAGGCATATCTTGACCATTAAAGAAGGATTGTAGAGCAACAAGTAAATCTTTCTTAATGATATCAAAACAACTTTGATAAAATCTACCACCTATACCATCAAGGCCAAGAGCAGAATTTGGATTCATTGCAAAAACCACACTTCTCAACTCTTCCATATTAGGTATGCTTTCCAAACTTATATTTTGTGCAT
The DNA here is from genome assembly GCA_016801875.1 of Solanum sitiens. Lineage (NCBI taxonomy): Eukaryota > Viridiplantae > Streptophyta > Magnoliopsida > Solanales > Solanaceae > Solanum > Solanum sitiens. The sequence goes on from JABWTJ010000147.1 coordinate 1,401,273, forward strand.
TAGTAACCATATTTGGAATACAATTAAAAATATCTTCATTAATTCTACAGTTCTTGCCAGTGAAGTTATTTTGATAATATTGACAAGCTTCTTTAGCAATATTGTCATCACTTTTTACCCAACCCCAATTTTCAGTAAGAATTTCATGCATAAACATTTTATTCCTTCTTCCCCTCATCAGAACAAGAAAGTATTTGGAATTTTCATCACCTTTTTTAACCAATGAATTTGAATTTTTAGTTGTAAAATGGACTGCTCAAGTTTCAAAATCCTTATACATTGTGCATTTAGATAGTGAAATTAGCTCTATTAACATCGGTATTAGAAGAAATCAACATCTCTTCAGCCTCTCTAACCAAATATTCATATTCCTTTGACTTTACAAGAATATCACCATACTCTTTTTTCTTTACCAAATACTTAAAGTATTAGATAATCTCTTCATTTTAGTATGTAGCACCTACATGTGGTTGCCAAGAACCTTTCTTTTCCAGCATTGTTCCACAGTAGGTAAGAATGAAGAATTTTTTGTCCAACAACTAAGAAACTTTAAATATTTGGTAACTTGTTCCTGTGTAATAACCACTTCCATCAATAGGATACAATGATGTGATCCTACTGAAGGAAGATGCATAATATTTGTCTGAGGCATCTTGTCCAACCAAGCATCATTCACTAAAGCTCTATCCAATGTTTTCCAGGTTCTAGCTCCATCATCCCTTTGATTACACAAAGTATAATATTTCCCATTGTATCCAATATCAATCAACCCACAAGCTTCAATGACTCTAATGAATTCAAAACTTTTGTTCATATTATACTCCCTACATCCAAGTTTTTCATTAATTGATGAGATGACATTAAAATCACCAATAATACACCAAGGAAGTATTGTTTCAGATTGTTGTAACATGCTATCCCATAAGGTTCTCCTCAAGTAGTCTTTAAATTTAGCATACAGATATGTGATAATAAACTTTTCAGCACAATTGACATGATTTATTTCACAAATAATATATATTGATCATTCACCTCCAACACCTTATAGTTTATATCACAATTCCAAAACAACCAGATTTTATTGTTAAGATTGCTATGACTGTTATCCATATGAAGCTGAATTCTGTAAGAATTAATATGTGACTAATCTACAAAAGGTTCTAAAATAGAAATCATATCCATATTATGAATTTTGTTAAGAGTTTGTAACCTTTAAAAGCACCTTGAGTGTTTATGCTCCTTGCATTCCAGCAAATATTCTTAATCATCATAAACCTCTACTCCTAGCTCTAGTGTTCAGTATGCTAATACTAGCTTCTTTAGCTTACTTGGATTCCTTTCTGCCTCTAGGAGACAGACCCTACTTTCCAGTAACCTCCCTAATCTTTTCATGGGTTGTTACTGTGAAACATAGGACCCTTTTGTTGATGCTGCTTAGTACTAATTTCCTCTTCTGCTTCTTCACCCTCATCTAAAGATTGAGTATCTTCATGATACTCATCTTCAGAATCAGGTTCCCCATATTTATCAAAATACTTATCTTTCTCTTTTTGTTTTGTCATTGAATCATGATCTAATTCTCTTTGTTGTCTTTTTTTAATGTCTTCTCTTTCTTTTAACTCAGTCTACCTTGTGATTTATTATTAGTAGATTTATCAGGTGGTTCACTCACATCAGTGTTAAATGTTGACCAGACTCCTCATCTTCCTGATTCATTTTCCCTTTCCCCTTGGACACCCCATCATGCCTATGACTAGGTGTCTGCTGACATCTTCCAACCTCACCTCCATTAGCTACACCAACAACAATATCAAGATTATCTTGGGGTGTAGGGAGTGGGAGCATTGAGTCAATACTTGGCATTTTTGAATTATCATGTTGATGAGTTGTTATAACTTTATCAATTTCAGAATCTTACCTTATCACCTGGCTTTCCACCTTTGCTGCCTGTGATCCCTGTTAGTATTCATGGCTTCATTATCTACATGTTTACTCACATGTTTTATTGCATAGGTGCCTATTATGTAACCTGATACTTATTTGTATTCCCTCCCCTTTCCTCTGCACTTGGTGAGATTTCCTGCACATCCAGATCAATGTAAGTGCTTTTGGTAGGGATAGTTGCTATACCTGTTTGTGTATTGTGATATTGAGCTGTTGTTTTTTCTGCATTGTATTGAACTTGTTGTGGATTAGTATTTTTCTTCCTCTGCAGTTGCCATCGTTCTTCCTGCTGCACATTTTTCTTTTGTTGTCCTCTTGGAAAGCTTTGTGGAATGCTATGTTCATGTCTTCTTCCTGCTTCCTGCTTCTCATAAATCTTCAAATCTTTATGAACATTTTTTTTGTTTTTTTCCCTCCAATTCTTTCCTTTTTTTTTTTTATCTTCATCCCTTTGTTTAATGATACATCAATCTCCTTATGGCCTTGATGTTTACAGTAAAAACAATAGTCAGGGATACTATCATATTTAATTTTTTGCGATCTACCATCCGTAATATCTTCCCCAAAATAACCCATCCATATGTGAGAAGGTCTATCTTGTGTGAGATCAACTTGAACCTTAACCCTAGCTTGACTTCCCCTAGTTTTATTAATCGAAGCAGAATCTAAATACAAAACTCTACCAATAGGAGACAATAAACCAGTAACGAATTCTTTGTTGTAACAATGCCAAGGTAATTCCGGAAGAGAAATCCAAATAAGGACTAAAGGTTTTTCTTTATCCGGTTTTGAAAGAATGAGTCCAAGCTTGGATTCTCATAACTTGTCCTGCTATGGTCATACGTTGTTTAGTCCAAACAATATTGTAATCCAATTCATTACCAAGGTCAATATAAACATGTCTACAATTAAAGTGTGCAATTTTAACCCCCCTTGATAATTGTGTTTGGAGAATAAAGTTCTTCCTAATTAATTCAACTCTACGCATGGCTTAGGTTTTTTTGTGTTTTTAAGGTAGGGTTTATGATTTTTTAGGATATAGGGTTTAGATATTAGGGTCTTGTAGGGTTGTTAAATAATTTTTATAGGATTTAAGTTTCATATAGTTTGGGGTTTAGGGTTTTAGGTTTAGGATTTAGGTTTTTAAGTTAGGGTTTAGGGTTTTGGGGTTAGGAGTTTTTTAGGGTTTAGGGATTTGGGTTTTGTGGGTTAAGGTTTTTGAGTTTTCTATTGGATTAGAATTAGGGCTTAGGGGCTTTGTGTATTTTTCGAGTTTAGCATATACGACATAGTTCTTTATAGGGTTTTAGCTTAGAGATATTTTTTAGGTGTACGGGTTTGGTTTTTTAGGGATTTTATGAATCAAGAGTTTCTTAGGGTTTTGGATTTAGGGCTTGGATTTTTTTTTTGTTTTATAGGTTTAGGGTTTACTTATTTTTAGAATTTAATGTCTATAGAATAGAGTTTTGTGGTGGTTTTAAATTATTTTTAGGGTTTATTTTAGGATTAATAGGATTTAGGGTTTACTAAGATTTCGTGTTCAGGGTTTTAGGTTTAAGATTTAGGGTTTTAGGTTATGGTTTAGGGTTTAGTTCTTAGGTTTTTTTTAGGTTAAGGGCTTTTTAGGTTTACTGTTTAGGGCTTTAGGTTTTATATGTTAAGGTTTTTTTAAGATTTTATAGGTTTTGGGTTTAAGTCTGAGGGGTTTTTTGTGTTGTTTTAGGGTTTAGAATATATGATTTAGGTCTTTATAGAGTTTATAGATTAGACATTTTTTTATATTTACGGGATTTTTGTATTATATAGGGACTAAAAAGGTTAAGTGTATATTAGGTTTTTTTATGGTTTAGGGATTAGGTTTATTTTAGGTATCAGGTTTACGGATTTTATGAATTAATTATGTAAAAACTTATGATTTTGTAGGGGTTTAAAAGGGTTCTTAGGGTTTATTTTTGGATTTATAAGATTTAGGGCTTCTTAAGGTTTAAGATTTCATAGTGTTTTAGGTTAGTATTTAGGGTTTAGGACTTGGTATTTTAAGGTTTAGGGTTTTAGAATAAGGGTATTATCGAGGTTTTTTGGGTTTAAGGCTTTTGATTGTTTGGGTAAAAATCTTTTAGGGCTTTATATGTTTAAGATTTAGGGGTTTGATGAACCGTGAGTTTACGGTACTATTGATACGTTTCACTTAGGATTTGTGAGCGTCCAATGCCATTTTGTGTTAGTTTTATGTGATTTCAGGAAGTAAACTCAGGCGTGGTGATTTGAGGATAAAGCTAAGGAAAATGAAGAAAAGAGGAACCTACGGGACGTAGGATCAGTGATGCTCCGTAGGTGAGGGTTTTAGATTACCAGACATGACAATGTTGAAGATCAGGAAAACTTAACCAAGTGTGGAATCACAGTGGTATCTTACGAACCGTGGAGTGACTTACGCTACATACTGCAGCTTTATAGAAGTGATTGTCAGACGAGTGGTTCTAGTATCTGATGCTGAAATAATCTAAGTATGGAGCGACGGAGTGGACTAACGGACTGTCGTCTCATTGATGGTCTATACTGCTACTTTGTAGAAGTTAACTGAAAAGTGGAGATTTTTTAAGGTTAAATATTGGCCAAGTATGGATCCACGGAAGGGTCCTACAGACCGTAGCTCGACTTACAAACCATAGGTCAGCCTCATAGAATGAAGACGATTCCTACAATTTTATTTCCTTAATTCATTTTCCTTTTTTATTTTGGATTTTTTTTTATAAATAGGGTATGTAAACCTCAATTTTGGGGGTTAGACATTTTTACACTTTTCTTAGTTCTTGACTTTGGAGATTAACTTACAACTCAAGCAATTGTTAATTTTCCATGTTCATTTTGAAGATTTCGGATTTGCAATTCAAGTTGAATTTCTGGTTTTATCGTTCTTATTACATAAGTTCATAATTTCTTCATTTAATAACATGAATTGTGTTCTTACTAATATGGGTAACTAAATCCACAACTAGGGTTGTGACAACCATGAGCGATTAACAATGTATGAATAGTAATTTAGCAATCTTTGAATAGTGTTTTGCATGCATTGATAATTCTTTCGTTTAGAAGTCTTTTTAACGAGTGCATGCGTTAGAAGTCTTTCTTTTAGCGTGATATTATTCAATAGTCTAGTGTCAATTGGTGCGAGGGTGAAAACTAAGTCATACATTGATGCAATGTATAATATCAGGTAAAGGTAAGGGCTACTAAATCATACACACGTTACTGGACCAAAGTATGGGATGATATTCTCTTGATGCCAGATCAAGGATTTAGAGATACCTAACTTATCACTTTATATGTAATACACTAGGAAGGGATTTCTATTACTAGGATTAACGCATTATAAGCTTGTAAGGAACACATACGCCTTCGTTACACTCTCATCTTGATAACAACCAAAGTTGACTTTTCTTTCCTTGATACTAATATTTTATTTGGAATTTGTTGCACACCCCCTCCTTTTACAAACTTGTTTCGGAAATACCTTAAATAAACGGATATAATTGTGGGGTAAAGTTAAGTCTAAACCATATTTCTCTTGGGATCCACCCCAACCTACAAGTTGGGTTCTTTAAATGATAATGTTCGCTTATGCTTCTTTAGGGAGGAGTAGTTTCAACGTATAAGGTTTTTTTTTTGTATTTTGTATGGTTTAGCATATGCGATTTTGGGCTTTTATAAGTTTTAGAGCTTTGTGTTTTTAGAATTAGGGATTTTGTGGTTTTTAAGGGTTAAGTGTTTCTTAGGGTTCTTTTGGGTTCAAGGTTTAGCGCTTAGGATTTATTTGTCATTTTAGGTTTAGGGTTTACACATTTTTAGGATTTAAATTTTATAGCTTAGAGTTTATAGGTTTAGGGGTTTTTAGGTTCTTTTAGGGGTTTGAAGGGTTAAGTGTTTCTTAGTTGTTATTAAAGTTTAGGGCATATTTTTTTTTTTTTTTTTGCCTACTAGGTTTAGAGTTTATGGATTTTTAGAATTTAGGGGTAAGATCTTTAGGTTTTGTTGGGATTTTAAGAAATTTTCAAGATTTTTTAAGGTTTTATAGGATTGAGGGTTTCTTAAGGTTTAGGTGTTACCGTTTTTTTTAGGCTTTTAGGTTTAAGATTTATGGTTTAGGTTTAGGATTTAGGGTTTTAGGTTGGGGTTTAAGGTTTAGGGCTTAGGATTATTTTAGCTTTAGGATTTTTTAAAAGGGTTTTATCTAGGTTTTAAGTTTAAGGGACATAGGTTTTTTGTGATTTTAGGATTTAGAATATACGATTTACGCATTCTTAGATATTTTTAGATTTAGGGTTTACATATTTTTATTATTTAGGTTTAGAGCTTAGGATTTTTGAGGGGTATAAAATTATTCTTAGGGTTTATAGAATTATGGATCCTAGACCCCAGATGAGACCGGTGCCGTTAACCTCTCAGAGGTCGCAAAACAAGCCTCTTCTTTGCTTTCATCACAATCATACAATTAAATTTGCGGAAAATTTAAAACTTTATTGAAGTATACTTAGACTTCATATAACTTCATAATAATGATATACTAATAGCTCAACATAAAACAACCATTTATCAATAGATTAAACAATTGAAATGATGAATTCATAATAATAGTATTAGTTTGCCAAATCGGCCTTACTACAAATGCTTGAACAAATGTTTGAAATAAAATGCTAGGGACAGCATCCACTAGCTATGTCTAATACAAACACTTGAACAAATGTTTGAAATGAAACGCTATGGACAACATCCACTAGCTCTGTCTAATGTACTAATCTAGAAAGTGTAGGCATCCTTGAACTCAAGAGGACCTACCAAGGTCTGCAGATCTCTAATCCAAACCGCTTCAACGAACCTTCAATCTTCTCAAAAACCTGCACCTATAAAAATAGTAATAGTATAGGGGTTAGTACACACTTGTACTAAGTATGGGTGTATGCACATAAACACATAAGAACTATGCATGATCAAGGAAAGCTCTTCCTATAGCAACGTGTCATTTCTGGAAAGTTAAGTCACTTCACTTTCTTAATTCGTTATTTATGAATCATGCTATGAAGATGACATATTTCCATGCATTTAAAGCACACAACCCATTTTCTATATTAACATAAGACCTTGAAATCATGAACATAATTTTAGAACTACTTAAACAAAACTTAATAATTTTGCTCCCTTAGGCCGAGAGCTCTCTTTCCGAGCCTTAGTTTATTTTTTTAGTCTTTTCTTCTTTCTTGTTGTGTAGTTCAATGATCTCCTTTGATCCTATGTTTTACTTAGAAGTGCAATGATTCATTATAGTTCCATACCTACAATGAATCGAGTAAGTAACCCAAAAGACCAAGGACATGAGTTGGCTACCTTATTCACAAGTTAGATTTTTCATTCTTCTTAAATTGGGCATGAATGTATTTATAAGCCAATCTTTATTTTCTATGCCCATTATTTGATTATTTGCATAATATATAGATCTTGGGGCATATATTCGTACTCCAATATTGGCATAAACCAATAACTGTTAAGACTTCATTCTTATCAAACACCGATGATTGATATTCTTATGCTTTTGCTTACTTAGTTCACTTTGAACTTACATTTCTTCTTCTTTGATCTATGTTCTTTTTTAACATGATAATTTCTTTCTTTCTTACTTCATTAAAGAAATCTTTAGCATTAACTGATATAGATCATGTGAGCTTACATGAAATCCAGTGTCTTCCCCACACCTAAAAGAGGTGGTTCAACGCCTAAAGTTAAACCGAACCCAGTGTCTTGCCCACACACGAAAATAGGTGGTGCACCGGATAAAGTGAAACCAAGTCCAGTGTCTTCCCCACACCAAAAAGAGGTGCTTCACGGCTAAAGTGAAACCGAATACTTTCTTGAGCATTTAACCAACATAGATGATGTGAGCTAACATGAAATCCAGTGTCTTCCCAACACCGAAAAGAGGTGGTTCACCGGCCAAAGTGAATCCGAATACTACCTAGCTTTCTTAGGTAGATTCATCCACTAGCTAGTTCCTACGCTGGCAGCATAGTTCAAAGACTAGGAGACTTTGGAGACCCTGATCCACCTTGGTGGTGATCTCATCTTATGAGGCTTACATGTGCTAGCACAAGCTCATTGCTAGTCTATCGGTGCTTAGCTCAAATTTATTATACTTTAAAACTTTTAGAGTTGACTCAAACATTATGGAAGCTAGCTTCTAGTATGAGGTATACTTAACTCATTGGATGACTGGTCATCCCTTTCTGTACTTGATCAATGTGAACTTAAATCTTTCATTATCATCATGGTGCGAGTGAGACTTGTCTCACTTTTGACGTAATTGCTTTGGTGTAAGTGAGACTGGTCTCACGTTTTCTAACACCCCATTCTGGTCAATTTCATAACTCATAAGCTTTTAGTTAATTCATTACTCACTTTATCTTCTTCAACGTTATTTGGTAGTCTTGTACAATTCTTTATGAAAGTTATAATGACTTACTCAATGTGCTATTATGATCACAATATTCATTTTGATAGGATATGTTGGGACTTGTCCCAATCGTTGGCACACCCTTGGTTATGAGTTCATTGAGTTACATCTTTTCAAGTTAACTTACCAAACATGTATTTGGCCTTACAAGAACATCATAATTGACATTGGCCATTTAAGATTTGGTATGATTTAGTATTGGCCAATTCTAATAATATTTTGGATTTGATATTATCACTAGCCAAGTCAATTACTTCAGGAATACATTATAGTAATCTCATCATTTTTAAGCAACCCAACGTTTATCCTTTGATTAGCCTATAAGAACGATTCCATCTTCTCGAACACAGTTAGGCATTACAACATTTATTATCGTATGTAAATAATACCCTAATCTTATGGATCTAACATATAGGTCTCACGACATTATAAATCACAAAAACAGACACATCATGATCAGTTAGCACCACATACCAACAACATGCTCGAGATTTGCATTATACATACTACTAGAATCAGAAATAGGGAGAACTAACGAGAATAACATTCAACAATTTCATTGGGAACAACCCTAGTTTCGGTTTTCTTGAAGCCAATACGATCGAAAACCCTCCTGGGGAAAGGAATGTAAGAGATAAAACTCATACCTTACTGGAGAACAGCCTTGAATTCGCCTAAGGTTTTTCTTACGCTGTTCACTATTTTTCAGGTGTAGGTTTTCTAATGATTAAACATGAGTCTAAGTCTTAGGAACTGAATATTGACTAATTCAACTTAGAATAATTAACTTAATTAATTAAATCAATTAACTAATTACCAAAATGCCCCTCCTAAATTGACTAAAAATAGGAGAACATTTGACTTAGCCAAAATCTGAAATTTTCTAAGGGTCTCGGTTTTGGACCAATTAAATTAATTAATTAAATTTCTAATTTAATTAATTAAGTTACCTAAGGTAATTACTAAAATACCCCTAAGTCGCTAGGACCATAACTAACCCCTTTGGACCATCCTAGGTTAGGTACTAGGATGTTTCTTTAGTTAGTTAGTCGGCTAGTGTCACCCGGTTAGGTCTTAGGTTGTCGGGTACACTAGTTAGTTCATTTTAGTTAGTACTAGGTTAGTTATATAGTTAGGTCAGTTAGTTAGAGCCTATGACCGGTTAGGAAGCTTGGCCCCACGTGGCTTGACCCGACGCGCGCCTTTCCCCTAACCGCCCTAACCGAATCGGTTAGGCTTGGTCGTTGGTCTCTCGGCCGGTTGCACATGTGCTTGCACATGTATTGCCGTGCACTTGCCTAACTGACCACTCTGGAAAGTTCATTTGGAAAGTTTACTTCTTGTCCTAAGGATCCTCACTATGTCCTTGGGCACTGCTTAATCTACATGATCATTTTAAATGATCATGTGCTATGGTACCTAGGCTTGACACTTGGATGCCCAGTACCTAATATGTGTATGTGAAGAATATAGTTATTTTAGCTTAGGGTCTTCATTGCAGGTACAATTTCTAAATAAGCTTAGATTGTATTTTATGTTACTTCTGTATACATAGAAATTGGCTAACACCCTTAAGCCAATATTCTCTAATATACCCAATATTACTCAATACATATTCTTAAAATCTAATAGGCTCTACAGTAGACAAGTACATTTTCTGGAATGTTACATTATCCCCCCCTTAGGAATATTTGTCCCCGAATGACACTACACATCATTTGAATCAAAGAGGGCATCTTCGAAAAACACATTAACATACTTGAAACTTTTCTCTTTGTGAATACCTGATTCACAACTTACTCTGGATTGTGCACATCACTCAAAGCATATCTGAAGCTTCATATATGAGATTTAGGAACTTCCTTCTCAATCTTACTTTAACTTAATGCACATCACACTCATGCGACACAAAAATCATGTAACGCTATACAAAAATAGCAACATGAATGCAAGCATGAACTCATATTAAGTCATATAGTGAAAGTATAAAACACACAGTTATGGACTTAAATCACCAAAACCGACTAATGCACTAAGATTTAGAGTCTCATTAACAAATAGGACTTAGGAAGAGTATATCTAACCTCAACAACTGAACAAGTGAGGGTAACCAGATCTCATGTAAGCCACGGCCTCCCATGTTGCTCCCTCGACAAGGTGGTTCCTCCATAACACCTTTACGGTGGCAACCTCCTTGTTCCTCAGCCGCTTCACTTGGCGATCTAAAATCTCAACTAGAACCTCTTCATAAGAAAGGTTCTCTTTGACTCCTAACCCCTCAACAGGCAGGATGGATGATGGATCGCCTAGACACTTTTTAAGCATCGAAACATTAAACACTAGATGAACAGAAGCCAAGTCATTTGGTAATTTCAGTTCATAGGCAACATTCCCTACTCTCTGTAAAATCTCATAAAGAGCTATATACCTCCGACTCAACTTCCCTTTCTTACCAAACATCATCACCCCTTTCATGGGTGATATCTTCAAGTAGACTTGATCACCTACCTCAAATTCAAGAGCTCTCTTCCTGTTATCAGCATAGGACTTTTGACTACTGTAAGCAGTGGCCAATCTATCCCTGATCATTCTTACCTTTTCCACAGCCTCATGTATGATCTCAGGGACAAGGATGGCAGACTCTCCTACTTCAAACCACCCAACTGGGGACCTAAATCTCCTGCCATACAGTGCTTCAAAAGGTGCCATCCCAATACTGGAATGGTAGCTATTATTATAAAATAACTCAATCAGTGGCAAGTGATCATCCCAACTCCCCTTGAAGTCAATAACACACGCTCTCAGCATGTCTTCAAGGGTTTGAATGGTACGCTCTGCTTGTCCATCCGTCTGAGGGTGAAAATCAGTGCTGAGTTTTGACCTGTGTACCCAAGCTCTTGTGGAAAGATCTCCAAAAGTGAAAAGTGAACTGGGCTCCCCTATCCGAAATGATAGATAAAGGGATGCCATGCCACCTCACTAGCTCATCAATATACAACTTGGCATAGTGTTCGGCTCCGTAAGTAGACTTCACAGGAATGAAGTGAGCAGACTTAGTCATCCTGTCAACAATGACCCAAATGGAATCATGCAGTTTCCTGGTCTTGGGCAGACCAATCACAAAGTCCATATTAATAGCCTCCCACTTCCATGTTGGGATCTCAATCGACTGGGTAAGACCTCTAGGCTCAAGGTGTTAAGCCTTAACCTGTTGGCAATTGGGACACTCCTCCACAAACTTAGAAATATCTCGCTTCATACCTTCCCACCAATAGATCTCCTTGAGATCATGATACATCTTGGTGGAACCTGGATGAATGGAATACCTGGAGCCATGAGCCTCTGCAATAATATTAGGTCTCATATCATCAATATTTGTCACGCACAATCTGCACTGGTATCTAAGCACACCATCCCCCCCTAGGAAGAATGATTCGTTCAGCTTACTTAACACCGAATCATTCAACTCCATGAGTACTGGGTCGAGATGCTTCTTAGTTTTAACATCTACAACAAATCAGGATTCAGAACTGGAATGAACTGAAACACCCCCATTTAGTGTACCTACCAGTCGTACCCCTAACCTAGCTAATCAGTGTACCTCTTTAACCAACTCCTTCTTCTCATCATCGATATGTAACACACTGACCATGCTCTATCGTCTCAAAGTATCGGCCAGTGTATTGGCCTTACCTGGGTGATAGTGGACACTCATGTCATAATCCTTGAGCAACTCTAGCCATCTCCTCTAACGAAGATTCAATTCTCTCTTTGTAAAAACATACTAAAGACTTTTATGGTCAGTAAATACATCAACATATACACTATATAAGTAATGTCTCCAAAGTTTTAACGCAAACACCACAACAGCTAACTCAAGATCATGAGTAGGGATATTCTTCTCATGGATTTTTAACCGTCTTAATGCATATGCAATCACTTTACCATCCTGCATAAGAACACATCCCAACCCTACAAGGGAAGTATCACAGTACACCACATACCCTTCACCACTCCTCGGCAATGTAAGAACTGGGGCTGAAGTGAGTTGGTCTTTGAGCTCGTGAAAGCTCTTTTTACAAGTTTCAGACCGCTCAAACTTTGCCTTCTTCTTTGTTAAAGTTGTCAATGGAGCAACAATAGAGGAAAAACCCTCAACAAACATGCGATAATAATTAGCCAAACATAAGAAACTTCGAATATGTGTAGGAGTGAGTGGTCTCGGCCAATTCTTTACTGCCTCAATCTTTTTCGGATCAACCTCTACACCCTGGTTGGACACAACGTGACCAAGGAAAGTTATTGATCTCAGCCAAAACTCACATTTGCTGAATTTTTCATACATCTGATGTTCCCCGAGTACTTGCAATGTCATTCTCAAATGTTGTTCATGCTCTTCTCTGGTCTTAGAGTATATGAGGATGTAATCTATGAATACTATGACAAAAAAATCAAGGTATTCACGGTATACTCTATACATAAGGTCCATAAACGCGGCTGGTGCGTTAGTGAGACCAAATGACATGAAAAGAAACTCGTAATGACCATACCTAGTACGTAAGGCAGTCTTAGGAACGTCCTCTTGTCTCACTCTAAGTTGGTGATACCTTGACCAAAGATCTATTTTAGAAAAGAAACTTGAACCTTGGAGCTGATCAAATAGATCATCAATTCTGGGAAGAGGGTATTTGTTCTTTATAGTGACTTTGTTGAGTTGCCGATAATTGATACATATTCTAAGAGTTCCATCATTTTTCTTAACGAACAACACTGGATCACCCCATGGGGATATGCTCGGTTGGATGAAGCCATTACCAAGTAGATCTTTTAACTGAAACTTCAACTCTTTGAGTTCCGCTGGAGCCATTCTATAGGGAGGAACAGAAATTGGTTTTGTGTTGGGATCTAAGTCAACACCAAATTCAATTTCGCGTTCAGGAGGGATTCCTGGTAAATCCTTCGGAAAAACATCTTGAAACTCATTCACTATGGACACAGAGTCTATGGAAGGAATTTCATGTTCTAAGTCATTGACTCTGACTAAGTGGTATAAATACCCCTTAGATAACATCTTATTGGCTTTAAGATGGGAAACTATTTGGCCTGTTGGATTTGAACCACGCCCTTTCCATTCCAGCTCTAACTCATTAGGAAACTGAAACCTTACTACCTTGTTTCGACAGTCTATTATAGCATAGCATTTATGGAGCCAATCCATACCCAAAATTATATCAAAATCAATCATGGTTAATTCTATTAGGTCCTCATAGGTAACTCTATCAAGAACAATTATTGGGCAATCTCTATATATCATTTTGGCTCTAATGTTGTCTCCTATCGGAGTACTAACTAGAACAGATTCATGCAAGATCTCAGGAAGCAAGTAAAATATACTAGCTACTAAAGGAGTAACAAAAGACAAAGTAGATTCTGGATCTAACAATGCATACACATGAAAAGAAAAGACAAGCAAGTTACCAGTGACCACAACAGCTGACTTCTCCTGCTCCTCTCTACCTTTCAAAGCATAGAACATGTTCCTCTTGAAAGTCTCGGCTGCAGGAGTAGGATTAGGCCGAGGTTGAGTATCTTCCTTGGCCTGATTCCTAACATGTGGGCAGTCCCTGACCATATGCACACTCTTGTCGCACCCATAGCAGGCATTACAACCTACCATGCACTCACCTCCATGCGATCGGCCACACTTACCATTCAGCTTTCTATCACGCTGGGCATTTCTATCATTGCCCTTCCTGGCATTAGTGTTCCTGGAAGGAGTAGGATTACCTCAGTGTTGGTGCCCCTTCTTGAACTTGGGTCTGTCCTGGAATCCAAATGAACCCCTACCAGTATTAGAACCAGCCTGACCCGAGGGCCTAGACTTCTTCCCTTCTCGTCCTCTCTTCCTCTGACAACTCTCCTGAACCTGCTGTACATGTACCATCAACCTAGCAAGGTCCATGTTATCATGCAACATGGCTGCCCGACAGTCCTCTTCCAGATCCTCCGATACACCAGTCACAAAGCTGCTCATCTGATCCCTTCTACTGGACACCAGGGAAGAAGCATATTTAGAATGTTTAACAAAATTCAAGGAGTATTCCTTGACTGACATACCTCCCTGACGTAATTTGATGAACTCCTCAACCTTAGCTCTCTCTGCTCTCTGGGAAAGAACCTCTTGAGGAATACAGTCTTGAGAATGTCCCAAGTGATGGAGACTTCTCCTGGTGCTCGGCCATGTCCCCACATCTTGTACCACACCATAGCCACATAATTGAGTTGGTATGCAACCAACTCAGCCTTCTCCTCTTCATTAACTCCCATAGCACAAAAAATCTTGTGGACCTCATCCAAAAACTTCTGGGACTAGAGTATAACGCCCCAAAATGAACTAAGGTGAACTAGAGACTCATGGTTGTTTCTTGAGTTAATTTTAAGTTAAACGGAGTTAGTTTGGTGTCCTTAGGCAGTGTGCAAAGTTTGGTTAAGTTTGTAGTTCAATCGACCAAAAACGTCCATGACGTTCGGATGGTATGCCTTAGAATGTACTTGTATGTCTTGGCGAGTTTGGATGAGTTTTATGTGTTCGTTTTACTTGAAACATGCATCGGATGTTCCTTAGACCTAGGCGACTTAGTTTAGGGGTTTGACGTCCGGGCACGACCCCACCTAGGACCCACAAGGGGCCCTAGATGAAGGGCCCAAGACTTGGACAAAGTCTGCCCATCAGTGGCTCACGACGACCATGGCGACGGTCCGTTGCACTCAGGACGGTCCGTCGATCCAGGGCGTCGTGAGTGACAGAGAGTGGAAACTTGGACAGGCTCCAGTTGGAGCCAAGTGTTCCTCGACGAGACCCCCATGATGGTCCGTGGTGAACGTGACGGTCCGTCGAGGAGGTCTCGTCGACGAGGCCTGCCAGTGCACGACTTAAGGCTGCCAACTTGGGGTGTTTTATGTAAATACACCCCAAGTATTATAAGACCCTAGGTGTATAATTTTGGTATTTTTAGGTTATATTAAATTAGTTTTAAACCCTAGACCTAGACAAGACCCCCTCACTTCAACATTCAAACTCTCTCTCTAAAAAGAAAACTCTCTCAAAGTCACCATTGAAGCCAAGGCTCAAGGAGGGAAAGGAGGGATGCTTTGGGCTTGTTCCTTCATCAAATTCGTGGGTTTATTTCTCCTAAAGGTATGGTATCCATTCTTGAATATCTTTTCATTCAAGAAGCCAACTTCCCAAAATGGCTTTCAAAAGGGTTTCTAAACTCAAACTTCTTCTAACTTTGATTTCTAGTATGGGTCTTCTTGTATTTAAGTTCTAATGGTTTAAATGTATTTATCTTGGTTTGAATAGATGATTTTGATGTTAAAACTCCATGAAACTCTTGTTATGCATACTTCAATTTTTGACTTGAAAATGGGTTATGTGAGCATGATTTGAGTAGGGTATGAACTTGGGTCTTCTTGTATTTGTCATGTTGGTGTAGCTACTGCCCTAAGGGACTTAATAAGGTGAAATATTGATAAATTGCTTATGGGTAATGATGGTTTGATTTGTTGATGAGTTGCTCTCATTGTATAATTCTTATTATGAATTGCTATTTGAGTGGTATGGTCCACCTTATGGGTGGCGGTGCTAATTGATGAACTTGATGTTACTTAGTATGGTTTGAGTATGTGATCTTGAAGGTCTAATATGTGAAATGAAGATATATTGGAAATGGGTCTTGTGTTGTGTTTGATGTAGCTTGAATTGCATGTTTGACCTAGTTTATGTCTAAATGAAGTATATGATTATGAGAAGTATGTAGAGTGTGTAGCTTGATGAATCAAGGTTAAAGTATGAGTAGAACTTGATGATAATGAAATGATGCTTATATGCAAGGTGTGCACATGTACACACACTCTTTTAAGATTGTTTTATGTCAAGTTGAGCAAAAAGGGGAATCTTGAGGTGGACACACTTCGTGAGTTGAGATGTAGTGTCTAGTAACAACCTCTCCATTTCCTAGTGAGCTTTCTAAGATAGACTATTATGTTGAGAAATCCGTGTGGAGTTATGCCTAGCACCGAGAGGATATGAAGGGGAGGTGGATTGCACTTCGTTAGTTGAGATGTTGTAATCCAAAGTACCTCTTGAGATGAGTACTCCTCGTTTGTAGAGAGTGAGTTACTTAGTAACAATCTCCTTATCCCTTAACTATGTGCCCGCATAGGTGTAGCTATTGGAAAAGCCATGTAAACGCTAAGAAGCATGACCTTACACTAGGCAAGTAAGGATCCCTCATCCGATAGGGGTTAATATCGGGATTCCATGTCTAGATCTCATGGTCTTTGTCGGTTAAGGTAACTCCCACAAAAGAATTGATTTGAAACTAATTATCTTGTGTATTGTTGAAATTGTGTATGTATATCGTGAAGTGCTCAATCCACATTAGTTACCGAGTAGGAGCATTGAGTGGGAGTAGTAGTATGGGATGCTATTCTCACATTGCACTTGGTGTGACCTATACCTACTATGGGAGAAGAGTACCTTCATGAACTCCGTGTGAATGAGTACTATGGTGTAGTGTTATGGAGGATTATTGTGGAGTACTTGAGTAAATGGAATCCATTAGGAGTACTAAGTGGGAGTGGTAGTATGGGATGCTACTCTCACATTGTACTTGGTATGACCTATATTTCCATGGGTGTTTTGCATATGTTAGCCAAGGGCGTGGATTTGATTTCTAATGAAGTAAGCCTAAGATTTGGTAGTTTTAAGGGTCGCTTTGGTGTGCTTTGAAGGGAGGTGTAATGAGAGTCCCTTCTTGGCTCACCTTAGGGAGTCTTAGGATAACCTTGGGTTAGGTCAACTTCAAAGGAAAAGGGTTCATATGACTTGGACCGTGCCATTCACAGTAAGGTCTTCATTGTAAGAATTCAAAATGTTCACTATGATGCTTTATTCAATTTTATTGCAAATTTAGCAAAGTTAATTGAAATATTCCTTTTGTTTACTTTAAGTTTGGTAAGATAGCCATAAAGTGTTAATTGTTGATTCTTATGTAGGTTTGCTTCTAGATTCATGAAGGTTATATTTGAATTGCATAAAAAGCTATCTTTACTAAAATGTCACTTTTTGCATGTTTTTGCATATGCCATACTTAGTACATTGTTGTACTAACCCCATACTTTTTATACCTTATGAGTATAGGTTGGAAGCCCTTTTGGGAGGATCGGAGTCGAAGCTTGGGAACTTTATCTCTCAAGAATTTGGTATGTCCTCATATATTCGAGGACATAGTTTTATGTTTCTTAGTTTCTTTATTAATACTTAAAAATGTATTTACTTTTATCGTAAAGGCGCCGTGTCCCTAAGATTCCAACTTGTGTCTTTAAGTTGGCTTGTGACGATAAGATTTCTTAGTATTTATGAGAAGACTCCTTTTATTATTATTAGCGTGAAAAGTTTTAAATTTCGCACTACTTTTCATACTTTATGTTATGAATGCTAGTTAGAGGGCTTGTACGAGACCCCAAAGGGGTCAAGTACGCCCAGTCATGATTCGAAGGTTTTTCCTAACTTCTAGGGGGTGCTTTCGGGTCGTGACAAGACTTGGTATCAGAGCATAAGGTTTTGGGAAATAGTTTAAGGTCTGAAAGTCTCACAAGCCACATCTAGTAGTATCTTGGTCATTGGTGTGAGTCGCGACACATCCATGGACAAGAGGCTATAGGATGCTAGAAGTTTCACTTTCTTCTCTATTCTAGTATCGTGCCTTAGAGTTGAGTATATAAGGTGTCTATTCTCAACCTCTTCTTTTGTGTTTTTAGGACATGAATACGAGGAGATCGACCGCTAGAAGGGAGGAGGGAGGTGTACCAAATGAGAGATCCTTCCCCATGTTGACCAAGTTTCTATTGTTGGCTTAGAGACGGAACATGAGGAGGTTCCTCTTCAAGAACCTCAAGTGCCTCCGGAACCTCAAGGACCTCAAGTGCCTCCTATGCCTCAAGCTCCTTTTGTTGAGGGTGATATGACTAATGCGGAGTTGAGGGCTGCCCTAATGAACTTGACCCAACTCATGACGGCTCAAGCTCAAGTTGTCAACAATCACTTTGTGGGCCAAGCTAACCTAGGAGATAGGCCCCAACCAAATGCTAGTACTCCCGCTTCTAGGATTCGGATTTTATGAGGATGAACCCTCCTACTTTTCATGGCACTAAGGTGGATGAAGACCCACAAGGCTTCATAGATGAGGTTTTCAAGGTGGTAGATGCTATGGGTGTGACCCCTAGGGAGAAAGCGGAATTGGCCGCTTACCAACTTAAGGATGTTGCTCAAGTGTGGTATGAGCAATGGAGGGGTGAGAGACCCTTAGAAAGAGGACCGGTTGATTGGGAGGAATTCAAAGAGGCTTTCCTAGATAGATTCTTTCCTTTAGAGTGGAGGGAGAAGAAGATGGTTGAATTCATGAACCTCCATCAAGGGGGAATGAGTGTGCAAGAGTACTCTCTCAAATTCACCCAACTCTCTAAGTATGCCCCAAACATGGTAGCCAACACTAGGGCTAGGATGAACAAGTTTGTGATGGGCGTGTCTAGCTTGGTGGAAAAAGAGTGTTGTACGGCTATGCTTCTTAATGACATGGATATCTCTAGGCTCATGGTTTATGCGCAACAAATTGAGGAGTCCAAAATTAGGGAGATAAGGCAAGAGGGTAAGAGACCTAGGTCGGATGATTTTAGTCACCAAAGGCCTAAGAAGAGGTTTTATCCCCAAGATTATTCTTTGGGAAACAAGGATAGGGCTCCAAATCAATCTTCTCAAGGTGGTGGTCATTCCTATGAAAGGGCTAGGTGCCCTACTTGTGGCAAGCAACATGGGGGTAAGTGTCTTGCCAGAACGGATGGTTGTTTTGCATGTGGTAATAATGGCCACAAGATGAGGGACTGCCCAAACCTTAAATCAAGGGGGAGAGATGTCAATCAAGCTTCCCTAGATCCTAATGCTCCCAAGAAGAACCCTTCCTATGGGATGGGGGCTAGAAAGGATAATTAATCCGGATTGAAGGTTTTGGTAAGTCTCAGCTCTTGGTTATTGTTGCTTTTGTGTTATGAAATGAGTATATATGGTTTTATAGTTCCTATGATCATGTCGTCTTGATGAATTGCTTAGAGAATGAATTTTTCAAAAAATTTGGTAAGATGGCAATCAACTTCACTGTAATAAAATTTGGCATTTTGAAGAAAATTGTTTTGTCTTGAATTTTAGTTTCAATGTGTGTAAAGCCATTGTTTATGAGCATTTTTAACGTTGGAGAAGGTAGTTCCTCCATAAAAGAAGATTGAGGTTGAATTTTTGACTTTGTGAAAATTGGTGAAAGTTGCCTATGTTGCTAAGTGTTAAAAGTGTAAAATGATGTTCCTTGCTAGTGGATGCTTTGATTGTAGTGTTTTGATCATGATCTAAGTGAATTATATGATGCTAAGAGAGTCCTTGTTGTTCTTAAAAATTTAAGTGTCATTCGAGGACGAATGTTATTCCAAGTGGGGGAGAATATAACGCCCCAAAATGAACTAAGGTGAACTAGAGCCTCATGATTGTTCTTGAGTTGATTTTAAGTTAAACGGAGTTAGTTTAGTGTCCTTAGGCAGTGTGCAAAGTTTCGTGAAGTTTGAGGTCAACGACCAAACACGTCCATGCATTTGAAAGGTATGCCTTCGATCGTACTTGTACGTCTAGACAAGTTTGGATGAGTTTTATGTGTTCGTTTTGGATTAAATTCGTGTGAGAGGTGTTAAACTTATAGATGATCATATTTTTGTTCGAAACGTCTGGGAAATTATCCCCAAGGACCATCGAAGGGTCCTTGAGGAAGGACCCAAAACCTGGTAAGCAAGCTATCCCAGGCAGCCTTGGCGTCGGAGCAGTCGACGGCCATTCATGAATGTGACGCCCCGTCACATGGTTCCGTCGTGGGGGACTTGTTCAAGGGTGTAGAGGGGACCCTTTTCATGTCTCTGAAGTTTGCAACGGACGGTCAGGACGGGCCGTTGCACCCGTGACGCCCCGTCACAAGTAGGTCGTCGGAAGTCTGTCCCTGTGCGCAGATTTTTTTGCCAAGTTAGGGGTGAACTTGTAAATTCACCCCACGTCTAAATAAGAGTTTGGACGGTTTTTTAAGGGATTTTTGGGTATATTAAATGAGTTTTAAACCCTAGACCTAGACAAGACCCCCTCACTTCAACATTAAAACTCTCTCTCTAAAAAGAAAACTCTCTCAAAGTCACCATTGAAGCCAAGGCTCAAGGAGGGAAAGGAGGGCTGCTTTGGAATTGTTTCTTCATCAAAATTAGTGGGTTTTCTTCTCTTAAAGGTATTGTATCCATTCTTGAATATCTTTTCATTCAAGAAGCCAATTTCCAAAATGGTTTTCAAAAGGGTTTCTAAACTCAAACTTCTTCTAACTTTGATTTCTAGTATGGGTCTTCTTGTATTTAAGTTCTAATGGTTTAAATGTATTTCTATTGGTTTGAATTGATGAATTTGATGTTAAAAACTCCATGAAACTCTTGTATATGCATACTTCAAATTTTGGCTTGAAAATGGGTTATGTGAGCATGATTTGAGTAAGGTATGAACTTGGGTCTTCTTGTAATTGTCATGCTGGTGTAGCTACTGCCCTAAGGGCTTTAATATGGTGAAATATTGATAAATTGCTTATGGGTGATGATGGTTTGATTTGTTGAGGAGTTGCTCTCATTGTATAGTTCTTATTATGAATTGCTATTTGAGTGGTATGGTCCACCTTATGGGTGGCGGTGCTAATTGATGAACTTAATGCTAATTAGTATGTTTTGAGTATGGGATCTTGAAGGTCTAATATTTGAAATGAAGATATATAGGAAATGGGTCTTGTATTGTGTTTGATGTAGCATGAATTACATGTTTGACCTAGTTTATGTCTAAATGAAGTGTATGATTATGAGAAGCATGTAGAGTGTGTAACTTGATGAATTAAAGTTAAAGTATGTGTAGAACTTGATGATAATGAAGCGATGCTTATATGCAAGGTGTGCACATGTACACACACACACTCTTTTAAGATTTGTATTATGCCAAGTTGAGCAAAAAGGGGAATCTTGAGGTGGACACACTTCGTGAGTTGAGATGTAGTGTCTAGTAGCAACCTCTCCATTCCTAGTGAGCTTTCTAAGATAGACTATTATGTTGAGAAATCCGTGGGGAGTTATGCCTAGCACCGAGAGGATATAAAGAGGAGGTGGATTGTACTTCGTGAGTTGAGATGTTGTAATCCAAAGTACCTCTTGAGATGAGTACTCCTCGTTAGTAGAGAGTGAGTTACTTAGTAGCAATCTCCTTATCCCTTAACTATGTGCCCGCATAGGTGTAGCTATTGGAAAAGCCATGTAAACGCTAAGAAGCATGACCTTACACTAGGCAAGTAAGGATCCCTCATCCGATAGGGGTTAATATCGGGATTCCATGTCTAGCTCTCATGGTCTTTGTCGGTTAAGCTAACTCCCACAAAAGAATTGATTTGAAACTAATTATCTTGTGTATTATTGAAATTGTGTATGTATGTCGTGAAGTGCTCAATCCACATTAGTTACCGAGTAGGAGCATTGAGTGGGAGTAGTAGTATGGGATGCTATTCTCACATTGCACTTGGTGTGACCTATACCTACTATGGGAGAAGAGTACCTTCATGAAATCCGTGTGAATGAGTACTATGGTGTAGTGTTATGGAGGATTATTGTGGAGTACTTGAGTAAATGGAATCCATTAGGAGTACTAAGTGGGAGTGGTAGAATGGGATGCTACTCTCACATTGCACTTGGTATGACCTATGTTTCCGTGAGTGTTTTGCATATGTTAGCCAAGGGCGTGGATTTGATTTCTAATGAAGTAAGCCTAAGATTTGGTAGTTTTAAGGGTGGCTTTGGTGTGCTTTGAAGGGAGGTGTAATAAGAGTCCCTTCTTGGCTCACCTTATGGAGTCTTAGGATAACCTTGGGTTAGGGCAACTTCAAAGGAAAAGGGTTCATATGACTTGGACCGTGCCATTCACTGTAAGGTCTTCATTGTAAGAATTCAAAATGATCACTATGATGCTTTATTCAATTTTATTGCAAGTTTAGCAAAGTTAATTGAAATGTTCCTTTTGTTTACTTTAAGTTTGGTAAGATAGCCATAAAGTGTTAATTGTTGATTCTTATGTGGGTTTGCTTCTAGATTCATGAAGGTTATATTTGAATTGCATAAAAAGCTATCTTTACTAAAATGTCCCTTTTTGCATGTTTTTGCATATGCCATACTTAGTACATTGTTGTACTAACCCCATACTTTTTATACCTTATGAATATAGGTTGGAAGCCCTTTTGGGAGGATCGGAGTCGAAGCTTGGGAACTTTATCTCTCAAGAATTTGGTATGTCCTCATATATTCGAGGACATAGTTTTATGTTTCTTAGTTTCTTTATTAATACTTAAAAATGTATTTACTTTTATCGTAAAGGGGTCGTGTCCCTAAGATTCCAACTTGTGTCTTTAAGTTGGCTTGTGACTATAAGATTTCTTAGTATTTATGAAAAGACTCCTTTTATTATTATTAGCGTGAAAAGTTTTAAATTCCGCACTACTTTTCATGCTTTATGTTATGAATGCTAGTTAGAGGGCTTGTACGAGACCCCAAAGGGGTCAAGTACGCCCGGTCATGATTCGAAGGTTTTCCCTAACTTCTAGGGGGTGCTTTCGGGTTGTGACATAGAGGACTCATCCTGGTGAAATCTCTCAGTCTACTGGCCATGGTGCTAGCATGAGGGTTCTCCCTGGGAGCATGCTAGCACCATGACGGCTTGGCTGTAATAGCCTGTGCCTGAATAGTGATGGCTTGGGCCATCTGAACAAGTACTGATCTCCCTTCTCTATCCGTCAACGCAGCTGGGTTGACAAGCACTTGCTCTCCAGCAGTTGGGTCTTGAGGAGGAGCTTGGTTTCCTCTAGCAGCTGCTTCTTCAACTCTTCTGCCTGCGTTTCTTCTTGTGTTCATTTTCTACACGCACACACAAGAAGGAAGTTAGATGCTATAATGACACAAAAATATCAAAGCTCTACACAGCACGATAAAGAGTAGAAGAAGGGAAGATTCCTAACATCACTAAGTCTCTAAGTCATAATTGTGGTGCACTTCACAACCATAAGCTAGAAACTACACAACGTGGTTGTTTTGAGCCTTAGTTCCTAGGTAATTTAACCTCATGCTCTGATACCAAGTTTGTCACACCTGGATCCTAGACCCCAGATGAGACCGGCGTTGTTAACCTCTTAGAGGTCGCAGACAAGCCTCTTCTTAGCTTTCATCACAATCATATAGTTAAATTTGCGGAAAATTCAAAACTTTATTGACGTGTACTTAGACTTCATATAACTGGATAAGAATGATATACTAATAGATCAACATAAAGCAACCATCTATCAATAGATTAAACAATTGAAATGATGAATTCATAATAATAGTAATAGTTTGCCAAATCGGCCTTAATACAAATGCTTGAACAAATGTTTGAAATGAAACGCTAGGGACAACATCCACTAGCTATGTCTAAAGTACTAAGCTAGAAAGTGTAGGCATCCTCGAACTCAAGAGGACCTACCAAGTTCGGGAGATCGCTAATCCAAACCGCTTCAACGAACCTTCAATCTTTTCAAGAACTTGTACCTATAAAAATAGTAATAGTATAGGGGTTAGTACACACTTGTACTAGGTATTGGTGTATGCACATAAATGAATAAGGACTATGCATGATCAAGGAAAGCTCTTCCTATAGCAACATGTCGTTTCTGGAAAGTTAAGTCATTTCACTTTCATAATTCGTTATTTATGAATCATGCTATGAAAATGACATATTTTCATGCATTTAAAGAACACAAACCATTTTCCATATGAACATAAGACCTTGGAATCATGAACATAATTTTAGAACAACTTAAACAAAACTTAATAATTTTACTCCCTTAGGCCGAGAGCTGTCTTTCCCAGCCTTAGTTTATTTTTTAGTCTTTTCTTCTTTCTTGTTGTGTAGTTCAATGATCTCCTTTGATCCTATATTTTACTTACAAGTGCAATGATTCATTGTAGTACCACACCTACAATGAATCGAGTAAGTAATCCAAAAGACTAAGGAAATGATTTGGCTACCTTATTCCCAAGTTATATTTTTCATTCTTCTTAAATTAGGCATGAATGTATTTATAAGACAATCTTATTGGCTATGCTCATTCTTTGATTATTTGTATAATATATAGATCTTGGGGCATATATTCGTACTCCAATATTGGAATAAACCAATAATTGTTAAGACTTCATTCTTATCAAACACTGATGATTGATATTCTTATGCTTTTGTTTACTTAGTTCACTTTGAACTTCCATTTCTTCTTATTTGATCTGTGTTCACTTTGAACATGCTACTTTCTTTCTTTCTTACTTGCTTAAAGAAATCTTTAGCATTAACTGATATAGATCATGTGAGCTTACATGAAATCCAGTGTCTTCCCCACGCCGAAAAGACGTGGTTCACCGGCTAAAGTGAAATCGAACCCAGTGTCTTCCCCACACCGAAAAGAGGTGGTTCACCGGCTAAAGTGAAACCAAGTCCAGTGTCAGCCCCACACCAAAAAGAGGTGGTTCACGGCTAAAGTGAAACTGAATACTTTCTTGAGCATTTAACCGACATAGATCATGTGAGATAACATGAAATTCAGTGTCTTCCCCACACCGAAAAGAGGTGGTTCACCGGCCAAAGTGAAACTGAATACTACCTAGCTTTCTTAGGTGGATTCATCCACTAGCTAGTTCCTATGGTGTAAACATAGTTTAAAGACTAGGAGACATTGGAGACCCTGATCAACCTTGATGGTGATCTCGTCTCATGAGGCTTACATGTGCTGGCACAAGCTCATTGCTAGTCTATCGGTGCTTAGCTCACATTTATTATACTTTACAACTTTTAGAGTTGACTCAAACATTATGGAAGCTGGATTCTAGTATGAGGTATACTTAACTCATTGGATGACTGGTCATCCCTTTCTGTACTTGATGAATGTGAACTTAAATCTTTCATTATCATCATGATGCGAGTGAGTCTTATCTCACGGTTTCTAACACCCTCTTATGTGAGTATTTTTGACGTAATTGCTTTAGTGTAAGTGAGACTGGTCTCACGTTTCTAACACCCCTTTCTGGTCAATTTCATGACTCATAAGCTTTTAGTTAATTTATTACTCACTTTATCTTCTTCAATGTTATTTGGTAGTCTTGTACAATTCTTTATGAAAGTTATAATGACTTACTCAATGTGCTATTATGATCACAATATTCATTTAGATAGGGTATGTTGGGACTTGTCCCAATCGTTGGCATACCCTTGGTTATGAGTTCATTGAGTTACATCTTGTCAAGTTAACTTATCAAACATGTATTTGGCCTTACAAGAACATCATAATTTACATTGGCCACATAAGATTGGTATTATTTAGTATTGGCCAAATCTAATAATATTTTGGATTTGATATTATCACTAGCCAAGTCATTTACTTCATGAATACATTATAGTAATCTCATCATTTTTAAGCAAGCCAACTTTTAGGCTTTGATTAGACTATAGGAATGATTACATCTTCTCGAACACAATTAGGCATTACAACATTTATTATCTCATGTAAATAATACCCTAATCATACGGATCTAACATATAGGTATCATTCGACATTATAAATAATAGAAACATACATATCATGATCAGTTAGCACCACATACCAACAACATGCTCGAGATTTGCATTATACATACTACTAGAATCAGAAATAGGGAGAACTAGGGAGATTAACGTACAACAATTTCATTCGGAACAACCCTAGTTTCGGTTTTCTTGAATTCAATACGATTGAAAAGACTCTTGGGGAAAGGAATCCAAGAGAGAAAACCCATACCTTACTGTAGAATTGAATCTACGAAGATCACCTTGCACTTTGCAGGAAACCTTGGAGAACTGCCTCGAAATCGCCTAAGGTTTTTCGTACGTTGTTCACTATTTTTCAGTCGTAGTTTTTCTAATAATTAAACGTGAGTCTAAGTCTTAGGAACTGAATATTGAATAATTCAACTTAGATTAATTCACTTAATTAAATAAATCAATTAGATAATTACCAAAACGCTCCTCCTAAATTGACTAAAAATAGGAGAACATTTCACTTAGCCAAAATCTGAAATTTTCTAAAGGTCTCGGTTTTGGACCAATTAAATCAATTAATTAAGTTGCTAATTTAATTAATTAAGTAACCTAGGGTAATTACTAATATACCCCTAATTTGATAGGACAATAACTAACCCCTTTGGACCATCCTAGGTTAGGTACTAGGATGTTTCTTTAGATAGTTATTCCGCTAGTGTCACCCGGTTAGGTCTTAGGTTGTCGGGTGCAATAGTTAGTTCATTTTAGTTAGTCCTAGGTTAGTTATATAGTTAGGTCAGTTTGTTAGAGCCTAGGACCGATTAGGAAGCTTGGCCCCACGTGGCTTGACCCGACGCGCGCCTTTCCCCTAACCGCCCTAACCGAATCGATTAGGCTTGGTCGTTGGTCTCTCGGCCGGTTGCACATGTGCTTGCACAGGTATTGCCGTGCACTTTCCTAACTGACCACTCTGGAAAGTTCATTTGGAAAGTTTACTTCTTGTCCTAAGGATCCTCACTATGTCCTTGGGTACTAATTAATCTACATGATCATTTTAAATGATCATGTGCTATGGTACCTAGGCTTGACACTCTAGTACCTAATCTGTGTATGTGAAGAATATAGTTATTTTAACTTAGGGTCTTCATTGAAGGTACAATTTCTAAAAAATCTTGGATTGATTTTAATTTACTTGTGTATACATAGAAATTGGCTAACACCCTTAAACCAATATTCTCTAATATGCCCAATATTATCAATACTGGACCATGGGGATGCATATGTATCCTAATACATATTCTTAAAACCTAATAGGCTATTCACTAGACAAGTACATTTTCTGGAATGTTACAATAATGTTTGGAGTTTAGAGTTTTTTAGGGTTTAAGGTTTAGGATTTAAGTTTTTGGTTAAGGTATAGGGTTTATAACTTTGGGTTTTTAAGGTTTACAGTTTATGTTAGGATTTAAGGTTTAGGGCTTAGGGTTTCTTAAGGTTTACTGTTTTATATTAAGAGTTTTATCGAGATTTTTAGGATTTAGGGCTTTGGGTTTTTTTGGTTAAGGTGTTTTAGGATTTTATAGTTTTTGTGTTTAAGGCTTAATATTTTATTTTGTTTTTTAGGATTTATCATGTGCGATTTAGGGCTTTAGAGGGTTTTGTGCTTATTATTTTTTAGGTTTAGGTATTTTTGTATTTTTAGGTTTTTTAAGGGTTAAGTGTTTGTTAGGATTTTTTAAGGGTTTAGTGTTTAGTGTTTATGTTTTTTGTGTTTAATAGGTTTAGGTTTAGGTATTTTTATGATTAAAGGTTTAGATCTTAGGGTATACTAGGGTTTTAAAATTATTTTAGGGTTTATTTAAGGTTTATATAAATTGGGGTTTCTTAATGTTTGGGGTTTCTCAGGGTTTTAGGTTTCAGATTAAGGTTTTTTTTATCATGGTTTAGGATTTAGGTCTTAGTTTTTTTTTTGGATTTAGGCTTTTACATTTAGGGATTTATCTAGGATTGTAGGGATTGAGGCTTTGGGGTTTTAAGGGTTTTATAGGTGTAGGGCTTAGGGATTTTTTGTGTTTTTTAGCTTTAAGGTTTATAGATTATTAGAATTTAGGGTTTAGAGCTTAGGGGTTTTTAGGGATTTTGTATTGTTTTTGGGTTTATTTTAGGGTTTATAGGATGTAGGGTTTCTTAAGGATTAAGGTTAAGGTTTAATATGGTTTTGGGTTTAGGATTTGGGGTTTCAGATTAGGGTTAAAGGTTTATGGCTTTAGGTTTTTTGAGTTTTAGGGTTCCAGGTTAAGGGTTTTATCTAGGATTTTATGGTATAGGTCTTTGGGTTTATAAGGCTATGGTCTTTAGGGTTTAGAGATAATGGATTTTTGTGCTTTTTAGAGTTTTGCATACACGATTTATATCATTAGAGGGTTTAGAGCATAGAGTTTTTAAGTTTAAGGGTCGTTGGATTTTTAGGGGTTTGAAGGTTTAAGTGTTTGTTAAGGTTTAGTGCTTAGGGTTTTTTGTGATTTTTTAGGATTAGTATTTATGTATTTTTAGGATTGAGGGTTTAGAACTTAGCGTTTTGTAGGTGTTCAAAATTGTTTTAAGGTTATTTTAGGGTTTCTTAAAGTTAAGGGTTCAAGGATTCGGAGTGTTTTAGGTTATGATTTTTGGCTAAGGGTTTTGTTAGATTTAGAGTTTAGGCTTGAGGGATTTATCAAGGTTTTTAGGGTTTAGGGATTTTGTTTTTTAAGTTAAGGGTTTTTTGGATTTTATACGCTCAGGGTTTAGGGCTTAGGCTTTTCTGTGTGTGTTTTACGATTTAGTATATAGTTTGGAGTTTTTAGGGTTCAGTGCTTAGAGTGTTTTATGTTTAGGAGTTTTTGTATTTTTATGGTTTTTAAGGGTTAAATGTTTCTTAGGGATTTTAGGGTTTAGGGCTTAGTTTTTTTTTTATCTTTTTGATGTTTAGAGTGTACAAAGTTTTACTATTTAGGGTTTAGAGCTTAGAGTTTTGAGGGGTTTTAAATGGGTTTTAGGGTTTATTTTAGGGTTTATTTTAGGATTTAGAAGATTTTGAGTTAATTAAGGTTTAGGGTTTCTGAGGGTTTAAAGGTTTAGGATTTTAGTTTAAGAGATTTATCTAGGTTTTAAGGGTTTAGAGCTTAGATTTTTTTATATTATAGTTTCTAGGATTTTATAAGTTTGTTTTCTAGGGCATAAGGTTTTCTTTTTGTTTTTTAGGATTTAGTATATACGATTTAGGGCTTTATAGAGTTTAGAGCTCAGAGTTTTAGGGATTTTAGGGATTTTAAAGGTTACGTGTTTTTAAGGTTTCTAGGTTTAATGTTTGTGGCTTAGTTTTTTATTGTGTGTTTTAGTTTTAAGATTTATGGATTTTTTGGATTTATGGCTTAGAGCTTAGAGTTTTTTTGTAGGCATTTTGAACGGTTTTTATAGTTTTTATTATGGTTTCTCTAGGTTTAGGGTTTAGGGTTTCTTAAGGTTTTAGGTTAAGGATTTAGGGCTTAGGGCTTTGGGTTTTTATGGTTTTTACGAGTTAGGGCTATAAATGTTTTAGAGCTTAGAGTTTTTTAGATTTGCGGGTTTTTTGGAGTTTTGAGGGATTTAAAGTGTTAAGTATTTCTTAGGAATTTTTAGGATTTATGGTTTAGTGCTTAGGTTTTTAATGGGATTTAAATGGTTTTTAGGGTTAGTTGTAGTGTTTATACGATTTGGGGTTTCTTAATGTTTAAGCTTTTAGGTTTTAGATTAAGAGTTTTAGGTTAGGCTTTAGGGTTAAGGGTTTAAGGATTAGGTTTTTTCGGTTTAGGGTTTTAGGTTAAGGGTTTTAATTAGGTTTTTAGGGTTTAGAACCTTGGGTTTATTAGGTTTATGGTTTTAGGTTAAGCGTTTTATATAGGGTTTAGGGTTAGGGCTTCGGGTTTTTTAGATTAAGGTAATTCAGTCTTTTATAGGTTTAGGATTTAGGGCCTAAGTTTTTTTTGTGTTTTTAGGGTTTAGAATATACGATTTAGGGCTTTATAGTGTTTTGAGCTTAGAATTTTTTAGGTTAATGGTTTATATATTCTTAAGATTTAGGGATTCTAAGATTAGATTTTTGTAGGGGTATTAAATGTTTTTTTTTAAAGTTTATAGGATTTAGGGTTTCATAATGTTTAGGGTTTTGAGTTTCTTCGGGTTTAAGGTTTTGGATTTAGGGTTTTAGGTTAGGGTTTAGGTCTAGGGGTTTTGTAGGTTTAGGGTTTTAGGTTATAGTTTAAGTTTTAGGGCTTATGGTTATTTTAAGGTATAAATAGAGAGTTTTATCTAAATTGTTTTGTTTAGAGCTTTGGGTTTTTTAGGTTAAGGTTTTTTTTAGGATTTTATAGGTTTAGGGATTAGTGCGGTTTTATAGTTATTTTTAGGGCTTAGAATATATGATTTAGGTCATCATAGGTGTTTGAGATTAGATGTTTTAGGTTTAGGGGATTTTGTATTTTTTAAGGTTTTTAAGGGTTAAGTGTTTCTTAGGGTATTTTAGGGTTTAGAGTTTAGGGGTTTGTTTATTTTTGTGTAGTTTTGGTTTGGGTTATTGGATATTTAGCATTTAGGTTTTAGTGCTTACGATTTTGTAGGTGTTTTAAATGGTTTTTGGGGTTTATTTTAATGGTTTATAGGATATAGGTTTCTTTGGATTTAGGGTCTCTTATACTTTGTTTGGATCATTATTACTCATTGTTTCTTAATGCATTGTATTGTATTGTACTCTATTTTACTGTATTGTATGGTAGATACAATGTTTGGCTAGACTGTATTGTTTGCTTTTGTTTAATAACATTTAAATTGTTTGGTTTGATCGTATTGTATTATATTGTAATTTATAAATTTACTAAGTATCCTTAATTATTCTAGGGTAGAAGGCTTGACTAGATTTTAAAAAATAAGGTAAAGGGTAAATAGTATTTTGAAATATTATATAAAGATATAATTGGAAAAAGAAATTAAGTAACAATGGGAACACACCAAATTGGTTATTCCATAAAATAGGAATTTTCATTGTTACATAACAACGAAATTTAACAATACAGTACAATACTTTTTAAGTAACAATGAAAACAAATATTGCATGTATAATAATGATACAATATAATACAATGGATAACAATCATTTAAACATAGTGTTACGGTTTTAGATTAGGGTGTAGGGTTTAGGGCTTAGGGTTTTTTAGATTTAGGTTTTTATGTTAAGGATTTTATCTAGGTTTTTAGGGTCTGTGGGTTTTGGGTTTTTAGTGTTTTATAGGTTTAGGGTATAGGTCATAGGTTTTTGTGTGTATTTTTTAGGGTTTAACATATACGATTTAGGGCTATATAGCATTTTTGGATTACAGTTTTTTAAGGTTTAGGGTTTACATATTTTCTTAATTCGGGGTTTAAAGCTTAGGGTTTTAGGGGCATTAAATGGTATTTTGGGTTTGTAGAATTTAGGGTTTCATAATGTATATGGTTTGGAGTTTTTTAGGGTTTAATGTTTAGGATTTAGGGATATAGGTTAGGGCTCAGGGTTTAGGGCTTATGGTTTTTTAAGGTGTAGGGTTTTCGATAAGGGGTTATGTCTTAGGGTTTATGGATATTTGGGTTTATGGTTTTAGGTTAGGTTTAAGGTTTAGGTCTTAGGGTTTTTATTGTTTAGGATTATGGTTGAGAGATTTATATACGTTTTAAGAGTTTAGGGCTTTGGGTTTTTGAGGTCAAGGTTTTTTAGGCTTTTATAGGTTTAGGGTTTAGGGCTTATGGTTTATTGTGATTTTAGGGTTTATCATATGCGACTTAGGTCTTTATAGAGTTTTGAGCTTAGAGTTTTTTAAGTTTAGGGTTTTTTAAGGGTTTAGTGTTTCTAAGGGGGTTTTAGGGTTTAGGGTTTAGGGCTTAGGTTTTTTTGTTGTGTTTTTTTAGGTTTGAGTTGACGGATTTTTAGGATTAGGGGGTTAGAGCTGTTGGTTTTATAGGGGATTTTAAATTAATTTTAGGGTTTATAGGATTTAGGGTTTCTTAAGATTTAGGGTTTTCTTAGGGTTTTAGGTTTCATATATAGTGTTTGAGGTTAGGATTTCTTGTTTAGGTTTTAGTGTTTTTTAGATTTTGGTTTCAAGGTCAAGGGCTTATCAAGGTTTGTAGGGTTAGGGTTTAGGGCTTAGGTTTTTTTTTTGGTTTTTTTAGGTTTAGGATTTACAAATTTTAAGGATTTAGAGTTTAGAGCTAAGGATCATGTACGGTTTTTAATGCTTTTAAGGGTTTAGTTTAAGGTTCATTTAGCAACCGGAAGATCTCCAGTGGATGTTGAAAATGGTGAGTAATTGTTCTAGGTAGATGAAAAGGTTACATTCAATGTGTGCAAATTGATGAAGAAACCTAGTGGCATCCATGTGATATCAACGACAGATGTGATTAATGAAGTAGTGGCTAGTGTCAGTGAAATGATGTGCATGAGTGAACCGCTTTTTGTTGTTCTTTCACATTATGATGAGTTTGAAGTTAAAGGGCATGATGAATTTGTGAATGCTCAATCGGGATTAGGTTCCTTTTTTTAGCGATCTAGTGAAGTTTGATATTGATCTGAAAAAATTGAGAGAGTCCTCCGGATAAACCATGCACCGAAGAACCTCCAAATCTTAATTTGAAAGCACACCCATCCCATCTTTGCTAAGTATTCTTATGAGTGAACGACACTTTGCTATTCATCATTGCTGCAAAGTTGCTTTAGTGGCAAGAGAAATATTTATATAAAAACCTTCATGAATCAAGTTACAAATCATCATTTAAATTATCATTTAGCACATAAGGTAAAACTTCCACATTTTCCAACTTGAAGGCATAGTTACAGTAAACCCAATACCACATGAACTATTCCTATCAAAAGTTATCCTAAGGCTCACCTAGGTAAAACATGAATAGATCGCCCATACAACCTCTTTACTATACACCTAAGTGATCCTTAAGACTACTTAAGACAACCATACTTCATTTCAATTAACAAGAAAACAACATTACTAACCTACTAGAAGAATATAACCTGCATTTAGGAACTTCCCATAAAGACCATCCTCCGAGACAACTCCCAAGTTACACTTAGTGCAATGTGAAAGTAGCATCCCATACTATCACTCCCACCTTAGTTTCTTTTGAGAATTCCCTTAGATTAGGCACATAAGGTTCATCATATACATGGATTCCAGCATACAAGACATAATATCAACATGCTTCTTTAACATTAGACATAAGGTCACATTACTTCATTAGCATCATATCATGACCCATTAATACATTTACATATAAGGACACAAAAAGACTTCATCCAAGTGCCTGCTTGTGCAATGGATAGATAGTATCTCATTTCACCACCTACCCTAGGAAGTACACCCTTAAGAAGACTTAGTTCATTTACTTCATTTGTGGGGGCTAGCTTTAACCGACGTAGACCATGAGATCTAGACATGGACTCCCGGTATTAACCCCTACCTAATGATGGATCCCTACTTGCCTAAGGTAGGGTCGTACTCTTAAGACTTTACATAGATTTCAAATAGTGAAACCTACGCGGGCACATAGTTAAAGGATAAGGAGATTGCTACTAAGCAACTCATTTTCTACTAAGGAGGATCACTCATCTCAAGAGGTACATTGGATACAACATCTCCACTCATGAAGTGTACCCACCCCTTCTTCAAATCCTCTCCGCGCTAAGCATAACTCCCCCACGGAGACATAAACATTCATAGATTATAGGTTAAGGGATAGGTACTTAATACAACATCTCAACTAATGAAGTGTACTAATCCCTAGAGGTTACTTTTGAATACCACATCTCAACTCACGAAGGGCATCAACCTCAAACCTATATTTTGAAAGCTCATTGGGAATAGTAAGGTTGCTACTAAACACTTCACATCAACTCACGAAGAGTGTTCAGCCCTAAATCCCCCCTTTTCATACTTAGGAATAGTAGGGATGGTCTAGACACTTCATATCTACTCACGAAGAGTGTCTACCGTACAACTCCCCATTTCATTCATGACTTCATTCTTTCATTCAAAGTGTGTGTGAGTACATGTGAGCACACCTTCCACATAATCATCATTGTTCATAACATTGACTCCTATACATACTCATACCCACATTTATCATGATTACCACATATCATATATACTTCATTAAGACATAACCTACTAAAGATACAGATTTTAAACTTTCTAACACATATCATGCATATACATTGTAATCATCACTCAGCCTCACATATCATGCCTTCAAGGCCATTCCCACAATACATATATAATTTCAGGTACTTCACGTAAACACCGCCACCAAAGGTTGACCATACCACTTAAGATTTCTTCAACAAAGATTAAACAAAATAGAACAACTTACCCTTCATCCAAGACCTTACCACCTTTTCTCAATATTTCACAAAATCGTCATAATAAAGCATAATAAGTCAGTTTCTAATCACAACATAATATAAAGAAAACCATAGTTCTAACATTATCAAATATTGCACATTAAACCCACTCTATAAGTTAAAAGTTAAGAAATTGCTTGAGCGTGGGGTCATTGAGTTTTTAACCTTAAAATAATCAACTAATATTAAAAAATATCATATTACTTTTATTATAACATTTTCATGCAAAGACACGTGCTTAGAGTTCAAAATAGAAGAGTTTGAAGTTTGAAAACCCTTTCTGAAAAGTCTTGAAATGGGCTCATTGAATGAAAGAATAGTCAAGGATGAACTACCATACCTCTACACAAAGAAACCGACTAAATTTTGTGAAGAAATTACCCACAACCTTCACTCCAAGCTCAACCTTGAGTTCTAGCTTCAATGGGGTTTTGAGAGAGTTCGTTCTTGAGGGAGGGGTTTTGATTTTGAAAATGAACACAAACTTAGGTTCTAAAAGTATAAACAAACTTAAAATACCATAAAGACCCTAAAACAATCATCCATTCTTCATAATAGACTTGGGGTGAATTTACTAAAACACCCCAAGCCTTGGTCGAATTCTAGAAAACTTTTACATTGACCAAACGACGGACCCAAGGGGCGTCGTTTGAACGACGGCCCTTCCTGCTGGGAATGTTTTGGTTCAGAGGATGCATTTTATAAGCTAATATTCCCACCACTAAGTGTGGAGCTACGCCCCAGGAGGACGGGCGTCATCCAATGCACTGTCCATTATTGAGGCTCGTCGTTTCGGCAGTGAATCGGCAGTTTCAGCCTACAAGTTGGGATCCTCCTCTAGGGCCCCTCGTGGGTCCTAGGTGGAGCTTTACCCAAACATTAAACCCTAGTCATGGTCATATAGGTCTTAGTATCCCTTCACATCAATTTGTACTCCAGACAACTCACCAAACACGCCAAAACACACTAGAACAACATAAGCACATAGGTGTCTACTCATCAAACTTCTTGGTTGTCCCTTGACGTTTGAATTCCAAACGTACTAAACTGACCTCAATCACTATAATTCACTATTTTAACACATTATTAACTCATGAAACACACGTGAAGCTCTAGTTTGACCTATTTCATTTTTAGGGTCGTTGCATAATTAATCTTGTGTTTTACTTCTGGAAAATCAAAAGTTTAAGTTAGGGGTGTTGATGAGTATGGGATTTCAAACCATATAGGTCTTGATAATCATAGTTTTAGTGTCCTAGTTGTGTATTTTGTGCTCTAAGTTGATGATAAGTGTTGATTTAGAGTTGGGAAGACAAATGAGCAAGGAATGAACAATTTTGGGTAAAAGAGAGTTGAAAATTAAACCAGTTAAAGAAAAACAAGGCTGGCAATCGCCAAGGATAGTCGTTGAGTTGTCCTTCAGCTCGCCTAAAGTTAAAGTGTGCCATCCTTTGGACAAAAAAAATTCGATGGTGGACCGTACCCTTCGGTGATGTGCTGATTTCATCCGCGAAGGATTCTTAACCCGCCTAAAGTTAATAAACAATTAGTGAATATTCTATCAAAATTGCAATGAGAAAGGACACTCGATGCATCTCAAATCATGTTTGCGAGCCCGACCTCTATCCCCTAAAATCAGAGCACATATAAGGGGAATACTCAAGCTAAAAAGGCGATGTAGAAAGCATTAGGAGAGTTGCTGACCTTGTCGGCGATGCTCCACTTACACCGCCGAATGACCCTAATGGTAAAATTTTGGAACGTATAAATTTATTTTCAAAAAGATAAAATTGGATCTTGACATTGTTAGATACTAGGTTTTGCTCTAATTACTAGTTTATGAAGTTTTGAGTAAAGTTTGAAGTTGTTTTTTGATTTTAAAATAAATTTGAAGTATTGTAGAAACTCAAATTTTGTTACCAATCTAATTGAGAATATAGTTGTTAATGTTTTTCCGCATATTATAATGATTGGCTAAAAATCCTATTCTTGGGAGTTTGGTGATGTAATTAATTATCTGAATTAGCTTATGGGTGTTAGTAATTACTGATTTCACTGTTGATTTTGAAGTGAGTTCTATTGGTAACTGAGTTTTATTTATTGAATTGCAGTTACCCATGTAACTCTAGTATAGTATTATATGTTATTTGAGAAAGAAGTTTTAGAATTAATGTTATGAATTGATGATTGTAGTGATAGGGTTGTTGTGAATTAAGAATAAAAGAGTGGGTCTTATTTCAACCCTACCTATCTAGATCAAAAGAGTAGGTAAATTGAGATTCCGGGTTGTTCTTAATTATATGTTTGTCGAGGGTCGAGAGAACTCACTTGAATCGTGATTGTTGATCAAGAGGTGGTTATTGCTTATAGTTTTAGGGTTTAGTGATTTGGTTTTTTTTGTGTATTTTTACGGTTTAGCATATACGATATAGGGATTTATAGGGTTTAGAGCTTAGAGTTTTTTTGGATTAGGGTGTTTGTGTTTGTTGTAGGGTTTTTAAGGGTTAACTTGTCATGACCGTAGTTTAGACCCTAGACAAGACCGGCGTCGTTGACCTCTCAGAGGTCGCAGACAAGCCTACTTACATCATTCTTACTTCATCTAGGTTAATTTTAGCGGAAAATTTGAAACTTTTTGCTTCTTATCATGCATAAAGGTCATCTTACTTACATTCATAATGTTCACAATCAACCATCTAACATTAAGATTATCAACTGAAAGAAATAGTTCAATACTGCATTAAAATAATAATTGCCAAAATGGAACCAATACAATGTCTGAAATAAAAACGGAACGAAACACTAGTGGAACATACTCCACTAGCTAAAGCCTACATCTAAGCTAGATAGTAACGGTAGACATCCTCGAAAGCATGAGGGCCTAACAAGTCCGGATGAAAGCTCCACGTCCGGATAGCTGCAACGTCAACCTGTAAGATCTAGCGTCCACCTCTGCCTATACCTAAAAATATAGAGTTGTATGGGATTAGTACACACTTGTACTAAGTATGGGTATATGCAAGCACACACCAAGGACATGCATGAGTAAGAATAGCTCTTTCCTAACAACATGATTATGGAAAGTCAAGTCAGTGGACTTGCCAAATTCGGATTAGGAAAGTTAGTAAACTTTCCAAATTTGGATTAGGAAAGTCAGTGAGCTTTCCAAATTTGGATTAGCAAAGTTAGTGAGCTTTGCATATTTGGATTAGGAAAGTCATGCCATGAGAGTAACATGCATCATCATACTTATCATATTGCACACAACACATAACATCTTACACATAGCACATTTTTCATATCATTCATTCATATGCCATGAGACCTTGGAATAATGGACTTGACATTAAGACTTCCCAAAATGAGGGCTCAACATATGGTACCTCAACTAGGGAGTCTTCTTTAGGAAACACAGAGTCTGCTTCATTCATTCATATGTACTTCATTTCATTCATTCATAAGCTAGTGTAAACACTAGCTATACCTAGGATGTAGTTTAAGACTCTCATCGGGTTTGATGTGCAATGATCAAGAATAACCTAGTTTCATTACTTGAGTCTAGCTCACCTCTTGATTATCCTATCCTAACACCTTTGGTATCGTTCATTTCATTATGTGCATCATTTGAGGCTGGCCTCATTCATTCACTGGGAACTTTAACTTTAACCGACATGATCATGCGAGCATCATGAAATCCAGTGTCTCCCCACACCGAAAAGAGGTGGAATCACCGGCCAAAGCGACCCAAAACATGCTAGCGTACATGGGAATTTAACCCCGCCAGATCCCTATATTGGCAGTATTAGTTCGAAGACTAGGAGATATAAGGAGACCCATACCCGGCATGCCGGACAGTCTCATCTCATGAGAGTTACGTGAACCTCCGCCCTTCCCGAAAGAAGGCATCACCACTCATAGCTAGTCTATCGGTGCTCAGTATAAAGTTCCATTACATTCAACTCATACGTCATGGAAGCTGGCTTCTAGTATGAGGACATCATAGCTCAATAGATGATTTCTCATCTCATCATTAGTATTAAGTGTGTTAATCTCAATACTTTTATTAGAGTGTTCATAGAGACTGGTCTCTTCATTAACTTTACACTCTCATAGGTGAGTACGTTTTGGTAACATTTACTTAGGCTCATTTGAGATTGCTCTCATCTTTCACATTAGTCTCTTATCATGTTGTCACCACATTCATTAACATTAGCATATTTGCTCTTCATAATTACTCACCCCATTTTACGTGAATGTTCATTTCATCATATGCCAATGCACTTTGCCATTTGTGTGTTTCATACTCTTACTTAACCCTTCTAGGGTTTCATCATTTCAGTACATAATATTCATTTCGTCGTATGCCAATGCACTTGGCCATTTAGTGTGTTTTACACTCTTAACTAACCCTTCTAGGGTTACATCATTTCATTACATACATCTTTCACTTATTTTTAAACGTATGCTAGACTTATGGGTCTATACATAAAGGCCATGAGGCTCCCTTCATAGTTCGTTTAAGTGATTCATATCTTCCTAAGATTATATGGTACAAGACTTATACATCTTGTAAGTATGCCATGATTTCGATTTCGATCTATGTAGGCAACATTATTTATGAACATTTATTCACGTATGACTTATGTATCAATACATAATTAGGGCAAGTAAAACCGGTTTCAAATCCCTTGGACAACACTTACATTTTTCATTTAGTTTATATTCGTCCACACGGCTTGGGGACCCAAGATCGAGCCCCAACACCTTCATTTTATTTTTCCCTTAGTTTTTCTCTTCATTTTTCACTCAATGGGATTGAGAGGATGTGGGATCGAACCCCCACAACCTTATTTTCTTTTAATTTCTTTTCTTTAAACTCTCTCTTCCTTGGCCGAGGGGTTGTGGGATCGAACCCACAACCCCTTATATTTTTTTATTTCTTATTCCTTGACTTTTTTGAGTTGACCATGAGGTTGTGGGATCGTATGCCAATGCACTTGGACATTTAGTGTGTTTTACACTCGTACTTAACCCTTCTAGGGTTACATCATTTAATTACATACATCTTGTAACAACCCTATAATGACTATGCTAAGTAATGCCTAATGTATCTAGAATGCCTAGATTAGACCGGGTTCACACGGATTGATGCGCGTAGAACCAGACCTCTGAACCCTTGAAATAGCCAAGCGAACTAACTTGGTGAGTTAGTTGAGCTAGGAAAGGTTGGGTACAGCCATGTAGGGCACCCGAATATAAAGTTTTACCCGGATGAGTCTTAACCGGACTTAAAAAGGGGTAATCTTAAGTTTGGAGGGTCTAGGGGTAAAATGGTCTTTTCCAGGCTAAGGGTAGTATTGTAATTACCCTAATTAATTAATTTATTAATTACTTTATATGGTTAAGGGGCAATTTGGGTAGAGATGGCCGAAATTGACCCTTTAAGCAAAATCTTGCTCCACCCAGGTTCGAGCCTTGGTGGAAGCAATGATTTAATTTATTTAATTGTATTTAGTGAATTACTTAAATTAATTAATATTTAATTTGCTGATTTAAGTAGAGGACAAATCAGATTTTTAATAAAAAAATAATAATAATAAAATTAATAAATAATTAGGAGTCCTAGTTTGACTAAGTCTCCACCTAACTCTCCTAATCCTAATCCTCTCATTCTCATGTCTCTCACTCTCATTCTCATGTCTCTCACTCTCATTCTCACGTTTTTTATCAGTAAAAGAACTGAAAATAATAGTTCTTCACTCTTGAAGAACTTACACACAAAAACTCAAACGAAAAGCTAAGCTAAAAACGAAAATCAACAACATTCTTTTTGACGGATTGTGTTTGGGATTTTGGTGGTGAGGCAGTGGTGTCATGGGAATTGGCAGCATTGAAACAAGTGTTGAATGACATTAAGGTATGGGTTTTCTTCTCTCTTGGTCCCTTTCCCAAGAGACCCTTAAGGTTTAGGTTAAATCGCGATTGAAAGACTAAGGTTGTCCCCGTTTCATGCCCCTCTCATTAGATCCTTTGAACGATTCAAAGCATGCGTTGGTATGTCTTCTGGTAGATAATGTTAGGTCTGGTTGTGATTAAGTGTTGAATGTGTGGTATAAAATCATGTAAAGGATGAAAAATATAATCCGGAAAAGTGTATTAAGTTGACTGTTTTGAGCATGTGTGTGCTGAAAATTTGACTATGTTTGCTGCCTGAATTGTATGATAAATGTTGTGTTTCGCGTGTGTAAAAATGCTAAAAACATGATGTTCATAAAAGGTTAAGGTAACTGACTGAATGTCACTCAAAATTCTACAAAAAAATCAACAAAAGAATGAGAGAAAAATGGATTGGAAGAGACCAAATTTCCAGCTTGCTGGAAATTTGTAGTCTCGGCCAAGAGATGAGAAAAATGACTATGTTTTAAATAAAATTAAAAATTATGAGGTCATTGGGAATGGAACCCAAGACCTCACCAAATGTAAATTACATAAAAATTTCATGAAAAAAATGAGAGGAAATATTAATGAGGAGAGTGGGGATTGAACCCACAACCTCTTGAATGGATGAGAGAGTTAGGAGAAAAATAAAGGAGAAAAATAAATGTGGAGAGTGGGTATTGAACCCACAACCTCTTGAATGGATGAGAGAGTTAGGAGAAAAATAAAGGAGAAAAATAAATGTGGAGAGTGGGGATTGAACCCACAACCTCTTGAATAGATGTGAGAGTTAGGAGAAAAATAAAGGAGAAATATAAAATGAGGTGAATGGGGATTGAACCCACAACCTCTTGGATAGGTGAGAAAATTAAAAGATAAATTAAGAGAAAAAGAATGAGCTTGTGGGGGATTGATCCCACAACCTCCTTGCCTTGGACGAAAAATAGAGGAGAAAAAGAAAGGAAATATTATGGGGCTGATGGGGATCGAACTAGGGTCCCCCAAATCTGAAAAATGCAATTATCAAGTTTAAAATAAGATTAAGTGTTATCCAAGTGATTCGAAATCGGGTACCCTTGCCCAATTCCGTATTGACACATAAGTCATACGTAAGTAAATATTTAATAAATGCTGCCTCTAAAGATCGAAATCCATATCTTGGCATATCTACAAGATGCATAAGTCTTGTACCACATAATCCTGGGTAAACATGAATCACTTAGACAAACTATGAATGAAGCCTCATGGCTTGTATGTGTGGACTCATAAGTCTAGCATACGTTTAAAAGTAGGTGAGCCTAAGATGTATGTGATAAATTAATGTAACCCTAGAAGGGTTAAGCAGGAGTGTGAAACACACTAAATGGCCAAGTGCATTGGCATATGATGAAATGAACATTCACGTGAAGGGGTGAATAATTATGAAAAGCAAATGTGTTAAAGTTAATGAATGAGGTGACAATATGATAAAAAGCTAATGTGAAAGATGAGAGCAATCTTAAATGAGCCTAAGTAAATGTTACCAAAACGTACTCACCTATGAGAGTGTAAAGCAAATGAAGATACCAGTCTCTATGAACACTCTAATGAAAGTATTGAAGTAAATGCATACTTAATACTAATGATGAGATGAGAAATAATCTAATGAGCTATAATGTCCTCATGCTAGAAGCCAACTTCCATGATGTATGAGTTGAATGTAATGGAACTTTATACTGAGCACCGATAGGCTAGCTATGAGCGGTGATGCCTTTCTTCGGCAAGGGAGGAGGTTCACGTAACTCTCATGAGATGAGACTGTCCGGCATGCCGGGTATGGGTCTCCTTATATCTCCTAGTCTTTGAACCTATACTGCCAATATAGAGATCTAGCACGGTTTAATTCCCTATATACGCTAGTATGTTTTGGTTCACTTTGGCCGGTGATTCCACCTCTTTTCGGTGTGGGGATTACACACTGGATTTTATAATGATCACATGATATATGTCGGTTAAGGTTAAAGTTCCCTTAAGAAAGAATGAGTCTAGCCTCAACGAATGCATATAATGAAATGAACGATACCAAAGGTGTTAG
Organism: Solanum sitiens; assembly: GCA_016801875.1. NCBI lineage: Eukaryota > Viridiplantae > Streptophyta > Magnoliopsida > Solanales > Solanaceae > Solanum > Solanum sitiens. The sequence continues at coordinate 1,443,937 of JABWTJ010000147.1, forward strand.
GATAGGATAATCAAGAGGTGAGCTAGACTCAAGTAATGACACTAGGTTATTCTTGGTCATTGCACAGCAAACCCGATGAGAGTCTTAAACTACATCCTAGGTATGACTAGTGATTGGACTAGTATATGAATGAATGAAAACGAAGTACGTATGAATGAATGAAGCAGACTCTGTGTTTGCTAAAGAAGGCTCCCTAGTTGAGGTCCCATATGTTGAGTCCTCATTTTGGGAAGTCCTAATTTCAAGTCCATGATTCCAAGGTCTCATGGCATACGAAAGAATGATGTAAACTACGTGATATGATATCTGCAATACGTTATGTGTTGCTTACAAAATGATAAGTATCATGATGCATGTTACTCTCATGGCATGACTTTACTAATCCAAATTTGGCAAGTCCACTGACTTTCCTAATCCAAATTTGGCAAGTCCACTGACTTTCCTAATCCAAATTTGGCAAGTCCACTGATTTGACTTTCCATAAATCATGTTGTTAGGAAAGAGCTATTCTTACTCATGCATGTCCTTGGTGTGTGCTTGCATATAACCATACTTAGTACAAGTGTGTAATAATCCCATACAAATATCTACTTTTAGGTGCAGGCACAGGTGGACGTCAAAGCTTACAGTACGACGTTGCAGCTATCCGAACGTGGAGCTTTCATCCGGATTTGGTAGGTCCTCATGCTTTTGAGGATGTATACTGTTATTATCTAGCTTAGACGTAGGATTTAGCTAGTGGAGCATGTTCCACTAGTGTTTCATTTCCCCTTTCATTTTAGACTTTGTATTGGTGTCGTTTTGGCAAGAATACGTTTAATGCAATTATGAACTGCTTCTTTCATTTGATTATTTCTATATTAGATGGTTGATTTGTGAACGCCTATGATCTTAAGTATAATATGTTTCACATGAAATAAGAAAATAAAAAGTTCAAATTTTCCGCTAAAAATTAACCTAGATGAAGTAACGATGACGTATGTAGGCTTGTCTGCGACCTTTGAGAGGCCAACGACGCCGGTCTCATCTGTGGTCTAGACTCTGGTAGTGACAAAGTTTGTATCAGAGCGTTAGGTTAAATATCCAAGACATCAGGCTCATATCAACCACGTTAAGTAGTTTCTAAGTTATGGTAGTGAAGTGCACCACTATCATGAATTAGAGACAGCATAATGCTTAGGAAATTTTCCCTTCTTCAAATCTGATCGTGCCTTCTCTAATGTCTGATTCCTTGGTCTTATGAGTGTATCTAACATCAATTCTACTTTTTCAGAAAATGAACACAAGGAGGAACGCTGGTCGGGGAAGAGGAAAAGCAGCTGATGAGGGCAACCAAGTTCCTCCCCAGGCCATTGCTGCTGAAATGGACATGCCCGTTAACCCAGCTGGATTGACAGATGGAGAAGTGAGGACAGCCCTGGCATAGATGACCCAAGCCATCACCTTACAAGCTTAGGATATGACAGCCCAGGCAGAGTAACAAGGTGTTCCCAGGAAGAACCCACCTGCCAGCACCATGGTTAGTAGGTTAAGGGACTTCACGAGGATGAATCCTCCTATTTACACTGGATCTAAGATTGCTGAGAATATCGAGGAGGAGTGTAGGCAACTATGATGCATGCCAGCATGGGCCTTTCCAGGCTTATGGTCCATGTCCAACAAGTGGAGGAAAGTAGGAAGAGGAAGCATACTAGGGCAGGGAACAGGTCAAGGCAAGCTGAGAAGAATTTTTCAAGAAAGAGTAGTACTGAAATCAGGTATAAGCCCAGGTTTAAGAAGAGACTCTCCCACCAAGGGAAGTCAAGTTTGTCCAAGGGTCGCTATGATAGGGATTCCGAGCCCAGAGTTAAGAGAAACAGTGAAGTAGATACACCTCAGGAGAGACCACCTTGTAGGAAGTGTGGCAAACTTCATGGAGGAGATTGTAGGAGGCGCTCTAATGCTTGTTACAGTTGTAGCAAACCGGGTCACATGATGAAGGATTGTCCGTATATGAGAGGTCGAGAAAAAGGGAAGGAGAAAGTTCAGCCGAATGGTTCAAGTGAAGAGGCTCCAAGGAGGAAACGATTCTTCGCACTCAAGTCTAGGGTGGTAGGGGAAGACACCTATGGTGATGTCTCGGGTGCATAGCCTAAATTGGTTTTTCATGTGTATGGTTTTATGCACTAGTATGAAGTTAATATGTTGGAGTCATCATGTTAGTTGCTGACTTATGTGACTTATGTGTTTATTTATGTTGTATACTTTGATGAGACTCATTTAGGAAGGAGTTCCTTAGTCTATTAATGCAAAGCTGCTAGTAGGTTTCAAGGATGTGCACCAACCTACTAATATGTGAATCAGATATTCACCAATAAAAAGCATTGAATAGCTTAGGTATGGATTTTCTCCATAAGTGTTGTGCTACCATAGACTATCAAACCAGGGTAGTGAGGTTTCAGTTGCCAAATGAGATAGGGTATACATGGGAAGGGCGTGGATCAATACAACAAAGACATATAATTTCAAATCTTAAGGCCAACAAGATGTTATCTAAGGGGTTAGATATACTCCTCCTAAGGCTGGTTTTGTTTAAGAAACTCTAAGTTTTAGTGCAATAGTCGACTTGGTGTTGTAGGTCCAAAATTGTATGTGTAGTAATTGCACAATGTGAGTTAAAATGAATTCATGTTTGCATGTCATGTTGCTGTTTTTGTATAGCGTTGCATGATTTTTGTGTTGCATGAGTTGTGAGGTGCATCAACTTAAGAGAAATTGAGAAGGAAGTTCCTCAATCTCAAATATGAAGTTTCAAATAAGGTTGAGTAATATGCACTATCCAGAGTAAAGTCTCAAGTATGTAAACATATTTTCGAAAATCACCCTCTTTATTTTAAAATGATGGGTAGTGTCATTCGGGGACGAATGTTCCTAAGGGGGGGGGGATAATGTAACAACCCTAAAATGACTATGCTAAGTAATGCCTACTGTATCTAGAATGCCTAGATTAGACCGGATTCGCACGGATTGATGCGCGTAGAACAAGACTTCTGAACCCTTGCAACATCCAAGCCAACCAACTTGGTGTGTTAGTTGAGCTAGGAAAGGTTGGGTCCAGCCATGTAGGGCACCCGAATATGAAGATTTACCCGGATAAGTCTTAACCGAACTTAAAAAGGGGTAATCTTAAGTTTGGAGGGTCTAGGGGTAAAATGGTCTTTTCCAGGCTAAGGGTAGTATTGTAATTACCCTAATTAATTAATTAATTAATTAATTAATTATTATGGTTAAGGGGCAATTTGGGTAGAGGTGGCCGAAATTGACCCTTTAAGCAAAATCTTGCTCTACCCGGGTTCGAGCCTTGGTGGAAGCAATGATTTAATTGATTTAATTGTATTTAGTGAATTAGTTAAATTAATTAATATTTAATTTGCTGATTTAAGTAAAGGAAACATCAGATTTTTTTTTTAAAAAAAAAATAATAATAAAATTAATAAATAATGAGGAATCCTAGTTTGACTAAGTCTCCACCTAACTCTCCTAATCCTAATCCTCTCATTCTCACGTCTCTCACTCTCATTCTCACGTTTTTTATCAGTAAAAGAACTGAAAATAATAGTTCTTCACTCTTGAAGAACTTACACACAAAAACTCAAACGAAAAGCTAAGCTAAAAATGAAAATCAACAACATTCTTCTCGATGAATTGTGTTTGGGATTTTGGTGGTGAGGCAGTGGTGTCGTGGGAATTGGCAGCATTGAAACAAGTGTTGAATGACATTAAGGTATGGGTTTTCTTCTCTCTTGGTCCCTTTCCCAAGAGACCCTTAAGGTTCAGTTTAAATTGCTATCGAAAGACTAAGGTTGTCCCCGTTGCATGCCCCTGTCATTAGATCCTTTGAACGATTCAAAGCATGCGTTGGTATGTCTTCTGGTAGATAATGTTAGGTCTGGTTGTGATTATGTGTTGAATGTGTGGTAGGAAATCATGTAAAGGATGAAAAATATAATCCGGAAAAGTGTATTAAGTTGACTATTTTGAGCAAGTGTGTGCTGAAAATTTGACTATGTTTGCTGCCGGAAATTATATGATAAATGTTGTGTTTCGCGTGTGTAAAAATACTAAAAACGTGATGTTCATAAAAGGTTAAGGTGACTAACTGAATGTCACTCAAAATGCTACAAAAAATCAACAAAATAATGAGAGAAAAATGGATTGGAAGAGACCAAATTTCTAGCTTGCTGGAAATTTGTAGTCTCGGCCATGAGATGAGAAAAATGACTATGTTTTAAAAAAATTTAAAAATTGTGAGGTCATTGGGAATGGAACCCAAGACCTCACCAAATGTAAATACATAAAAAATTTATGAAAAAAATGAGAGGGAATATAAATGTGGAGAGTGGGGATTGAACCCACAACCTCTTGAATGGATGAGAGAGTTAGGGGAAAAATATAGGAGAAAAATAAATGTGGAGAGTGGGGATTGAACCCACAACCTCCTAAATGGATGAGAGAGTTAGGAGAAAAATAAAGGAGAAAAATAAATGTGGAGATTGGGGATTGAACCCACAACCTCTTGAATAGATGAGAGAGTTAGGAGAAAAATAAAGGAGAAATATAAAATGAGGTGAATGGGGATTGAACCCACAACCTCTTGGATAGGTGAGAAAGTTAAAAGATAAATTAGGAGAAAAAGAATGAGCTTGTGGGGGATTGATCCCACAACCTCCTTGCCTTGGACGAAAAATAGAGAAGAAAAAGAAAGGAAATATTATGGGGCTGATGGGGATCGAACTAGGGTCCCCCAAATCTGAAAAATGCAATTATCAAGTTTAACTAAGATTAAGTGTTATCCAAGTGATTCGAAATCGGGTACCCTTGCCCAATTCCGTATTGACACATAAGTCATACGTAAGTAAATATTTAATAAATGCTGCCTCTAAAGATCGAAATCCATATCTTGGCATATCTACAAGATGCATAAGTCTTGTACCACATAATCTTGGGTAAACATGAATCACTTAGACAAACTATTAATGAAGCCTCATGGCTTGTATGTGTGGACTCATAAGTCTAGCATACGTTTAAAAGTAGGTGAGCCTAAGATGTATGTGATAAATTAATGTAACCCTAGAAGGGTTAAGCAGGAGTGTGAAACACACTAAATGTCCAAGTGCATTGGCATATGATGAAATGAACATTCACGTGAAGGGGTGAATAATTATGAAAAGCAAATGTGTTAAAGTTAATGAATGAGGTGACAATATGATAGAAAGCTAATGTGAAAGATGAGAGCAATCTTAAATGAGCCTAAGTAAATGTTACTAAAACGTACTCACCTATGAGAGTGTAAAGCAAATGAAGAGACCAGTCTCTATGAACACTCTAATGAAAGTATTGAAGTAAATGCATACTTAATACTAATGATGAGATGAGAAATAATCTAATGAGCTATAATGTCCTCATGCTAGAAGCCAGCTTCCATGATGTATGAGTTGAATGTAATGGAACTTTATACTGAGCACCGATAGGCTAGCTATGAGCGGTGATGCCTTTCTTCGGCAAGGGCGGAGGTTCACGTAACTCTCATGAGATGAGACTGTCCGGCATGCCGGGTATGGGTCTCCTTATATCTCCTTGTCTTTGAACCTATACTGCCAATATAGAGATCTAGCACGGTTAAATTCCCTATATACGCTAGCATGTTTTGGTTCACTTTGGCCGGTGATTCCACCTCTTTTCGGTGTGGGGATTACACACTGGATTTTATAATGATCACATGATATATGTCGGTTAAGGTTAAAGTTCCCTTAAGAAAGAATGAGGCTAGCCTCAACGAATGCATATAATGAAATGAACGATACCAAAGGTGTTAGGATAGGATAATCAAGAGGTGAGCTAGACTCAAGTAATGACACTAGGTTATTCTTGGTCATTGCACAGCAAACCCGATGAGAGTCTTAAACTACATCCTAGGTATGACTAGTGATTGCACTAGTATATGAATGAATGAAAACGAAGTACGTATGAATGAATGAAGCAAACTCTGTGTTTGCTAAAGAAGGCTCCCTAGTTGAGGTCCCATATGTTGAGTCCTCATTTTGGGAAGTCCTAATTTCAAGTCCATGATTCCAAGGTCTCATGGCATATGAAAGAATGATGTAAACTACGTGATATGATATCTGCAATACGTTATGTGTTGCTTACAAAATGATAAGTATCATGATGCATGTTACTCTCATGGCATGACTTTACTAATCCAAATTTGGCAAGTCCACTGACTTTCCTAATCCAAATTTGGCAAGTCCATTGACTTGACTATCCATAAATCATGTTGTTAGGAAAGAGCTATTCTTACTCATGCATGTCCTTGGTGTGTGCTTGCATATAACCATACTTAGTACAAGTGTGTACTAATCCCATACAAATATCTACTTTTAGGTGCAGACACAGGTGGACGTTAGAGCTTACAGTACGACGTTGCAACTATCCAAACGTGGAGCTTTCATACGGACTTGGTAGGTCCTCATGCTTTCGAGGATGTATACTGTTATTATCTATCTTAGATGTAGGCTTTATCTAGTGGAACATGTTCCACTAGTGTTTCATTTCCCCTTTTATTTCAGACTTTGTATTGGTGCCGTTTTGGCAAGAATACATTTAATGCAATTATGAACTGCTTCTTTCATTTGATTACTTATATATTAGATGGTTGATTTGTGAACGCCTATGATGTTAAGTATAATATGTTTCACATGAAATAAGAAAACAAAAAGTTCAAATTTTCCGCTAAAAATTAACCTAGATGTAGTAACAATGACGTATGTAGGCTTGTCTGCGCCCTCTGAGAGGGCAACGACGCCGGTCTCGTCTGTGGTCTAGACTCCGGTCGTGACACATCTTAGGTTCACTTATTATTAAACATATGCTAGACTTATGGGTCTATACATACAAGCCATGAGTCTGCATTCATAGTTCATTTAAGTGATTCATATCTTCCTAAGATTATGTAGTACAAGACTTATGCATCTTGTATGTATGCCAAGATCTCGATTTCGATCTAAGTAGGTGGCATTATTCTTGAACATTTATTTCACGTATGACTTATGTATCAATACGGAATTTGGGCAAGGGAACCAAATTTCTAATCCCTTAGACAACACTTACATTTTTTCATTTATTGTATTTTGGTCCACACGGCTTGGGGACCCAAGATCGATCCCCAACACCTTCATTTTAATTTTTCCCTTAGTTTTTCTCTTCATTTTTCGCTCAATGGGATTGAGAGGATGTGGGATTGAACCCCCACAACCTCATTTTCTTTTAATTTCTTTTCTTTAAACTCTCTCTCCCTTGGCCGAGGGGTTGTGGGTTCGAACCCCCACAACCCCTTTTATTTTTTTTATTTGTTTTTCCTTGACTATCTCGAGTTGACCATGAGTTTGTGGGATCAAACCCCCACAGCCTCACTTTATTTTTCTTGTAATTCTCCTCTACTGTCTAGAGGTCGTGGGTTCAATTCCCACGCCTCAGATTCTTTTATTTTCATTTTTAATTCTCCTCAAATCTGCCTAAGAGGTCGTGGGTTCGATTCCCACACATCACATTTATTTTCTTTTCATTTTCCTTTCTCCTTTACTGCCTAGAGGTCGTGGGTTCGATTCCCACGCCTCACATTTCTTTTCTTTTCATTTTTCCTTTCTCTTTTACTGCCTAGAGGTCGTGGGTTCGATTCCCACACCTCACATTTCTTTTCTTTACATTTTTTCTTAAGCTGTCGGAGAGGTTGTGGGTTCGAATCACACTCCTCTCATTTCTTATTTTTCATAGATTATTTTCCAGTCAAGACCATGGTTCGAATCCCCTTCACCACTTTCCTTTTTACTTTTTTATTTTCATGGTTTTTAACATGATGAGGTCACGGGTTCAATCCTCCATGATATCACTTGTTTTAATTCACTTTTCACAACATTTTGAAACCCCTTAACTTGACCAAAATCCCTCACTTAAATCTGGAAATTTTCTTTTAATTTTTCAGCATACTTTCATCAACATTTACACATAAATTCATAGGGTAGTTCGTAGATCATTTAATACGTTCTTAGGTGGATTTTTCATGGATTCGTTTAGCCAAAACCAAACTTGTATGTTGCTGGAATTTGGTCACATTTCAGCTCATTTTCATCAACATTTACACTTGAACTCATAGGGTAATTCGTAGATCATTTAACACGTTTTGGGTGCATTTTTTATAGGTTCATTTAGCCAAGAGATTATCACTCAAATCAGCCACATTTCATCTTATATGAACATCACGATTTACATAGGTTTATGCACGTAAAATAACAACCATAACACTAGAATTTTTGGAGCATCAAACAGAGAATATTAGTTACTGTTACATCCTTGCACACACATCCACATAGTTTCGAAAACACATAGGTTATCATTCATACGATTTCAAAACTCACAAACATGAACATATTCATCACGAAAGCACAGCATACACCTAAATCTACCAGCAATCTTACCCAACCTACGAATCATTCGGAGCTAATGATAGGGACATGCAACAGGGAAAAACCCTAGTTTTCGGACTGAATAATCTGAACCTTAAGGGGTCTCTTAGGAAAGGGACCAAGAGAGAAGAGAACCCATACCTTTTTGACGTTAAACCCTTGACTTGCTGCCCAAAAACTTCACCCAAGATCATGTCAAAGTCCCCTCAATGTCAACACCACTCGATGGACAACCTCTTTTTTGCCTAACGTGTGATTAACGTTTGTTTTCTTGTGATTTCGTGTGAGTTCTTCAAGTGTGAAGAACTTGATTTATTTTTCTAATCTTGTATGTTATTTTAGCAGAGAGAACACGTGAGAAAGAAGAGAGATTGAGCGTGAGAGTTGAGAGATAGACGTGAGAGAGTGGGAGTTATATTAGGCTTAGGAGTCTTGTTTAGGACTTAGTCAAATAAGGTTTAGTTAATTATTAAAAATCTGATTTTATTTTATTTTAAATCAGCTAATAAATAATAAATATAAATTAAGTATATTAATTTAATAACTTAAATAAAAACCACTTTAATTCATTGCTTCCACCTAGGTTCGAACCCAGGTGGAGCAAGACTTCACTTCAAGAGACCATTTTCGGCCCTCTCTCCCCAAATTGCCCCTCCACCTTATTAATTAAATAATTAATTATATATTTAGGGTAATTACGATACTACCCTTAGCCTATAAAAATACCATTTTACCCCTAGACCCTCCAAACCTAAGACTTTTCCTTTTTAAGTCCGGTAAAGACTCCTTCGAGTAAATCTTCGTATTCGAGAGCCCTACATGGCTGGACCCAACCTTTCCTAGCTCAAATAACTCACCAAGTTAGTTGGCTTGGCTGTATCAAGGGTTTAGAGGTCTGTTTCTACGCGCATCAATCCGTGTGAACCAGGTCTAATCGTAGGCATTCTAGACACATTAAGCATTACTTAGCATATCCATTTTTAGGGTTGTTACATAACTATTTCATAGGTTTTTTTTGTGCTTTTAAGGATTAAGGTTTCCAGATTTTTAGGATTGAGGCTTTAGAACAATGGGTTTTGTGGGGGTATTAAATGGATTTTAGGGTTTATCTAAAGGTTTATATGATTAGGGTTTCTTAATGTCACGACCATAGAGCACCCCCTAGTCGTAACCGGCGTCTTTGTCCTCGAAGAGGTCTTGGACAAGCCCTTAGTATACATCATCGCATCATAGATAGAATAAAAAGCAGAAAAATTAAAACTTTTCATTTGAAGTTCAACTTCACTTCACATATATTGAAAATATATTATAATTGTCTCACATGACCATGTAATCATAAGAGTAAGAGAATTGGGACTTAGCCATTACATTAATACAAGTCTTATCAAATGAATACAACATTGTTCTTAAAATAGAAGAAATAGAACAATGTCTTTAAACATAGAAAAACACTAAAGATAGATTCATAGGCTTTGTCCTCGGACTTGAGGACTCACCATCTTGGGAAACAATCCAAGCTTCTTTGAGAAATTGATCTTGAATCACCTGAATGGCCCGAACCTACATTTATGTAAAAATAGAAGAGGTATGGGTAAGTACAAACCACATATACTAAGTATGGATACATGAAAGTAAGACATTTAAAACATGCACAAAAGGACATTTTGTTTATAAGCATGCTACATTCACTTTGAAAGCCTTTATGCACATTTGAACAACACACATACAAGTCCATATAACCACAACAATAAGACATTCATATTAATGTTCAAGAGTAACACCATAACAAAGCCATAATATGCATTTCATGTTTAGAGTCCATTTCATCAATACATCACAAGACCTTACTCGTTACTCCAATCCAAGTCTTCTAGTGAAATGTGTATATGAAACCACAAAACCCCACATACACCAAGCAAACTAGAAAAGAGACCATAAGAATTGTCTTTACCTCATACATCATCAGATCAAGTGTAGTCAACATCATACATAACAATTTAGACTAACATCATGGATATCAAGTGAAACCAACATCCTTCATATTATATGTACATAGAGAACCCACCTTAGAATTCCCCTCAAGGTCCACTTGTACAAATTATAGGTAAGGTTCCATACTCATACCTACACTATGTAACACCACTTAAGTATTCCTAGTTAGTGTTCATCTTCTCACTTTCATTAATTCATTTTAACTTTCGGAAAACTTCATCATAACTGACATAGACCATGTGAGCTAACATTGAATCCGGTGTCAATCCCTCACACCAAAAAAAGGGGCATCCTACTTGACAAGGTAGGACATATACATCATAATAACATCTACGTGGATCCACTAGCTAATTTTCCTCTCGGGGCACATGGTTAAGGAATTGGAGGTTGTGCTAATTAGCATTGTAGTTTCCACCTCATGAGAGAACATAATGTGAACCTCCCTTCTTTTGTGAAGAAACACCTCTCATTGTCAAGTTCACTCGGGGCTAAGCTAAATTCCCTTTATGAAGTATCTTTAAGTTTTCTTTAATATTTCATCATAACATAGATCTTAAGAGTTTAACCCCTTTATATAACATGTTCATAGCTCATAGGTTTTAAGATGAGAAAGCCTTTTAATCACAAACACAACATCATGTGAGATCATTACTTAATAACATAGTCAAAAGATGTATATGAGAATTACCTTCAATTCCCCATAACAACATATTTATCATCATCTCACACTCATCACATTCATAGCATGATAATACATTCATAACTTCATCATTCAGACTTCAATTACTCATTCTCTATTAAGGAGGAGACCTCATCTCAAGAGGTACATTGGATACAACATCTCAACTAACGAAGTGTACCCATCCCTTTTTCCAATCCTCTCGGACTAAGCATAACTACCCCCACTGAGTCTTAAACATTCATACACTATATGTTAAGGGATAGCTATTTAGTACCACATCTCAGCTAACAAAGTGTACTTATCCCTAGAGGTTACTTTTGAATACCACATCTCAACTCACAAAGGGCATCAACCTCCAACCTATCTTTGGAAAGCTCATTGGGAATAGTGAGGTTGCTTCTAAACACTTCATCTCAACTCACGAAGAGTGTTCACCCCAAAATCCCCCATTTTCATACATAGGAATAGTAGGGATGGTCTAGACACTTCATCTCTACTCACGAAGAGTGTCTACCCTACAATTCCCATTTCATTCATGATTGCATTCTTTCATTCAAATTGTGCGTGAGTACGTGTGAGAAGACATTCCACATAATCACCATTGTTCATAACATCGACTCCTATACATGTAACACTCGAAAGTACAAAACCTAATCTAGAGATTCAAAAGAATGTCTAAGGGTTTTAACATTTTTTAAGGTCAATAATAACATATAAAAGTCATGTAGGAAGTTTTTGAGTCAAAATGTCAAGAAAAATCCATGACGTCCGGAGACTAGTGCAAGAGGTGCTAGTGTGCCTTAGTCTATTTCACAAGGTTTTAAGAGTCGTACATTGATGAAATTTGGTGAAAAGGTGTCTATCACATATTAGAGTAGGTTTAGGGTTGAAACTTCCGGGTACAAATTCCCAACGGCCACCCTGAGGGTCCTTGTGGAGGACCCTTTCATTATTGACCCAAATCTGCCAAATGAGGTAGTGTGGACAGTGTCAACCTACGAGCTGCAGACCAGAGGCGTAGGACAATCGAAGGGGCGTCGATGGACGCTTATAAATTTTCCAAAAATGGACAAAATGCATAGCCTCGGTCGCAAACGACGGAACAGCAGGACGGTTGGTCCAAGGCCCCGTCGACTGACCTACGGATCTTAGGTCGGGGTCACGTAGGTCATCCTGTAACTTTTCTATTTTATTTTAAAAGGGTCATTTAATTAAGTTAGTTAGTTAGGGGTTTAATTAGTTATTAGGGGGTTGTTAATTAGGTTAGTTAATTAATTATATAACCTACCCTAAGCCTAAACTCAACTAAACACCCCACAATTTCCCAATTATAAATTGTTCTCCCTTCTGTCTACTTTCTCTCTCCCAAGGAAACTCCATAGAAGACCAAAGTCTAAGGGTTCTAATGAAGCAAGAAGGGTTCTTTTCACAATGAATCTTCAAAAAATAGAAAGGTATGGGAACTCTTCTACTTTGGGATTCGTTTCCCCAAAGGGTTCTTCCAAAATTGGTTTTTAAAAAGATATTTCATGGGTTTCTTTCTAATACGAATTTGATCTTCTAAACTTTATTTTCTATGGTTTATTTTGATTATTATGCTTATATTATGATGTATTATTATTCAGTTATGCTAATTCTTGATGATTTAATCTAGTACGTCGAATAGATTATGAAATTGATCCAGTTCCCTAACCCTAGGTTATGAACTAGGGTTGAATTGAGATGCAGTGATGCAATTGACTTCATTATTGGGATAATAACTATTATGTGATGATATTACACCCATTGTTGGGTGGAATTGGATGGTTGATGGTAAACCCTTGGTTGATGGCTTGTGAAGGAGATTGGGTAAGTCTTTGTGGTCTCAAACCATTACTTCAATTTTGGTGGCTTGTACTTGGTGATGAAGATTAATTGAAGTATACCTTATGATTGAACTAAGTAGGTATTGGTATAATGATGCAATTAAAATGTATTGATTATTTCGTATTGTGAGATTATGTTAAGAAATAATGATATAAGGTTGGTTATGAAGTACCTATGTGCCTTACTATAATATGATGATGTTAATGTGTTAATCTCACATGTGAGGGTTGTATTGAAAGGATGTTCTCATGCAACTCCTATTTAGCTAAAGACTATGACTATACAAGTATTAGTCTCATATGACCTAAAATAAGTTATGGTTGTTAAAGAAAGGCATTTCAAAAGGGACTCTAGCTTTGCACCGAGTGAACTAGTGGTGAGGAGTTTCCCTTCCCAAATAGGGAAGGTAGATTCACTATTGTACTCATGAGATTGGAGACTATAATGCATGGTGCATAAATAGGATCCCAAACACATCTTCTAGTTCTTGATCTTTATTGCCCCCATGGGAATACTAGCTAGTGGATCGACATAGATGCTATGTTCATGTTTTGGGACTACCTTGGCAAGTAGTCCACCTTCTTTTGGTGTAGGGTTCCGTGACACCGGATTCCACATTAGCTCATGTGGTCTATTTTGGTTAAGGAAAGATGTTATCAAAAGTAAAATGAAGTTATAATGTGAACTCTAACTAGGAGGACTTGAGGGGATTGACTTAGTCTAGGTAGGGGTATGGGACTCTACCTATACATTGCACTATTTGACCTTAATGGAAGTCCTAGAAGGATGTTCTTGTGTTCTTATACTCTATTAAAGTGAATGATATGCATATGTTGGTTTTACATATTAATGATACTATATGATGTTGGTTTCACTTATGAACATGTTGGTGGTCTATATTGCTAAGTATGATGATGGATGTTTATGATGCTATGTTATGTGGAGTTAGACATTATTTACGATCCTTTGGTTGGTTTTCTAAGTTGAGTGGGGTTACGGGGCTTCACTTCACTATTGCACTAGTAAGCTCGGTAAGGGGTTATGAGTAAGGGTTTGGCTTGTATTGTAATTATATGAACTCTTGATCATGTTTTGTTGTTATAACATGATATTGGAGTTGCTTTGGTTATGAGTTCTAACATGCTATATATATGTTGACTTGACTTAACTTGATGATGTTGGTCTTGTGTTGAATATGCTATTGGCTTAAGGGATACATGATTATTGCCTTATTTGTGTTTCTTGATTATGCATAAAGTTTTTCAAAGTAACTTTACATGGTTTTATCGAATGTCCCTCTGTAGAATGATTTCTATGTTGTGTGTGCATATGTTCCATACTTAGGACAAGTGATGTGCTAAACCCTATTTATCTCTTTTTCCCCATCATTTTAGGTTCCGATCATTGAAGGGTTCGTGGTCAATTTGCAAGAAGGCTTGGATCATTTATCCATGTGTGGGTATGTCCTCAAGTTCCAAGGATGATGTCTTTCCTCACCCTACCTATGTTACATTTTTATAGTCTAAAGACAATCATTTCACTCTTGTTATTTCAAGACATTGTTGTAATCCCTAATTGACATTTATACATTTATGTAAGGGCTTTGCCCGTATTGTGCTATTCCGTTTAGATGGTTTAATATGAGACATTCCTATTAAGACTATATTGTGTATATTATATATATTTGAAATAAAAGTAGAATTCTAAGTAAGCTTCTTATTGCGAGGATTCTAAGTAAACTTCATATGTATACATTATGTGTAAACGAAAGGTCTATGTAAACCTCATGAAGTAGATGTAGATGAAAACTTTTAATTTTCGACACTTTTTAACTTATGAATGTAACGATGAATGCTAAGAGGATAGTCTTAGTTCTCTCCGAGGACGACGACGCCGATTACGTCTAAGGGGTACTCCCTGGATGTTACAATACATGCTCATACCCGTATTTATCATTATGAAAACATATCATACTTCACATATCATATACACTTCATTAAGACATAACCTCCTTAAGATACACATTTTCAATTTTTTAACACATATCATGCATATACATCATAATCATCACTCTACTTCACATGTCATTCCTTCAAGGCCATTCCCATAATACAATATAATTTCATATAATTAAAGTAAACACCGCCAACAAAGGTGGACCATACCACTAAAGATTTATTCAACAGAGATTAAACAAGATAGAACAACTTACCCTTCATCCAAGGCTTACCACTTTTTCTCAATATTTCACAAAATCATCATAATAAAGCATAATAAGACAGTTGCTAATCACAACATAATATAAAGAAAACCATAGTTCCAACATTATCAAACCATGCACATTAAACCCACTCCACAGGTCAAAAGTTAAGAAATTGCTTGAGCATGGGTTTATTGAGTTTTTAACCTTAAAATCATTAAATAATATTGAAAATATCATATTACATTCATTAAAACGTTTTCATGCAAAGTCCTATGCTTTGTGTTCAAAATAGAAGAGTTTGAAGCTAGACAACCCTATTTGAAACGTCTTGAAATGGGCTCCTTGAATGAAAGAAGATTCAAAGATGAACTATCATACCTCTATATGAAGAAACCCACTAAATTTGGAGAAGAAATCACCCACAACCTTCATTCCAAGCTCAACCTTAAGTTCTAGCTTCAATGGGGTTTTGAGAGAGTTCTTTCTTGAGGGAGGGGTTTTTAGTTTGAAAATGAAGACAAACTTAGGTTCTACGAGTATAAACTAACTTTAAAAAGCTTAAAACCCTAAAATAATCATTCATGCTTCATAATAGACTTAGAGTGAATTTACTAAAACACCACAAGACTTGGGGTATCTTTTGGTTCAGAGGCTGCATCCTTGGGGCGCAGATGCCCACCACAAATTTTGGATCTACGCCCTACGACAATGGGGCGTCATCCAATGCACGGTCCGTTGGTGAGGCTCGTCGTTTGGGCAGTGAATTGACAGTTTCAGCCTACAAGTTGGGATCCTTCTCTAGGGCCCCTCGTGGGTCATAGGTGGAGCCATACACTAACGTTAAACCTCTAATCATTGTCATCTAGGTCTTAGGATACTACAACTCATCAAACACGCCAAAACACACTAGACCACACATAAGCACATAGGCGTCTAGTCGTCGAACGTCTTGGTCTCCCCTTGACGTTTGAATTCCAAACTTACTAAACTGACCTCAAACACTAAAATTCACTATTTTAACACATTATTAACTGATGAAAGACACGTGAAGCTCTATTTTGACCTATTTCATTTTTAGGGTCGTTACATAATTGATCTTGTGTTTTACTTGAGGAAAATCAAAAGTTTAAGTTGGTGGTGTTGATGAGTCTGGGATTTCGAATCATATAGGGCATGATAATCATAGTTTTAGTGTCCTCATTTTCTATTCTGTGATCTAAGTTGATGATAAGTGTTGATTTAGGGCCGTGAAGACAAATGAGCAAGGAAAGAACATTGTCGGGCAGAAGAGAATAGAAAATTAAACCTGATGAAGAAAAACAAGGCTAGCGATAGCCAAGGACAGTCGTTGAGTGGTCCTTAAGCTCGCCTAAAGTTAAAGTATGCCATCCTTTATACAAATATAATTCGACGGTGGAACGTACCCTTCTGTGACACGCTGATTTGATCTGCGAAGTATTCTTAACCCGCCTAAAGTTACTAAACAATTAGTGAAGATGCAAGCAAAAATTGCGATGAGAAAGGACACTCGATGCATCTCCAATCAGGTTTGCGAGCCCGACCTCGATCCCCTAAAATCAGAGCACAGATAAGGTGAATACTCAAGCTAAAAAGGCGATGCAACAAGCATTAAGAGAGTTTCTGAACTTGTCGGCGATGCTCTACTTACACCGTCGAATAATCCTAACGGAGAAATCTAGGAACGTATAAATTTATTTTCAAAAATAGAAAATTGGATCTTGACACTGTGAGACACTAGGTTTTGCTCCAATTACTAGTTTTTAAAGTTTTGAGTAAAGTTTGAAGTTGGGTTTTGATTTTAAAATGAATTTGAAGTATTGTAAAGACTCGGATTTTGTTACCCATCTTATTTAGATTATAGTTGGTAATGTTTTTCTGCATATTATAATAAGTGGCTAAAACTCCCATTCTTGGGGTTTTGATGAAGTGATTAATTATCTGAACTAGCTTATGGGTGTTAGTAGTTACTGATTTCATTGTTGATTTTGAATTGAGTTCTATTGGTAACTGAGTTTTATTTATTGAATTGTAGTTACCCATGTATCTCTAGTCTAGTATTCTATATTTTCTTGAGATAGAGGTTCTAGAATTATGGTTATGAATTGATAATTGTAGTGATAGGGTCTTTGTGGATTAAGATTGAAAGAGTGATTCTTCATTCAACCCTACCCATCTAGCTCGAAAGAGTAGGTAAATCGAGATACCAGGTTATTCTTAATTATATGTTTGTCGAGGCTCGAGAGAATTCACTTGAATCGTGATTGTTGATCAAGAGGTGGTTATTGCTTATGGTTTTAGGGATTAGTGATTAGGGTTTTTTGTGTATTTGTAGGGTTTAGCATATAAGATATAGGGATTTATAGGGTTTAGAGCTTAGAGTTTTTTAGGTAGGTGTTTGGGTTTTTTAGGGTTTTAAGGGTTAAATGTTTCTTCGGGTTTAGGGCCTAGGGATTAGGGTTTTTTGTGTTTTTTAGGATTAAGGTTTCCAGATTTTTAGGATTGAGGGTTTAGAACATTGGGTTTTGTAGAGGTTTTAAACGGATTTTATGGTTTATCTAAAGGTTTATATGATTTAGGGTTTGTTAATGTCACGACCATAGAGCACCCCCTAGTCGTAACCAGTGTCTTTTTCCTCGAAGAGGTCTTTGACAAACCCTTAGCATACATCATCGCATCATATATAGAATAAAACAGGGAAAAAATAAAACTTTTCATTTGATGTTCAACTTCACTTCATATATATCAAAAATAGACTGTAATTGTCTCACATGACCATCTAAACATAAGAGTAAGAGAATTGGGACTTAGCCGTTACATCAATACTAGTCTTATCAAATGAATACAACATAGTTCTTGAAATAGAAGAAATAGAACAATGACGTTAAGCATAGCAAAACACTAAAGATAGATTCATAGGCTTTGTCCTCAGACTTGAGAACTCACAATCTTGGGAAATAATCGAAGATTCTTTGAGAAATTTACCATGAATAACCTGAATGGACCGAACCTACATTTAAGTAAAAATAGAAGAGATATTGGTTAGTACTAACTACATATAGTAAGTAGAGATACATGCAAGCAAAAGATATTAAACATGCACAAAAGTACATTTTGTTTATGAGCATGCTACATTCACTTTGAAAGCCTTTATGCACATTCCAACAACACACATACAAGTCCATATCACCACCACAATAATACATATTCATATTCATGTTCAAGAGTAACATCATAACAAAGTCATTTTAAACATTTCTTGTTTAGAGTCCATTTCATCAATATATCACAAGACCTTACTCATTACCCCAATCCAAGTCTACTAGTGTAATGTGTATATGAAGCCCTAAAACCCCACATAAACTAATTAAACCAGCAAAGAGACCATAAGCATTGTCTTTACCCCATACATCATCATATCAAGTGTAGTCAACATCATACATAACAATTTAGACCAACATCAGATATATCAAGTGAAACCAACATCCTTCATATCATATGTACATAAAGAACCCACCTAAGAATTACCCTCATGGTCCACTTGTGCAATGTATAGGTAAGGTCTCATACCCATACCTACACTAAGTAACACCACTTAAGTATTCCTAGTTAGTTTTCATCTTCTTACTTTCATTAATTCATTTTAACTTTCGGGAAACTTCGTCGTAACCAACATAGACCATGTGAGATAACATGGAATCCGGTGTCAACCCCTCACACCGAAAAGAGGACATCTTACTTGCCAAGGTAGGACATATACATCATAATAGCATCTACGTGGATCGACTAGCTAGTTTTCCTATAGGGCCACATGGTTAACGAATTGGGAGGTTGTTAATAGAAACCCTTTTTATGCTAATTAGCATTGTATTTTCCACCTCATGAAAGAACATAGTTTGAACCTCCCTTCCTTTTTGAAGGAACACCTCCCATTGTCAAGTTCACTCGGTGCTAAGCTAAATTCCCTTTTTGAAGTATCTTCAAGTATTCTTTAATCTTTCATCATAACATAGGTCTTAGGAGTTTAAACCCTTTATATAATATGTTCATAGATCATAGGTTTTAAAATGAGAAAGTCTTTTCATCACAAACCCAACATCATGTGAGATAATTACTTCATAACATAGTCGTAAGATAGTATATGAGAATTACCTTCAATTCCACATAACGACACATCTATCATCATCTCACAATCATCATATTCATAGCATGATCATACATTCATAACTTCATCATTCATACTTCAATTACTCAGCATTACCAAAGATAAGCCAACAATACTACAATAACAAGTTCATGACCTTGAAGGTCTTACCAATGGCCTCCAATAAAAACCCATTTAATACATCATCCCAAATCAATTATATTTAACCATAAAATCTATTATCTTCATCATACAATAGTTAATTTTACAAGAACATACTCAATTACATCACCACCAATCATCAACCAATGTAATTCAAGAGTTAAGATTAAGAGAAGAGGGACATGCATGGAACTTTAGGGAATTAGGTCAAAACCCAAAAAATACATAATATAAGGAAATTCATGAAGGTAATAACACAATTAACACCAATATAACAATTGATATATTCATCCTCTTCAACCAATTCATCAAACAAGATCAAAGATTTGTGAAATTGGGGAAAAACATGGGTCCAAGGGAAATTCAAGTGAACAACAATAATTAACCATAATTATACAACTAAACAACCCTAATTAATCATAATTAACCTTAATTGATCACCAATTTTAATTTTAGAAAAAGACCTATGTGTAGAGAAAAACCCTTAATTTTGGGGGATTTTGAAATCATCTTTGAATGGACCTTTTGGGGAAAGGAATCCCAAGAGTGAAAGAATACATACCTTAATTAAGACATAATCCATGAAATTGAGTAGAAAACTTGGAGAAATGAACTTCTCCTTGAAGTTTCAATGTTCTTCAGTGGAGGTTTGGGTAGAGAGAGAATTTAGAGTGAGGTGAAAGCAATTAAGTTTTCAATTTGGGGATTTGATTTGGATGGGTAAAAGTGAGTTAAACTGCTTAAGATCAATATATACCCATCCCTTAAAATAACCAAAACACCCCTCACTTAGTTGAACCTTTTAATTAAGTCAAACTTGACTTTAATTTTCGGAGTTTTCATCGCGGAACAAGTCTGTATCTCGGAGTTGTTCTCTAGAATTTTCCAAAATTAATTTTTGAAAAATTAGAGTCCACGACGCGGACAAATAATTTGTCCCATGGTGGAGCTAGTCCGCGATGCGAACTTGTGCCTTTCATGTACAATTTCTTGTTTCCATGGGCAGCTTGTTGGCCACTGGTTGTGTTACACCTCGCAAATACAATGACCTAGACTAGAGTCTCACCTATTGAATAATACTTAAAATGATGTTTCCAGACCTAAACTAGTATATATAACTTGATTTAGAAATATTAGGGTTTAAACGTCAAGGGACGACCATGACGTCGGGAACTAGTGAAATTGAACTAATAAACGTCCTTAGGTTTTGTAAAGGTTTGGGAGTGTCGTATGAAGTCTAAAACTTGTAAAATACTTTAAATAGGTAAAATAATATTAATAGGGTCAAAACTTCCCGGTACGACTCCCCAAGGACAACCTTAGGGGTCCTTGAGGAGGACCCAACTATTGACCAACTAGCTACCCAAGGCAGCAGCCAATTACACTTGGAACAAACCAGTCTGCGTCGCGAACTTGGTTAACCTATGGCCAAAAGTTTGGTCCTAGTGTGGACACATTGCGGAATCTACTGTCTCAAAAATAAATTTCGGAAATCATGTAGGAACAGCTCCGCGATGCGGACTTGTTTCTTGACGTAAAATTGAAATTTGAAGTCAAGTTTGACTTCATTAAAACGTATATCTAAGTGAGGGGTCTTTTGGGAATTTTAGGGGAGGTGTATATATTGATTTAAAGCCAGTTTTACATCACATTACCCACCCAAATCAAATCCCCAAATTCAAATTGAAATTCAAATAACTCTCACTTCTCTCTTTTCAAACCTCCATTGAAGACCATTGGAGCTTCAAGAAAAAGGTCAAGTCTCCAATTTTTATACTCAAATTTGTGGACGAAGTCTTCATTAAGGTATGAATTCTTTTACTCTTGGGATTCCTTTGCCCAAGTGGTCCATTCAAAGATGATTTCAAATCTCCCAAAATAAGGGTTTGTCTCTACAAATGGGTTTTCTTCTAAACATAAAATTGTGAATCAATTATGATGAATTATGATTATTTAGGATTGTTTGAGTGTATAATGGATGTTAATTGTTGTATTTCACTTGAATTTCCCATTGACCCATGTCCTTCCCCCAATTTCCTAAAACTTGAATCTTGTCTAACGAATTGGTTCAAGGTGATGAATGTATTCATTGTTAGATTGATGTTAACTATGTTATGACTTCATCGACTGCCTATTATCATGTATTGTTTGGTTTTTGATCTATTTATTGAAGAATCCATGAGTGTTCCTCTTCTCTTAATATACGATTTGATGGATGAATATCATTGGCTTGGTATGAAGTCATAAATAGGTTTCATGGAGGCCGTTGGTAAGACTTTCAAGGTTATGAACATGCTATTATGTTATTGTTGGCTTATCTTTAGTAATGTTGGTTAATTGAAATATAAATTATGATGTTATAAATGTATTATTGTGCTACGAATATGATGGTTGTGGTATGATGATAGGTGTACTATTATGAGAGATTAAAGGTAATTCCTGTCACATCCCAAAACCACACCCTAGAATATAGGGTGCAATCTTGGATTGCGACTGGCGTATTCCACCTCTCAGAGGTCTTATACAAGCCTATCATATCATTCATCACATATACATAACGAAAAGTAGTGCGGAATTAAAACAATTTGTAAAACATTATAGAAGTCTTAAGCTCTTTCATATATGGAAATAGGAAAACACCAAGTCTCGTTCATCATCTTAAGACATGATAATACTTGGAACACGTCTCATACGAATTGAAAACATGCTACTAATAGTCTATTACAAACTTCATAAAAGAAACATAAAATGACATATATGCCCTCGAGTCAAATGAGGACATACTTCAACTCTTCTTGAACGATCTCATTGTCCAAGTCTTCTTCCCAAATCTCTTCACTTACCAAGAACTATATAGATACAAAATAAAGCATGGAATTAGTACAACCACATGTACTAAGTATGACATTATGCATACAAATCATGAAAATGGACTTTATTGGAAATATGCATCTTTTTATTTTATAAATCATATTTTTATCATAATAACAACATTTAACAACTTAGAATCACACAAGATAATAATTAAACCAAAAATCATATTTTTGAGATCACTTTACAGTAAACTCATTCACTGTTACAGTGAAGTACAGTGAAGATGCTTATTCTTCACTTGAGACACCCTTTAGCATGTAATCTTCTCACTTAATGCTATCCTAAGATTCACTTAAGTCACACAAAGAGAGACCTCCCATACACCCTCTCTAGATGTGCCTAAACGACCCTTAAGATTACTTATAATGAGTCACATACACACTTACAAAGCATCTTAAACATCAAAGTAAGATCATTCTACCAAAGGTGACTCTAAGTCTCACTTGAGTGAGTTGTTAAGCGACCTCCCATACAATCCCTTACACACACACACTCAAGAGATCCTATAGACTCCCTAGGATAGAATCATGCTCACTACGCACCAACATGTAGATGATATGACATTCTCCTTCCAAACGCTATCAAAAGACCTACTTAAGTAAATCAAGAAGATAACGTACATGATTGACCTCTTCAAGGTTACCTAAATAATCCTTAAGACTTCCTAAGGCTTAGATCATGTCAACAACACCAAACATTTTAACTAGAGTCATTCTCAAGACTTCCATAGATAAGCCATGAAGAGATCATCCTTTATGGCCTCTTCACAATTTAACTAAAGAATCCCTAAGGCACTCTAGATTAGGTACTTATTCACTTAAATACTTCATAACGTAAGTCATTAGTTCATTAGTTCATTTGGAAGACATACATCACATAAAGGACATTCAAATAATAGTCTTAGACAAGACCTAGGGACTCTTACTAAGATCTTCAAAGTCTATTGTGCAATGTCCAGATAACGTCCCATACCACCACCTAAACCTCATAGAAACTTCTCTAATGCTAATAGGTATCCCATATGATGAGAATAGGCAATAACCGACATACACCATGGTAGCAAAACATGAAATCCGAAGTTCTATCCTACTTAGATGAGGTGTTCTACTTGCCAATGGTAGAACATAGAGATCCCATGTAGGCACATGGTTAAGGAATATGAAGGGCGTACTTTATATTCTAGTCTAAAACTTAACTAGAACTATTTCCCTTAACCATACTCACTCGGTGCTAGCCTTAGTTCTCATAGATCAATTTACATTAAGGTTCATACAAATGGGTCCCATATCATGTTCTATACCCAATTACATTTACCCTACAAAAGTGAGGTCCATTAGGGCTATCTCACTATGGAGACAAGAAGATCATCTTGATTTTCCTATGGTATGATATGATGTCGTTCCAGCCAATCAACCTTAAGTCCATCACTCATTACATGAAGGATACCATTACGGCTACCTACTTCACAATTCATAACCTTACCACTTGGTTCAAGGTTCCACATAAATGACCCTTTAATCATCATTCAAGGTCTCACCTATATTAATTTATTCAAGACTAAGACCCTTTAGGTTCCTACGTCAAGACATCACATAGTTCCATTTTAACACATATAGCCTATCTTTCATTAGGTCCTTGAACATGACCCTTAACCTTATTAAGTCAATCTATTAATTACCTTAACATTATCAATATAACCATTTTCGACTCATCTAACCAATTTAAGAACAACCATGTATCAACTCTAAGACTACACACTTAACACATAGTCAAAGCATAACATGATTTCCTAGATAGTATCAATAGTCTAACACATACTTTCACATATAAGTAGATATGATTACACATCACCAAATCAACTTTACAAATAGTCATATAAGTTCAAGTAGTGCCGACAAGGCCATGATCATCAATATACTAGAAAGTAACGCCGACAAGGCCACATCAATTCACATAACACTGCCACCAAAGGTGGACCAAACCAATAATAATAGAATCAAAGTATAAATAACATCAAAATAAAGGAAATGGGGCAGAATACCTCCACTCTATCATCAACGCTTCAATTCAAGTCAACTTACTCAATTTAACAACACATGACCCTTACCCAAGGCCATGAACACCAATTCAATACACAATTATAGAAATCAATGAAATCTAAACCAATTCAACATAGATTCAACAACCCAATACCAATTTGATAACAATTGAACACAATTCTTGCATCAATAGAAAGCCCATAAGAAACTACACATGAATTCAACAACATTAAGCCAATATCAAGTAACCCATAATTTAGTCAAAATCTTAGGTTCATCAATTTCGTGGGTTCATAGGTAATTTAGGTTAAAATCATAAATACAACATCAATTGAATCATTATTGAATGTTTAGAAATCATTTATGCAAGAACACATGGTAGAATCATGAAATTGGACAATTCCTCTTTGAAAACATTGAAAATATCTTTGAAAGTTGGGCTCCTTGATGAAACGAGTTTCAAGGATAAAAAGTCATACCTAAATGATGATAATTCTTCACTTGATGAAGAATTTCCACTTAAAACGTCACCTCTAAGCTGTTCCTTGATTTTGGACTTCAATGGAGTCTTTGGGATTTCTTAAGGGATTTTGGAGTTTTGATTTTAGAAGAATGAAATATTCTAAGTGTTAAACACTTATATACTTGTTTAAAATACCCAATATATCCTTAATAAACCACCAATACTCTTATTTGGAAGTGGGGTGAAATTACACTTTCACCCCTCACTTAACAGTGACCTGCGCAGGAAACACAGGCCAATCGACGGACATCCACCAAAGGACCGCTTCTTGACCAATGCACCGTCCTGTTGGTCCGTGGTCTGGGACTGAGGCTGGTCCTTGGCTTATCTTCACCCACGACTAACTCTCATTCGACGATCCACCACCGACAGGGCGTCGACTGGCCCACGAGCTGTCGATTGCCACCTGTTGGTTGGGCTGTCTTTCTTGGACCAAGTTTTGGGTCCTTTCTCAAGGACCCTTGGTTGGTCCCTGGAGATGTTTACCCGGACGTTTCCAACCCAAACACATTCTTATATGATTTTAACACCTCTCACATAAATTTCATCCAAAAAAAACACGTAAAACTAGATAAAACATGCCTAGACACACAAGGTCATTTCAAGGCATATCTTTTGAACTTCATGAACGTTCTTAGATGTTTGACCTCCAAACTTCACGAAACTTGACACACTGACTATATATGCTATAATAACTCATTTAAGTACCTTAAAAACTCATGAATCACACATAAAGACATAAAACCACATGTGAGGCATTTAGGTGACTTAGTCGTCGAACGTCTTAGTCATCCCTTGATGTTTGATTTCCAATAAACCTAATACTTTAGTTACTGCCTCTAAATCAAATTATAGACTACATTAGGACCTTATACCATCAATTCCAGCATTTTGGGCTCTATTTAACCTAAGTCATTTTCGGGGTCTTACACTCTCCCCCACTTGGACAACATTCGTCCTCGAATGACACTTGCCACTCTTCGAACATTTCCAAGATTAGAGAATCAACTTAAAAACACATATCAACACCATACAACACATAACCAAGAAGAAAACATCAATTTCCCATAGTCAAGAGATTCACAACACAACAAGAACTAGAAAACAATTCTAGAATTCATTATGCTACAAAACTCACATGCTTAATTCCAAATGATAAAAACTCATTTTATATTCAATATCATACTTATATACATCAGTTATAACCACATAAAAACAATTTTAGACCAAAGAATCAATTAGTCATTTTTTTCAAAAATTTTACAGTGGGCAGTGAATTCAGTGAACAATGATTTTAGGCAAATCTTTCAAAAATGCAATCTTATGCAATTCATGATGTAGACATGCTAATATGCAAGGTAACATCATATAAACACCTCTTACAACATGCTCATAATTCAATAAAACACACAATGCAAGAAGTTAATGAAATTCAAATTCAACCAAACTCCTAAACATCATGCACATGCAATACTTCTAGCACAACTTCTAACCATACTCCCCTACTTAGAAGGAACTCACATCACAAAAGAGAAATAAAGACTTACCAATATCATCATCACCCTCATCCGGCTTCTCACCTCTAGTCCGGAGTGCATAGAAACTCCTCCTAGTTGGAGCATCTTCCTTTGGAACACTAGGCTCAACCTTTTTACCCTCCTTCCTAGAAGCAATGTTTGGACAATCTCTCACTTTGTGCCCATCTTTTCCACATCCAAAGAAACTACCGGTACCCAATAGACACTCACCATAATGTTTCTTACCACAAGTGGCACATGTAGGTTTGCCATCTTTAGAACTACCTCCTTTCTCAACCTTGAACTTAGCACCCCTAGATTCTTCTTGAGTTTGAGCCCTCTTTTTGAACATAGGTTGCACTTGGTCACTAGCAACACTCGTTTTCAAGTTCCTTGACATCCTCCTAAGTTTAGACTCTTAAATTGATTGCGCATACACCATGAGTCTAGCCAAAGTCATATCATCATGCAACATAGCCGTACGACATTCCTCCCTCACTAATTCGGCTATACCCGTCACAAAGCGACTCATTTCATCCCTTGGATTAGACACTAGGGAAGGTGCATACCTAGACAAAGTTGAGAATTTCAAAGAGTATTCCTCAACACTCATATTGTCTTGCTTGAGATTGATAAATTCCTCTACTTTCAGTTCCCTCCTCTCACGGGGAAAGTACTTACCAAGAAAAGCTTCCTTGAATTCTTCCCACTCAATAGGAACCGACTCCACCGGCCTATTGTCCGTCCATTAAGTGTACCAAATTTGAGACACATCTCTCAATTGATAAGAAGCCAACTCCGCCTTCTCCCTAGATGTAACCCCCATAGCACTCAACACTTTGTACACACCATCAAGGAATTCTTGGGGATCCTCATTCACCTTTGAGCCAAGAAATATTGGAGGATTCAACCTCACAAAGTCTCTCAACCTAGATGACATAGTGCTCTCCATAGCATTACCCGTAGGCACCATGTTCAAGTTAGCTTGAGCCGTTACGGCTCAGGCTAAAGCAAGCAAATCCTCTCCAATCACCCTTTTAGACAACTCCGGCACCTCATTACCTCCTCCCACATTAGGGGCAAGATCACCTTGAGGAGGAACTTGAGCACCTTGGACACCTTGCCCATCATGAAGCACTTGCTCAACTTGCTTAACTTGAGGAGGAGATTCCTCATTAACCCATCCCTCTTCTGTCCTTCTAGCGGTCATCCTTCTAGTATTCATCTCCTAGAAACACAAGGAAATACATTTAGAAGGATACTTATAATATTACTCTACCGCACGACATAGGAGTAGAAATGAAGAGAAACACTATCGTCCTATATCCTCTCGCCCATAGATGTGTCGCGACTCACACCGCTGGTCGAGACTCTACTAGACGTGACCTTTCGAGATTTTTTTAATTCCTAAGACTACTTTCATTAACCTATGCTCTGATACCAAGCTTGTCACATTCCGAAACCACACCCTATAAGATAGGGTGAAATATTGGATTGCGACCGACGTATTCGACCTCTCACAGGTCTTATACAAGCCTATCATATCATTCATCACATATACATAACGAAAAGTAGTGCGGAATTAATATTTTTCTTAAAAACATTATAGAAGTCTTAAACTCTTTCATATATGGAAAGAGGAAAACACTAAGTCTCGATCATCATCTTAATACACGATAATACTTGGGACACGGCCCATACGAATTGAAAACATACTACTAATAGTCTATTACAAACTTCATAAAAGAAACATAAAATGACATATATGCCCTCGAGTAAAATGAGGACATACTTCAACTCTTCTTGAATGATATCCTTGTCCAAGTCTTCTTTCCAAAGCTCTTAACCTACCAAGAACTATATAGATATAAAATAAAGCATGGAATTAGTACAACCACATGTACTAGGTATGGCATTATGCATAAAAATCATGAAAACGGACTTTATTGGAAATATGCATCTTTTCATTTTATAAATCATATTTTTATCATAATAACAAAATTTAGAAACTTAGAAACACACAAGATAATATTTAAACCAAAAATCATATTTTTGAGATCACTTTACAGTGAACTCATTCACTGTTACATAACAGTGAAGTACAGTGAAGATGCTTATTCTTCACTTGAGACACACTTTAGCATGTAATCTTCTCACTTAAACCTATCCTAAGATTCACTTAAGTCACACAAAGAGAGACCGCCCATACACCCTCTCTAGATGTCCTAAACGACCCTTAAGATTGCTTATAATGAGTCACACACACTTACAAAGCATCATAAACATCAAGGTAAGATCCTTCTACCAAAGGTGACTCTAAGTCTCACTTGAGTGAGTTGTTAAGCGACCGCCCATACAATCCCTTACACACACACCCAAGATATCCTATAGACTCCCTAGGATAGAATCATGCTCACTACGCACCAACACGTAGATGATATGACATTCTCCTTCCAAAACCTATCAAAAGACCTACTTAAGTAAATCAAGAAGATAACGTCCATGATTGACTTCTTCAAGATTACCTAAATAGTCCTTAAGACTACCTAAGGCTTAGATCATGTCAACAACACCAAACCTTTTCCCTAACTAGAGTCATTCTCAAGACTTCCATAGATAAGCCATGAACAGATCATCCTTTATGCCCTCTTCACAATTTAACTAAAGAATCCCTAAGGCACTCTAGATTAGGTACATATTCACTTACATACTTCATAACGTAAGTCATTAGTTCATTAGTTCATTTGGAAGACATACATCACATAAAGGACATTCAAATAATGGTCTTAGACAAGACCTAGGGACTCTTACTAACATCTTCAAAGTCTATTGTGCAATGTCTAGATAACATCCCATACCACCACCTAAACCTCATTGAACTTCTCTAATGCTAATAGGTATCCCATATAATGAGAATAGGCAATAACCGACATAGACCATGGTAGCAAAACATGGAATCCAAAGTTCTATCCTACTTAGATGAGGTGTTCTACTTGCCAATGGTAGAACATAGAGATCCCATGTAGGCACATGGTTTAGTATATGAAGGGCGTACTTTGTATTCTAGTCTCATATTTAATTAGAACTACTTCCCTTAACCATACTCCCTCGGTGCTAGCCTTAGTTCTCATAGATCAATTTACATTAAGGTTCATACAAATGGGTCCCATATCATGTTCATGACCCAATTACATTTACCCTACCAAAAAAAGGTCCATTAGGGCTATCTCACTATGGCGACAAGAAGCTCATCGCGATTTTCCTAAGGTATGATATGATGTCGTTCGAGCCAATCAACCTTAAGTCAATCACTCATTACATGAAGGATACCATTACGGCTAACTACTTCAAAATTCATAACCTTACCACTTGGTTCAAGGTTCCACATAAATGACCCTTTAATCATCATTGAAGGTCTCACCTATATTCATTTATTCAAGATCCTAAGTCAAGACATCACATAGTTCCATTTTAACACATATAGCCTATCTTTCTTTAGACCCTTGAACATGACCCTTAACCTTATTAAGTAAATCTATTCATTAACTTAACATTATCAATATAACCATTTTAGATTCATCTAACCAATTTAAGAACAACCATGTATCAACTCTAAGACTACACACTTAACACATAGTCAAAGCATAACATGATTTCCTAGATAGTATCAATAGTCTAACACATAATTTCACATATAAGTAGATATGATTACACATCACCAAATCAACTACACAAATATCCATATAAGTTCAAGTAGTTCCGACAAGGCCATGATCATCAATATACTAGAAAGTAACGCCGACAAGGCCACATCAATTTACATAACACCGGCACCAAAGGTGGACCAAACCAATTATAATAGAATCAAAGTATAAATAACATCAAAATAAAGGAAATGGGGCATCATACCTCCACTCCATCATCAATGCTTCAATTCAAGTCAACTTACTCAATTTGACAACACATGGCCCTTACCCAAGGCCATGAACACCAACTCAATACACAATTATAGAAATCAATGAAATCTAAACCAATTCCACATAGATTCAACAACCCAATACCAATTTGATAACAATTGAACACAATTCTTACATCAATAGAAAGACCATAAGAAACTACAAATTAATTCACCAACATTAAGCCAATATCAAGTAACCCATAATTTAGTCAAAATCTCAGATTCATCAATTTCATGGGTTCATAGGTAATTTAGGTTAAAATAATCAATAAAACATCAATTGAATCATTATTCAATGTTTAGAAATCATTTATGCAAGAACCCATGGTAGAATCATGAAATTGGACAATTCCTCTTTAAAAACTTTGAAAACATCTTTGAAAGTTGGGCTCCTTGATGAAACGAGTTTCAAGGATAAAAAGCCATAACTCAATGATTATAATTCTTCACTTTGATGAAGAATTTCCACTCAAAACGTCACCTCCAAGCTGTTCCTTGATTTTAGACTTCAACGGAGTCGTTGGGATTTCTTAAAGGATTTTGGGGTTTTGATTTTAGAAGAATGAAATATTCTAAGTGTTAAACACTTACATACTTGTTTAAAATACCCAATATACCCTTAATAAACCGTCAATACTCTTATTTGGAAGTAGGGTGAAATTACACTTTCACCCCTCACTTAACAGTGACCTGCGAAGGAAACACGGGCCAATCGACGAACAGCCACCAACGGACCGCCCCTTGACCAATGGACCGTCCTGTTTGTCCGTGGTCTGGGACTGAGGCTGGTCCTTGGCTTATATTCACCACGACTAACTCCCAATCGATGATCCACCACCGACGGGGCGTCGACTAGCCCACGAGTCGTCGATTGCCACTCGTTGGTTGGGTTGTCTTGGGCAGTCTTGGACCAAGTTTTGCGTCCTTCCTCAAAGACCCTTGGTTGGTCCTTAGGGATGTTTAACTGGACGTTTCCAACCCAAACACAATTTTCTATGAGTTTAACACCTCTCACGTAAATTTCATCCAAAACGAACACGTAAAACTTGACAAAACATGCCTAGACACACAAGGTCATTTCAAGGCATATCTTTCAAACTTCATGAACGTTCTTGGACGTTTGACCTCCAAACTTCACGAAACTTGACACACTGCCTATATATGCTATAATAACTCATTTAAGTACCTTAAAACATCATGAATCACACATAAACACATAAACACATAAAACCACATATGAGGCATTTAGGTGACTTAGTCGTCGAACGTCTTAGTCATCCCTTGACGTTTGACTTCCAATACACCTAATACTTTTACTACTGCCTCTAAAACATATTATAGACTACATTATGACATTATACCATCAATTCCAACATGTTAGGCTCTAGTTAACCTAAGTTATTTTCGGGGTCTTACAATTCCTATGTGCATCTTATGACTATGTTATGAAGTAATAAACTCACATGATATTGGTTTTGATGAAAGGACATTCTCATAAGATGACCTATGATATATGTACATGTTATATAAGGGGTTAATCCCCTAGGAGCTATCTTATGATCTAATGTTTAAGAAAGTCTTAAAGGTTCTTTAAAAAGGGAATTTAGCTTAGCACCAAGTGAAATTGACAATGAGAGGTGTTCCTTCACAAAGGAAGGGAGGTTCACATATGTTTTCTCATGAGGTGGAAACTACAATGCTAATTAGCATAAATAGGGTTTCTAATAACAACCTCCTAGTTCCTTAACTATGTTACCCCCATAGGATGTAGCAAGTGGATCAACCTTGATGCTATTATGATGTATATGTCCTACCTTGGCAAGTAAGATGCCCTCCTTTTGGAGGGGATAACACCAGATTCCATGTTTATGTAACAAGACGATAATGACTATGCTAAGTAAGGCCTAAACGTACCTAGAATGCCTAGATTAGATCGGGTTCACACGGATTGATGCGCGTGGAACCAGACCTCTTAACCTATGCACCAGCCAAGCCAACCAACTTGGTGAGTTAGTTGAGCTAGGCAGAGTTGGTTCCATCCATGTAGTGTATCCGAATACTAGGATTCACCCGGATGAGTCTTACCGAACTTAGAGGGTTAGTCCTAGGTTTTAAGGGTTTTAGGGGTATAAAGGTAATTTTGGGGCTAGGGGTAGTATAGTAATTACCCTAGGCTGATATTTAATTAATTAAATAAAGATATTAATTAGTCAAAATAAGTCAAATCTCGGTGGTCAAACCTGAGATTGACCTTACCTCCACACTCGGGTTCGAGCTGAGTTGGAGGCATAAGGGGGCATGAATTAATTGATTTAAAATTAATTAAAATAAGGAGGGGCATTATAATAACTTAATATATAATTATAATCTGATTTTTTACCATTTAATTGTGTTGAATAAGTCAACAACAATTCCCACAAAAGGGGCGCATGA
Organism: Solanum sitiens; assembly: GCA_016801875.1. NCBI lineage: Eukaryota > Viridiplantae > Streptophyta > Magnoliopsida > Solanales > Solanaceae > Solanum > Solanum sitiens. Next base: position 1,476,846 of record JABWTJ010000147.1, read on the forward strand.
CTCCCACTAGGAGTGTGCTTCATGCCCACTCTTAATTCATTATCTCTTCTAAAATGTTTTTCAGCTTTATTTTACAATTCAAAAACAGAAAAATAAAGTAAGCCTACTGATTCTAAAGAGTTCTAGGCTGCATCCATCAAAAAACAAAAGGAAGAATTCGTACGCCTAAGTGTTTTAAGTAAAGAACTTCACTTGCAAATAAGAATCAAAGCTCGGAAGAAAGGTTTGTGTGTGGGTGGAACCGTGTGGTTGTGGCTGGTTGTAAAGGCTAAAAAGGTATTGGTTTTCTTCTCTCTTGGTCCCTTTCCCAAGAGTCCCCTAAGGTTCAGTTTAAATCCAATCGAAAAACTAAGGTTGTTCCCCGTTACATGCCCCTGTCATTAGATCCTACGAACGAATTGATGCATGCGTTGGTATGACTTCTGGTAGATGATTTTAGGAATGATTGTGATTATTTGTAATGTGTGTTTCGGGCTGTTTATGATTGGTTATGAACGTCCGAATGTTGAATGTCATATGTGCACAAAACATGATGTTTTCCGTAATTGAATTGTTACTGTTAACTTGAAGAAAATGGTGAATCATGTGTTATGCAATGTTGTGTGTTTAACATGCAAAAGAAATCATGGTGTATGAATATGAAAGTGAAAGTAAAGTCCTTAATGAATTGGTCAAAAGTATATGTAAAACTATGAGTTAAATGCCTAGGCTAAATGTAAGAAAGTGAAATAAAACTTTATGTTAAATGAACATGGTTTCGGCTAGTCACTAATATATATGAAGAGGAATAGTTACTGCCATTTAGAGTGAATCTCGAAATTCTTAAGGTCATAATACTAAGAGATTAAGCCTTAAAATAAAAAAAAAGAAAATAGGGTGAGAGAGGGGATTCGAACTTGGGCAGGTTGAAAGAAGCTTGGAATTAAAAGAAAAAGAAAATAGTGAGGGAGGGGGGATTCGAACTTGGCTCCTTGGCCAAGGGTGTGAGATAAATAAATCTCACACCAAAATAAAGTAATAAAAAGATGAGGCCACTGGGGTTCGATCCCAGATCCTCTTGGCCGAATTTAGAAAGACACTTAGCACTCTAAATAATTAAAATAAGGTGCTGCCCAAGGGATTCGAACATGGGTCCTCTTGGCCGAATTTATGGAGACACTTAACACTTTAAATAATTAAAAATAAAGTGCTGCCCAAGGGATTCGAACATGGGTCCTCTTGGCCGAAATTGGGAGACACATAAGTCTCACATATGATTAAATAAAATGCAGCCACTAGGGATTGAACTTGGGTCCCTTGGCTGAATGTGTAAGATGCATAAGTCTTGCACAACATATACTTAGATTATCATGAAACACTTAGCCAAATATGAGTAACCCAAAATGTGTACCACCAAGAGTTAATGGTAAGATTAAGAAATGAACATTCACGTGATGAGGTGAGTAATTATGTTATACTATGATGCTAATGAAAATAGTGACAACATGATAAGAGGCTAAGATAAATGGTGAGGCAAGTCTCAACCAAGCCTAAGAAGATATTACCAAACGTACTCACCTATGGGAGTGTAGAATGATGTAGAGTCAAGTCTCAAGTATACTCCAAAAGAAAGTGTTAAAAATGAATTCATAGTTAATATGTAGAGAAAAGAGTGACTACATGACTATAGGCTAGTGCAAGTGAGACAAGCTGAATCTACGCCTAAAAATCAATGTCACTACATAAAATTTCTAAGAGAGTATATTTATGCTATACAATGAATAAGCAAATAAAGAGTGGCTACATGAGGACAGGCTAGTACAAGTGAGACAAGTTGTATCTACGCCTAGAATCAATGTCCCTTAATGTAAATTCCAAGAGAGCATATATATGTTATACGATGAACAAATAATGAAAGGTGAGTAAAGATGAAATGAAAAGATGTTAAGAAAGAACAGGGTGGCACCACAATATGAGGCTAGTGCAAGTGATACAAGTTGTACCTACGCCAATATAAGGTCACAAAAAAGTACTCATCTAAGAAAGTGTTGAATATTAAGAGACAAGTCTCAATCACATTCTATATGTAAGTGTAAGGAAAATTCACACTTAATATGTAAAGAAGAGATGAGAAATCATCTAATGATCTATGAATACCTCATGGTAAGAAGTAAGCTTCGATGATGTATGAGTTGAATGTAAATAGGAACTTTAAACTAAGCACCGATAGGCTAGCTATGAGTGGTGAAGCCTTATTTCGGGAAGGGCGGAGGTTCACATAAATCTCATGAGATGAGACTGTCCACCAAGGTGGTTATGGGTCTCCTTAAATCTCCTAGTCTTTGAACTATGTTTCCAACATAGGTAACTAGCTTGGTTCGAACCCATAAAGCTAGCATATTTTGGTTTCACTTTGGCCAGTGACTCCACCTCTTTTCGGTGTGGGGAAGACACCGGATTTCATGATGCTCACATGATCTATGTCGGTTAAGGTTGAAGTTCCTCAAAGTTTGAAAGATAATGAAATGAACGATACCGAAGGTGTTTGTGCAAGACAATCAGGAGGTGAGACCGAACTCAAGTATTTATATTAGGGCATTCTTGGTCATTGCACTTCATGATCCCGATGAGAGTCTTAAACTTCATCCTAGGTATAGCTGGTGTTCACATCAGCCTATGAATGAATGAATGAAATAAATAATGTGAAGTACAAATAAACAAATGAAGCAAGCTCTGTGTTTGCTAAAGGAGACCCTTGGATTGAGATCCCATATGTTGGGCCTCACTTGAGATGTCTTAATGCTACGTCCATGATTCCAAGGTCTCATGGAAATGAAATGTATACTATATGAAACATGAAATGTATATTATGTGAACCTATGTGTGTATGATGTGTGACATATTCATGGAATGACCTTTCTATTACGAAATAGTCAAAGTCAAGAGACTTAACCTTCTAAGAAAGCATGTTGATTACGAAGAGTCATTCTTGTTCATGCATTACCGTTATGTGTTGTTGCATGTACCCATACTTAGTACAAGTGTGTACTAATTCCATACAATATTACTATTTTAGGTGCAGGCTCAGGTGGACGTTGAGGGTATCATTGCAGCTGTTCGAACTCAGAGATTTCATCCGGACTTGGTAGGTCCTCATGCATTCGAGGATGCCTGCCTTTATATTTCTTGCTTAGTAGTAGGTTTGAACTAGTGGGGTAGGTTCAACTAGTGTTTCTTTCTTATTTTATTCAGACGCTTGTAATGATGCCATTTTGGCAAGTATTACTTATGACATGAGATTTCATTTCTTTCGATTTGCATGATCTTATAATTAGATGGTTGATGTATGAGCAATGAACTTCCTTACAAATATGCATTTATATGTTTATAATGTGAAGTCGATGTATACTTCAAGTATAAACAAAAAAATTTAAATTTTCCGCTAAAATTAACCGTATGAATGTGATGAATGCAAGAAGAGGCTTGTCTGCGACCTTTGAGAGGTCAACGACGCCGGTTGCGATTCGGATTCCATAATCAGGGTCGTGACAGTTTAACTCACATGGTCTAGTGTCTGTTATGGCGATGTTTCCCGAAATTTAAAAGGAATGAATGAAAGTAAGAAGATGAACACTAACTAGGTCTACATAAGCGGTGTTACTTAGTGTAGGTAACGGAATGGAACTTTACCTATACATTGCACAAGTGGACCTTGAAGGGATTTCTAGGGTGGGTTCTTGATATATATATATATATATATATATATATATATATATATATATATATATATATGTATGATATTGGTTATACTTGTTATACATGATGTTGATCTCTTATGATACGTATGATGTTGGTTTCACTTGTTAGGTTGAAGTATGATATAAATCTTATGCTTGTGGTCTTATGGATAGTTTGCTTGGTGTGTGTGGGGTTATGGGGCTTTACATACACAGTGCACTAGTTGACTTGATGTAAGGTTATGAAGTACGGTGTTGAAGATGAATATATGAAATGAACTCTAAATGTTTAATATTGATTATGAATTTGTTATGATGTTACTCTTGAACATGAATATGAATATGTATTATTGTTGTGGTGACTTGGACTTGCATATGGTTATTGGATGTGCATACAGGTTTCCAAAGTGAACTTAGCATGCTTATAAACAAAATGTCCTTTTGTGCATGTTTTCCGAATGTTTTACTTGCATATATCCATACTTAATACATATGGTTTTTATTAACCCATATCCCTTCTATTTCTACAAAAATGTAGGTTCGGGCCATTGAGCTGCTTCAAGTCCAATTCTAAAAGAAGCTTGGATTGTTCCAAAGTTGATGAGTCCTCAAGTTCGAGGACGAAGCCTATGAATCTAGCTTCAATGTTTTACTATGTTTAGAGATATTGTTCTATTCTCTTATCTTTCGAGGACTATGTTGTATTCATTTTATAAGACTATTGTATTAATGTAAGGGCTAAGTCCTATGTTTTCTTTACTCTTATGTTAGATGGTTATGTGTGAGACAACGTAGTCTATTTTCAATATATGTGAAGTAAAGTTGAACTTCAATGTAAAGTTTTACTTTTTTCCATATTTTTATTCTATCAATGATGCAATGATATATTCTAAGGGTTTGTCTAAGGTCTCTAAGAGATCGAAGACGCCGGTTACGACTAGGGGGTGCTCTTCGGTCGTGACAAACTTGGTATCAGAGAAGGAAATTAAATGTTATTAGAATTGATGTCTCACAAAACCAAGTCTACGTAAAGACTTTTTCATGATTGTGAAGCGAGCCACTCTTATGAAGGAGAGTCTATGTGATGCTCAGAAAACTCTCACTTTTTTGGTATTCTTAAGTCGTGCCTCAAGAGTCTTAGCTCTATGTGTCCTTTTCTTCTAATCCTTTTCTTGTGGTTATAGGCTATGACTACAAGAATGTCACCCACAATAAGAGTTGAAGAGGAGATTGCTAATGCGGGAGCTCCTCCCCAAGACAACCAAGTTCCTCCTCAAGAGCAAGTTCCTCTAGGTGGCCAACCTCCGGTCAATCCTCCGGTCATGTCGGATGGTGATAAGGGAGGTTTTCTAAACATGACTCAAGTCATGGCTACTCAATATCAAGCCATAACTACTAAAGCTCAAGCCATAACTACTAAAGCTCAAGCCATGACGGCATAATCTAATCGGGAAGTTACACCCCATGTGAATCAAAATGCTAGTACCATGGCTTCACGTTTGAGGGACTTCACAAGGATGAATACTCCAATGTTCTTTAGGTCTAAGGTGAATGAAGATCCTCAATACTTTATTTATGAGGTTTATAAGATCTTGTATGCTATTGGGGTAAGTTCAAATGAGAAGGCCGTGCTAACTGCTTAGCAACTCAAGGATGTGGCACAAACATGGTACGCTCAATAGAAAGACAATAGGCCTTTGAGAGCGGGTCCAATAAGTTGGGAACTCTTTAGGATGTTATTTCTTGATAGGTTCTTCCCAAGGGAGAAAAGAGAGGCAAAGTGAGCGAGTTCATCAACCTCCATCAAGGAGGTATGATTGTTCAAAAATACTCTTTGAAATTCATTAAGTTGTCTAAGTATGCTTCTTGTTTAGTGTCTAAACCTAGAGATGAAATGAGCCATTTTGTGACGGGTGTGTCCGATGATCTTATGGAAGAGTGTCGGGCTACAATGCTTCATGACAACATAGACCATTCTAGTTATATGGTGCATTCTCAACAAGTTCAGGAAAGTAGGATTACAAGGAAGAATAGGGATTCCAAGGGGGAAAGGCCTTATAATGGAGGTACATCTAAGGGTAAGTTTGAAATCCAAGACAAACCAAAGTTTAAGAAAGGATTATGTTCCTTCTAATTTCCAAAAGGCTAACAAGGATAGGGTGTCTAACCCTAAGCATCAAGGGGTAAAAGGTGGTGGTTCACACTATGAGAAACCAAACTGTGCCAAATGTGGTAGGAAGCATGTGGGTAAATATCTAATAGATTCGGATGGTTTTTCTTGTTGTTGAAAGAGTGGTGACATTGTGAGAGATTGTCCATGGCCAAGACTCAAGGTAAGGGGAGTAATAAAGCACAAACAAGCGGTCCAAATTCCGATGCACCTAAGAAGAACCTCATTTATGCTCTCAAATCTAGGGGTGATCAAGAGGATTCTCCCGATATTATTACCGGTATGTTGTAAATATTTTCAATCAATGTTTATACATTGCTAGATCTCGGTGCCACTTTATCTTTTGTAACTCCTTTGGTGGCTATGAAGTTTGATGTGCTCGCCGATGTCTTAGTTGAGACTTTTTTGGTTTCTACCCCGGTGGGTGACTCTATTGTTGTTAAAAGACTCTATAAGAGTTTTCCCCTATTATTTTCCAATAGAGTTATATTGGTCGATTCATTAGAACTTGATTTGTTGGATTTTGATGTCATATTGGGGATGGATTAGTTACGTGCTTGTTTTGCGTCAATTGATTGTAGAACAATGGTAGTTAAATTCCAATTTCCTAATGAACCCGTTTTAGAATGGAAGGAGGGAAACTCAATCCCTACAGTTCAAATCATTTCTTGTTTAAAAGCTTGTAAGATGATTTCTAAGGGATGTATATATCATATTGTGAGGGTCAAGGACCTTGGGTTCTAGTCTCCTCTTTTGATTCAGTCCCCATAGTGAAGGACTTTCCGGAAGTCTTCCCCAACTACTTACCTGGAATTCCTCCCAAACGGGAAATAGATTTCAGCATAGATTTGTTGTCGGATACTCAACCCATACAATTCCTCTTTATGGGATTGCTCTGACCGAGTTGAAAGAATTGAAGACTCAACTCAAGGATTTACTTGACAAGGGTTTTATACAACCAATCGTATCTCCATAGGGTGCTCCGGTATTATTTATGAAAAAGAAGGATGGGTCTCTTAGAATGTGTATTGACTACCGACAACTAGACAAGGTCAGTATAAAGAATAAGTATCCACTTCCTAATATTGATGATTTGATTGATCAACAACAAGGTACTTTTCAAAAAGTGACTTGACATCGGGTTATCATCAACTTAAGGTGAGAGGTGTTGACAGTCCTAAAACGGCTTTCCAAACAAAATATGGTCCCTATGAATTCTTAATCATGTCTTTTGGTCTAAGTAATACCCATGCGGCTTTCATGGACCTTATGAATAAGGTGTTCCGGATTTATCTTGATTCATTTGTAATTGTCTTTATTGATGATATCATGGTATACTCCAAGGGTGAGGATGAACACATGGGTCATTTGAGGATAGTATTGCAAGTCCTCAAGGAACATCCATGTTTTGACCTTCAAAATGAAATAGGTCAAACTAGAGCTTTACATGTGTTTCATGATTTAATAATGAGTTAAAATTATGAATTTTAGCATTTGAAGTCACTTTGAAGAGTTTTGAAGTCAAACATCAAAGAACGACCAAGACGTTCAGAAACTAGTCTTGTGTGCTAGTGTGTCCTTGTATGTTGTATGTGTTTTTGTGTGTTATTTGGAGTCTAAAATCAGTGGGGATGACCCTAACACCTATAGGGACATGTTTAGGGTCAAAACGCCCGGGCACAACTCCCCAAGGACAAACCTAAGGGTCCTTGAGGAGGACCCAAATATTAGCCAAGCAAGCTGCCCAAGGAAGTAAAGTTTTGCACTTAGATGAAACTAGTCCGCGTCGCGGACTTGGTCCACCTTAGGCAAAAAGTTTTGGTACACGTCGCGCACCCTTTTGTCCCAAAATATATTTCCAGAAACATGTGGGAACAGCTCCGCGATGCGGACTTGTTTCCCGATGATAATTCCAAAAATGAAAGTTAAGTTTGAATTATCTAAAAAGTTACAATTGATGTGGGGTTATTTTTGGGTACTTTGGGGGTGGTTATAAATGGGTTTTAAGTCATTTTTACCCCCATTCCCAAGTCAAAACATAAATACCCAATGAGAAAACAAAAATCCAAAACCCTCTTCTCTTCCTAAATTCTCTCAAACCTCCATTGGAGGTCAACCTCAATCTCAAGCTAGAAGATGTATTTTAAACGATTTCATCTCCAATTTCATGGGTCTTAAATCAATAAGGTATGGTAACCCTTGATCCATAGTTAACCTTTCATCTAAGGAGTTCTCCCAATGGTTTTCAAAGGAGTTTTTAAAGTCAAAATCTCCAATTTTCAATCAAAACATGGGTTCATTTTCAAAAGGGTTTAAAAGACATTCTAATGGGGAATTGATATTTGTTCAATATTTTTATGATAATTTACTATGGAATTTATGAAAGAACCCATGAGCCTCATATTTCTCAATTTAGCCTATAATGTGGGTCTTGTGATCTTGATTAGATGTTCATTGAATTGTGAGTAGATTGTAATGAATTTCTTATTGATATTTATATGTATCTCAATTGAATAAGAATTGTTGATTATTGATACATGATTATCATGGATGGAAGTGTTTGTAAGTTGACCTAATTCCTAGTCTTTAGTCATGAAGTTGATGTGGTATGGTATGGTCCACTTATGGTGGAGGTGCTTAATTGTTATACCTGCTATGAACATGGCCTTTTCGGCATTATCATGTGAATTATCTATCTATAGATGTTGCGATCATGGTCTTGAAGGCAATAGATGTAATATGATTTGATATTATGATTACCATGATTATGAAGGCTTTGTGTAGTCTTCAATGCGAGTATCATGACTAGGATGTATTGATGATGTGAAGTAGAATGTGCATATTGATGTTACGGTAAAGTATAGTCTACATGTACGGTTGTGATAAGCACAATTTTAGAATGGCCCCTACCTATGTAACCCTATATGAATATGTGATCTTGTGCATGTAAGGAGTCTTCTATTCTAATGTTGAATATGCTCGTCTCCTATGATGTAATGTAAGTTTGTCGTATATAATCCCTAAATGCTCTATATGTGAGTTGTTCATGACTTAAGGCATATTGTATATATGTTGTGGTCCTTGGAGGATTGTTTCCTCAACAACTAGGTTGTTTCTCTTATATGATCATGATGACCAATATGTACACACACACTCCATGCATAACTATAAGTATGATATGTTTATGGTGTTAATTGAAAGGATAATTCTCATATGCACCTTTATGTCTTCTTATGCATGAAAAGTATATGATTAGTGAAGTATGAACATGTGTTGTCCAAAGATTTTATATGAAAGTCTTTCTCACATATGTATACACACACATGGTTGTATGAATGAATAAGGTTTATGATAACCTAGTGAAAGTGACTCTTTTGAAAGGTTTCCTTATTTGTACTCTAAACAATAATAAGTTATGAATGGTATGATTATGTCAAATGACATTATCACATAAATGTATGTTCCATGATGGAAGGACATTCTCATCCTAGAAACCTTTGAGTTATATGTTATGAACTAATGTTAATTAAAGGCTTAAAGATGTTTAAAAGGGAGTTTGAGCTTAGCACCAAGTGAACATGAAAAATGAGAGTAGGGGCTTCCCGTGTAGTAAGTGTGGCTTCCCACAAGAGAACATTCACGTTTCGCAAGTTCGGATTCTCAACCTAGATGTTGTCTCATGATATGGAAACCTCCACGTCTTGCAAGTCAAGGTTTCTAGTAGAAATCTCCTTTTTCCGTAACTATGTGACCTCGTAGGTCAAAGCATAGTGGATCCACTAGAATAGCTATCATGTATGAAGGTCCTACCTTGGAAAGTAGTACCCTCTCTTTTCAGTGTGGGCGTAGAACACCAGATTCCATATAGCTCACATGGTCTATGTCGGTTATGGCTATGTCACCCGAAAGTTAAGAAAGGAACTACAATATGAATTTGAACTCTAATCATAACTCCTTGAGAAGTGTACTTAGTATAGGTAGGACTATGGACCCTACCCATGCATTACCTAGTGAACTTCAAGAAAGGATAGGATTGGAGTCTTTTATGAAATGAAGACTTATGTTTATATACGATTATTATGAATGCATGTTAAGGTTGAATTTTCTTATGTCAAGACTTTAACTATGATTATGCATGTGAATTACACTTTTGACTTCCCAATGGGTTTACTTAGTATAAGTGGGAGAATGGGACTCCATGTGTACATTGCACGAGTGAACTTGTGAAGGGGTTGTGTGGGTGTTTTACCTATGATATGGACTAAATGAGTTATGACTAAAGATACAGTAAATAAATGAGTTCTTATATGATGTTATGAATTATGTTGGTCTTATGTCTAAATATTAAATAAAGATGTTATAACTTGATGAATATGATATGTCTAGTCTAGGGTGGCTTCTTAGGAACACTTGGTGTAAGTAGTATTAAGGGATGCTACTTACACATTGCACTAGTGTAACTTACTCATAACCCCAATCTAAGTCTACTAGTGCAATGTAAATATGAAGCCTTATTACCTCACACATACCAAGTTAACTAACAAAGAGATGACAAGCATTGTCATTTACGTCATACATCATCATAACAAGTATAGTCAACATCATGCATACTAAATAAGACAAACATCATGTATATCAAGTGAAGCCAATAACAAGCATATCATATATATACATATACATATACATAAAGTTTCCACCCTAGAATTCCCTTCAAGACCTACTTGTCCAATGTATAGGTAAAGTCTCATTCTCTTACCCACACTAAGTAACATCTCTTAGGTAGTCCTAGTTAGTGTTCATCTTCTTACTTTCATTTGTTCATTTTAACATTTGGTAAACTTTACCATAATCGACATAGACCATGTGAGCTACATGAAATTTGATGTCAACCTCTCACACAGAAAAGAGGGAATCCTACTTACCAAGGTAGGAAATAATCATTCATCATTGCATCTAGGTGGATCAACTTGGTAAGGTTCCTGTGGGGGCACATAGTCAAAGAACTGGGAGGTGTTTACTAGAAACCCTCTTTATGCTAATTCACATTTTAGTTTCCACCTCATGAGAACATATGGTGAACCTCCCTTTCTTTGTGAAGGAGCACCTCTCATTGTCAAGTTCACTCGATGCTAAGCTAGCCTTTAAGTCTTTGTTAAACATTAGTTCATAAGATATGCCCTTTGGGGCTTAACACTTCATATAACATGTACATACCTTATAGGTTATACGATGAGAATGTCCTTTCATCAAAACCAACATCATGTGAGAATGTCCTTTTTACATAATCATAATATAGTCAAGTTTAGATTACAATTGAGGAAACCTTTCAAGAGACTCACATTCACTAGATTATTATCAACCTTCTTCATTCATACATTCATGTGTGTGTATACATATATGAGAAATCGTTTCACATAAACACCTTTAGACAACACATGATCATACATCATTAGTCATGTACTATTCATGCATAATAAGATATAAAGGTTCATATGAGGATTATCCTTTCAATTAACACCACAAACATATCATACACATAGTTATGCATGGTGGGGAGTACATAGTGGTCTCCAATGACATAATAGAAACAATGTAGGTATTGTTGAAACTGCCCTTCGAAGGATCACAACACCTTCATAATATCCCCAAGTCATGAACAACTCACATACAAAGCATTTAGGGATTAGAGACCACACACCCACATTCTATCATAGGAGACAAGAGCACATTCAACATTTGAATAGACAACTCCTAAAATATATAAGATCACACATTCACATAGGGTTCATACAGGTAGGGGTCATTCCACACTAGCACTTATCACAATCAAGCATGTAGACCTTACCTTACCTAATATTCTCATACACATTATACTTCACATTATCAATACATCTTAATCATGATACTAACATTGAGGACTACATACATACTCTTCATTGCACACCATCATACTCATGTTTATCATAACAATAATTCACTTTAAATCTATTGCCTTCAAGGCCATGATCATAACATATATAGATAGACAAGAAGTAAACACCGCCACCATAAGTGGACCAAACCATACAACATCAATTCCAATACTATAGACAGGAAGTTAGGTCAACTTACCAATTCTCCAAGCCATGATAAACATATATCAATCTTCAACAACTCATAATCAATAGCTACATATATAAATAGCATTCAACAATACATCACAACCTAAGCATAATTCCATTAACATCCAATCAAGATCACAAAACCCACTATATTGTCTAAATTGAGAGATTTGGGATGGGTTCTTCAAGACACTACTTTGAAAATCATCTTAAAAACCTTGATTAAACATTAATTCATCATTACAATGTGTTTGAAAACAATTTGACAATGAACCCGTGTTTAGATTGAAAACTTAGAAATTTGATCATAGAAACTCTTCGAAAAATCTTTATAGAACTCCTTGAATGAAAGGTTATTCAAGGATCAAGAGTTACCATACCTTATAGATTGAAGACCCATGAAAATTGAAGAAGAAATCAGTTGAAAACTCATCTCCTAGATTGAGCTTGAGCTTGGCCTCCAATGGAGTTCTAGAGAGAATATTTTGGGAGGGAATGGTTTAGTTTTGATGAATGAATTCTAATTTGGGGTTTCAATATTTTAACTAACTTAAAATACCCTAAATAAGGTAAAATAACCGTCCATCCTTTAATTACAACGTAGTGTGAATTTACCAATTCACCCCTCAATAGGCCAAGACTTTCGCAGTGTTGCAGGTCCAATCGACGATTACCATTGATGGACCATCAATGGATTGACGATTCGGTCATGTTCATCCGTCAGTGGTGACTGAGGATTGTAATTTTGGGGTCTAATCTCCCACGGCTAAGTGTGGAGATACGCCCCCTTTTAACGGGGCGTCAATTGCTTTAAGAGACGTCAACAACAGCTACTTGGCAAACATTTAAGTCATCCTCAACGAACCTTAGGATTGTCCTTGTGGAGTCTTACTTGGATGTTTTTAACATGACCATCTAGATATTAGGGTACCCTACCATAATTTTAGACTCCAAATGACATTTCAAAACAAGTCAGACATACTAGGACACACTAGCACACAAATAACTAGTTTCTGGACGTCTTGGTCGTCCTTTGACGTTTGACTTTGAAACTCTTTAAATAAACTACTCAAAGTTGTTTCTCACCTTATTAACAATTTATTAACTCATAAAACTCATGTGAGACTTCTCAAAAGTACCCCCTAGAAGTTAGGGTTAACTCTCGGATCGTGGCCGGGCGTACTTGACCCTTTGGAGTCTCGTACAAGCCCTTCAACTCTTACTCATTACATAAAGCATGAAAAGTAGTGCGGAAATTAAAACTTTTCATGATAATTAAATAAAAAAAGTCTTTCATAAATACTAGGAAATCTTATCATTACAAGCCAACTTAACGACACAACTTAGAATCTTAGGTACACCACCCTTTACAATAAAAGGAAATACAAATTAAGTCTTAATAATGAAACTAAGAAACATAAATTATGTCCTCGAATATATGAGGACATACCAATCTTGAGAGATAGAATTCTCAAACTTCAACTTCGATCTTCCAAAAGCTTCCAACCTATACTTATAAGGTATATAAAAGTATGGGGTTAGTACAACAATGTACTAAGTATGGCATATGCAAAAACATGTAAAAAGGAACATTTTAGCAAAATAAGCTTTCATGCCAATTTAATAAAACATTCATGAACTTAGAAACAAAACAACATAAGAAGCATCATTTAACACTTAAAAGAAGAATTTCAATAATTTTACCTCAAAATTACACTTTACAGTAAAGTCATCACACATTACAGTGAACTACGCATATATACGACTCTCACACAAGTACTCTCCTCCAATAGGACTCTCAGGTCACACTAAGTGCAATGTGAGAGTAGCATCCCATACTACCACCCCCACTAGCGCTCCTAATGGATTCCCAAGGATTTGAGCACGTTACAACAAATAGATCAAAAAGATGCATTTACAGTGAACTACTCCACTGACATTACAGTGAACCATTTTAAGTCATTATCGTACATTTAAAAGCTTTACATTAAACTAAAGACTCCAAAAATGGTGAACTTCCATAGTATTGCAAATGAGGAAGTGAGCCCATTTCCGTAGGAGTTTCCCTACCTAAGGATAACCCCAAGATTCTCTAAAGTAAGACATGAAGGAAACGTCTAAACACTTCCTTCAACGCACACCCAAGCGATCCTCAAGACTACCCCGTTCGGCTTACTCCCCTCGGGAGAATGAGTCACCATTCAAAAGACAAGACCTTAGAAGAACTCCCAACAAAACACCATAGACTTCCCTTTCGGAATGCCTACTTAGTGCAATGAGTAGGATGGCGTCCCATACCACCACCTACCCTAAGTAGTACATTCTTTTACAAGGTTTGGCACCAAGTCTTCCCTTTCGGAAGGTCCTACTTAGTGCAATGGATAGGTAGCGTCCCATATCACCACCTACCCTAAGTAGTACGTTCTTTTAGAAGACATAGTTCAATCAAAATCACATAGGTATCACATTAATTAGACAACTTATCATTTTCATTACTTTTGTGGGGGGTTAGCTTAACCGACAAACACCATGATAGGTAGGCATGGAATCTCGATATTAACCCGTATCGGATGAGGGATCGTCACTTGCCTAGAGTAAGGTCGTACTTCTTAACTTTTACATGGTTTTCCCAATAGTTATACCTATGCGGGCACATAGTTAAGAGATAGAGAGATTGCTACTAAGTGACTCATTCTCTACTAATGAGGAGTACTCATCTCAAGAGGTATAAGGGAATACGACATCTCAACTCACAAAGCGTATTCCACCTCTTCTTCCTATCCTCTCGGTGCTAGGCATAACTCCCCACAGATTCTCACATTATAGATTATAGGTTAAGGATAACTAACGAATACCACATCTCAACTCACGAAGTGCATTCATCCTCCGACCTATTCTTGGAAAACTCATTGGGAATAGTGAGGTTGCTACTAGACACTTCATCTCAACTCACGAAAAGTGTCCACCCCAAGACTCCCCTTCTTACTAAACTTAGCTTCATTCATTCACTTAAAGTGTGTGTGTACATGTGAGCACACCTTGCATATGGACATCATTTCATATACATCACTTCTAAACATGTTTTAGACTTCCATTTATTCAACTTACACACTTTAAATACTTCACTTAGTCACATTCTTCAATTAGACCAAAATCTGGGTCAAACATACCATTTAAGCTTCACAATCACAAAACAAGACTCATTTACAATTTCTATTCATTATACAATTTAGACCTTCAAGATCACATTCTCAATACATAATAAACATCACCAATGTGCCACTCAAGATCAATTTATCATAAGACAATACAATATAAGTAACTCTTCAATTTACTAAGTCATAACAACCTATAAACAGTTTATCATTAATTCATAATAATAAAGTCGTAGGGCAGTAGCTAAACCATCATCACAACACAATAAGACCAAAGTTCATTTTATACATAAACATGCTCATTTGACCCATTTCATAAACCACAACTTGAAAGGAAACTTTAACATGATTTCATCAAGGTTTTAGCATTAGAATCACCAACTAACATTAATAACATCATTAATTAGTTAATAGAAACATTTTCATGCAAGACCTATATTGGCTTGAAGATAATAGAAGTTAGGGTGAAAACCCCTTTTTGAAATTCATTGGAAATGGCTTCTTGAATGAAAGAGTATTCAAGAATGGATAACATACCTCAATAAGCAAGAAAACCCAAGAGTTTTGGTGAAGAAATAACGTCCAACCAGCCCTCCTATCCTTCCTTGACCTCTAGCTTTCAATGATGACTTTGAGAGAATTTGTCTTTAGAGAGAGAGTTTGAATTTTGAAGTGAGGGGTCTTGTCTAGGTCTAGGGCTTAAAACTAACTTAATATAACTTTAAAAAACTAAAAAAATTGACCTTGGGTTATAAAAGACTTGGGGTGAATTTACACAAAACACCCCAAGCAGGGAGCAAGCTCCAGCAGCTTTTTGAAGGAGCCAAGCGACAACCCAAGCTACTGGGCGTCGATTGATCGACGGCCCGTGCTGCTGGGCGTCGATGACATCAGAGACTGGTTCAAGGAAGGGCTGAGTATCCCAGCAATTATGGGACGACGCCCCTCAGTCGACGGGTCGTCGATGGGCCTACGCCCAGTAGACTGCTCCGTCGTTTGGGCAGTGTTCTTACCAGTCTTGTCCAATTCTTAGGCCCTTCATCTAGGGCCCCTTGTGGGTCCTAGGTGGGGTCGTTCTCGGAAGTTAAACCTCTAAACTAAGTCGTCTAGTTCTTAAGAACATCCCACCTCAGTTTCAAGGAAAATGAACACGTAAAACTCACACAAACACATCAAGACACACAAGTATAATCTAAGGCACACCTTCCGAACGTCATGGACGTTCTTGGGCGTTTGACCTCCAATCTTTACACACTTCCTAAGAACACTAATATAACTCATTTTAACTTAAAATTAACTCAAGAAACACTCACGAGGCTCTAGTTCACCTTAGTTCGTTTTAGGGCGTTACATTCTCCCCCACTTGGACTAACATTCGTCCTCGAATAACACTTAAATCTCAAGAACAACAAAGACTCACTTAGCATCACATAAGACATACAATCTTTATCAACACACTCAAAATCAAAGAATCAACTAGCAAGGAGCATCATTTCACACTTTTACACACTTGTAACATAAGCAACTTTTGCCAAACTTCACAAACTTCAAAACTTACCCTTAACCTTCTTTTACGGAGGAACTACCTTCTCCAACATTAAACATGTTGATATAAAACATTTTTGAACACATTTAAACTTAAATTAAGGCACGTCAAATTTTTATCAAATTGCAAAATTTTCACAGTGAACATTCACTGTAACAGTGCCAAACATAGAAAAATTTCAAAATTCCATTCTTTGAGCAATTTATCAAGATAACATGATCATATGAACTATAAAACCACATAAACTCATTCCATAACACCTTGAAGCCATAATTCATGAAAAATGCAATTTTCTCAAAATTTGGACTTACTTACTGTGAATTTAAAACTTCAAAACTTCAGTGTGTCACATGCTTCAAAATTTCAATAACGCACCTTTCAAGCAACTTTAACAAGATGACATGACAATATGAGAGACAAGACTATATTAACTTACTCCAAAGAGACTTGATAAGTTTCACTAAGTGCAATGTGAGAGTAGCATCCCATACTACCACTCCCACTTAGTGACCCTTGAGGATTCTCTTGGACTAAGTACATTACATGCTATTTTAGTCAACTCACTCTCCACCATTTAGGGTAAAGCATCTTCAAGGCCTCATGCTTCAAAGCACCATTATGTCCTTCACAAGGTAGGAACTCATACTACTCCTAACTCATGCACATCAAGTCTAAACATCAACCTTACAAGTTAAGCATAACACTTCCCTTTTAGGATTCAAGCCTAGACAAACTCTCTTAAACATCACCTCATTCAACACTTAGGCACCACTTAACTCAATCTCATGGAACAAAACTTCCTCACTAGATAGTCATACCACATTTCCATCTTAGTGTAAGCCTACACCACAACATCTACCAATCATAAGAACAACTATGAAACATTAGTCACACAAGAGAGTTGCCTTCAACTTCTATAAAATCTCCACATTCTTTCAACCTTCCTCAAATTTACACCTTAAAACATTTCTACCATCATTGAACATAATCACAAAATAACTCATTTGTTCTCAAAGGCACTTTATTCAATCCTTATGATTCTTACCATACTTAGAACTACATCCCCATAAAGTTTCTCACCACAACACTTCCAATCTCATAAAGCACACCTAGCCATAAGTGGCATCACATCACAATTATTAAATCTTACCTTCATATTTATTCTTTTAGCCACAAAACCCTCATATAATCAAAACTCACCTTTTTCTCTCCCTCAAACTTAGAAGAAACATCTCCCTTTCCAAGCAATCACACCTAGAAAACCATTGGGCAAAGGAGAAGAAGAGACAGATCTTATTGAGTTAAGTTACGATTCAAGAGTAATGAAGAAAGTGAAACTCTATCGTCCTATAGCCTCTTGTCCATGGATGTGTCGCGACTCACACCAATGACCAAGATACTACTAGACGTGGCTTGTGATACTTTTAGACCTTAAACTATTTCCCAAAATCTTATGCTCTGATACAAAGTCTGTCACGACTCGAAAGTACCCCCTAGAAGTTAGGGTTAACTCTCGGATCGTGGCCGGGCGTACTTGACCCTTTGGAGTCTCGTACAAGCCATTCAACTCTTACTCATTACATAAAGCATGAAAAGTAGTGCGAAAATTACAACTTTTCACGATAATTAAATAAAAGAAGTCTTTCATAAATACTAGGAGATCTTATCGTTACAAGCCAACTTAACGACACAACTTAGAATCTTAGGGACACGGCCCTTTACAATAAAAGGAAATACAAATTAAGTCTTAATAATGAAACTAAGAAACATAAACTATGTCCTCGAATATATAAGGACATACAAAATCTTGAGAGATAGAATTCCCAAGCTTCAAATTCGATCTTCCAAAAGCTTCCAACCTATACTTATAAGGTATATAAAAGTATGGGGTTAGTACAACAATGTACTAAGTATGGCATATGCAAAAACATGTAAAAAGGGATATTTTAGCAAAAATAAGCTTTCATGCCAATTTAATAAAACACTCATGAACTTAGGAACAAAACAACATAAAAAGCATCATTTAACACTTAAAGAACAATTTCAATAATTTTACCTAAAAATTACACTTTACAGTAAAGTCATCACACATTACAGTGAACTATGCATTTATACGACTCTCACACAAGTACTCTCCTTCAATAGGACTCTTAGGTCACACTAAGTGCAAAGTGAGAGTAGCATCCCATACTACCACCCCCACTAGCGCTCCTAATGGATTCCCAAGGATTTGAGCATGTTACAACAAATGGATCAAAAAGACGCATTTACAGTGAACTACTCCACTGACATTACAGTGAACCATTTTAAGTCACTATAGAAGATTTAAAAGCTTTACATTAAACTAAAGACTCCAACAATGGTGAACTTCCAAAGTATTGCAAATGAGGAAGTGAGCCCATTTCATTAGGAGTTTCCCTACCTAAGGATAACCCCAAGATTCTCTAAGGTAAGACATGAAGGAAACGTCTAAACACTTCCTTCAACGCACACCCAAGCGATCCTCAAGACTACCCCGTTCGGCTTACTCACCTCGGGAGAATAAGTCACCACTCAAAGACAAGACCGTAGAAGAACTCCCAACAAAAAAACCAAAGACTTCCCTTTCGGAATGCCTACTTAGTGCAATGAGTAGGATGTCGTCCCATACCACTACCTACCCTAAGTAGTACATTCTTTTAGAAGGTTTGGCACCAAGTCTTCCATTTCGGAAGGTCCTACTTAGTGTAATGGATAGGTAGCGTCCCATACCACCACCAACCCTAAGTAGTAGTTCTTTTAGAAGACTTAGTTCAATCAAAATCACATAAGTATCACATTAATTAGACAACTTATCATTTTCATTACTTTTGTGGGGGGAGGTTATCTTAACCGACAAAGACCATGAGAGCTAGGCATGTAATCCCGATATTAACCCCTATCGGATGAGGGATCCTCACTTGCCTAGAGTAAGGCCGTACTTCTTAGCTTTTACATGGCTTTCCCAATAGCTATACCTATGCGGGCACATAGTTAAGGGATAGAGAGATTGCTACTAAGTGACTCATTCTCTACTAACGAGGAGTACTCATCTCAAGAGGTATAAGGGAATACGACATCTCAACTCACGAAGCG
This sequence comes from Solanum sitiens, assembly GCA_016801875.1. NCBI lineage: Eukaryota > Viridiplantae > Streptophyta > Magnoliopsida > Solanales > Solanaceae > Solanum > Solanum sitiens. The sequence continues at coordinate 1,496,648 of JABWTJ010000147.1, forward strand.
TATTCCACCTCTTCTTCCTATCCTCTCGGTGCTAGGCATAACTCCCCATGGATTCTCACATTATAGATTATAGGTTAAGGATAACTAACGAATGTCACATCTCAACTCACGAAGTGCATTCATCCTCCGACCTATTCACGGAAAGCTCATTGGGAATAGTGAGGTTGCTACTAGACACTTCATCTCAACTCACGAAGAGTGTCCACCCCAAGACTCCCCTTCTTACTAAACTTAGCTTCATTCATTCACTTAAAGTGTGTGTATACATGTGAGCACACCTTGAATATAGACATCATTTCATATACATCACTTCTAAACAAGCTTTAGACTTCCATTTATTCAACTTACACACTTCAAATACTTCACTTAGTCACATTCTTCAATTAGACCAAAATCTAGGTCAAACATACCATTTAAGCTTCACAATCACAAAACAAGATCCATTTACAATTTCTATTCATTATACAATTTAGACCTTCAAGATCACATTCTCAATACATAAAACATCACCAATAAATTAAATAAGCACCGCCACCAAAAAGGTGGACCATACCACTCAAGATCAATTTATCATACGACAATACAATATAAGCAACTCTTCAATTTACTAAGCCATAACAACCTATAAACATTTTATCATTAATTCATCATAATAAGGCCCTTAGGACAGTAGCTAAACCATCATTACAACACAATAAGACCAAAGCTTATTTTATACATAAACATGCTCATTTGACCCATTTCATAAACCACAACTTGAAAGGAAACTTTAACATGATTTCATCAAGGTTTTAGCATTAGAATCACCAATTAACATTAATAACATCATTAATTAGTTAATAGAAATATTTTCATGCAAGACCCATATTGGGTTGAAGATAATAAAAGTTAGGGTGAAAACCCCTTTTTGAAATTCATTGGAAATGGCTTCTTGAATGAAAGGGTATTCAAGAATGGATACCATACCTCAATAAGCAAGCAAACCCAAGAGTTTTGGTGAAGAAATCACGTCCAACCAGCCCTCCTATCCTTCATTGACCTCTAGCTTTCAATGGTGACTTTGAGAAAGTTTGTCTTTAGAGAGAGAGTTTGAATTTTGAAGTGAGGGGTCTTGGCTAGGTCTAGGGCTTAAAACTAACTTAATATAACTTTAAAACACTAAAAATATTGACCTAGGGTTATAAAAGACTTGGGGTAAATTTACACAAAACACACCAAGTTGACAGCAAGCTCCAGCAGCTTTTTGAAGGAGACAATCTATAATAAGTTTACAAGAATATAAGTGAACATAAATAAATTTGACCATCAAAATAATCTTTTTCATACATAAACTATAATTTTTACTTCTTTTATTATAATTATTTGAGTTTCTTATTCTTATTTTATTTTTTTTCTTTCATTTCTTAGTGCAAAGAAAAAAAATTAAAACTATTTTTTTGTGGTTATAGTATAATTTAAAACTATTTTTTGTTTATATTGTAATTTGATTTTTGTATTTGAAGAAAAAAAATTGGTCATTTATAATAAGTTTTACAAGAATATTAGTGAAACGTTGATAAATTTGAAACAAAATAATAAATCTAAATGATTCATTGAAACAAAAAAAGTCAAAATATATATATGTTTGAGGAGGATTAAATATACTCATATGGGATTATATTATTTTTTTTTAAAAAAAATTAAACTAAAATTAATTTTTTTCATTTATGTTAAAAGGAAAAGGGTATATGTGAGTCATTTGTACATAGATAAGTAGCGGTATATATGAACCACTTTTATAACGAGGGTATATCAATTTTAAATAGCAAAATTGAGGGATATATCAAACCATTTTCCCTAAAATATATCATTTTCTTTAATTATATGCATTTCTCTCACTAAGTCGTAAAATCGCAAGTGTTTGGTCCTTGAGGTTTATACATTTAATTAAAGGATATGTCATATTTTCTATGGTCGACTTCACAATTTATTTGTCGAGTTAAAATACACAAACGGTTTTCCAAAGTTCAATTAAAAAGTGTCTAATTGGAATAATTTATAAGGTGTTGAAATGTTCAATTGGAACATGACTTAGTTCGACTATCTAAATATATTTTGATAAGTTTAAAAGGCTGACCATGTAATAGGCCAATATTTATTTTTAAATCAAAGTTGAAAACACAGAATTATGTTACACAAAAGGATATATATAGCATTTATTAAAGATTAATCTCTTTCAAACACTTACCAATGGGAAGCTTGAACTAAGTTAAAAAGAAGTGAGAAACTAAAATAACTGTCATGCTCTACTAAACAAGTCCATAAGACGAGCAAATGAGAAATGATAAGGCAAAACCTAATAATTGAATATAATATGGGCGTATTTTTTCACTCCGCCATCGAAATAGTGTCCAATCTCATCCTGCAAAAGAAAAAAATCATAGTTAGAATCTCCACAATATATATTTCAAAAAATTAGCCTACGGCCCCGGCGTAATATATAAAATATATATCCTTTGAACAATAATTTATGGTGTACTACTTTGCTATTCATTATTGTTAGTAATAGATTTTATGTCTGACAATAATCATCAGTTGTTATGTGAATAAATTGAAACTCACTAAAAAGAAGCAAACGTACGCCGACAACTCCTCTTCTGGTGTACAAAAATTCTTGACCCAACATTTCATTAAACCATTTGTCTGAATCCATATGGATAATAGCGCATCTTAGAGACTCTGGTACACATATATCATCGTTGTCCCAATCGAAGACATAAGACTCTGGTTCTGTTTAATAAGAAAATATGAGTAAAAGTGCACAAATATATATATAAGAGTTTTCTTTGAACAAAATTAACTTACTAATGAAAGATTGCTCACCTACTGGTTCTGGAATTGATAGATTTCTTCGCAGGCCGTGGATACCAGCAATAATTATAGAAGCAAGACCCAGGTGTGGATTTGCAGATCCATCAAAAGTTTTAATTTCAAAATTAGTTACTACACCATTAGCATCTCCAGGAGTGCAACAAGCTCTTACAGGTAACTCCTTGCATTCTACCCCCCAACAAATAAATGATGAATTCCGCGACTTATACATTGACCGCTCATAACTGTACATCATATATCAACCTTAAGTCAATACATTAATAGGAAACTCTACCACACAAACATTATATATATAATGTTGACAATTGCAAAATTCATGCAGTAAAAGTGGACCAATATTTCATCAATTTACAGTAATGGAAGACTAATGTCATTGTCTTAATGCTGCAAATGAGGACTTCTTATATATACATATATATATCCCACAAATCTCTCCCTTAATTTTGTGTTTTCTTCTTTATTCCAAGCCTTGATCTCAACCTCGGAAAATCTTCAAACTTGAGAGGCTTTGTAAAGATAATCCGCAATTTGATCATGAGATTTCACATACTGGAGCTCTACCTTTTTCATGGAAATGCGTTCTCAGATAAAGTGATACCTTGTGTCTATATTTGATTCGATCATGATACACTGGATTCTTGGCAAATGTTTGCACAGATTTGTTATCAACACAAATCATTAAAGTTTCAATTTGAGGCAACTTGAGATCCTTCAATCAATCAAATAGCATGACATGTACATGATGTCCCTACCACGTATTCTGCTTCACAAGGGCGGACCCACAGTTAAAAAAGGGGGTTCACCCGAACCCTCTCGGCAAAAAATTACACCGTATATATAAGGTAAAATTTATGTATTTATGTGAATATATATATATATATATATATATATATATATATATATATATATATATATATATATATATATATATATATATATATATTGAACCCCTTCAATGACAAAGGAATGAGATAGCCTAGTGGTAAATTCCTCTGAAACTATGTGTAACGTCCAGGTTTTGAATCCCTTGGCTAGCATTTTACATTTTACTTTTTTAGTTTCATTTTTTTTAGTTCCAGTTCCGTTTTTACGTTCTTTTTTAAAAATAAACACGCTAAAAGTGAGGTTTTAAATCCAAAAGAAATCAAGGGTCACATTCCTTGAAAAAAGAATTGTTGGCTTATTTACACGTTTATACTTTTATTTTCCGAATCCCCTGAATGAAAATCCTGGATCCGCCATTGTTCACAAGTTGAGAAAGTAACAATAGATTGTTTCTTTGAACTCTAAGAAATAACATAATCACCCAATAAAAACACAAAATTAGATGTGCTTTTTCTATCATCAACATCCCCCGCATAATCACTATCAAAATATCCCACAAGATTAAAATCATCAGAAGAAGAAAAAAATAGCCCAAGGTCTATTGTACCATTTAGGTAATAAAGAATTCTTTTAGCGACGGAGGTAGGAGATTCCATGAAGCGACTTAATTCTCCAACCACAAAGAGTATATCTAGTATCATACACGTCAAGTACCTTAGATTTCCTACGAAACTTTTGAACAGAGTGGAGTCCATCATTTCTCCATCATCAAACTTCCATAATATTATGCCACATTCCATTAGGGTGTTCACAAGGTTATAATCAAACACATTGCACTTCTTCAAAATATCTTTATATAGCTTTCTTGAGATATGAAGATGCATGTCTTTCTTCATTTGCTTCACTTCTAGGCCCAAGTATTATGATATGAGCCTTATGTCTATCTTCTCAAACTCAAGGAACATAGCTTCTTTGAGAGCTTAAAATAAAGATGGACTGTTACCAATTAGAACGAGATCATCAACATAAAGACAAACAAACAAATTATGTCCATTAGTATGAACTTTAATGTTAGTAGCATATACATAGAGATAACGAGTAAATTCATTGTCTTGAAAGTATTTTCCAATGTAACTATTCCAAACTCGTGGAGCTTGCTTCAATTCATATAAGGCTTTCTTCAACCTCAACGCCTTATCTTGATGACTTTTTACCACAAAGCCCAATGGTTGCTCAACATAGACTTCTTTTTAAAGATATCCATTCAAGAATACCGATTTGACATATAATTGATGAATTTTCATTTCATTTGCACCACCAGAGATATCAATAAATAGGTCATCTCCATGCGTGCAACTGGCGCTTAGACTTTCTCATAGTAGATGTCATGCCTTTCCAATAGCCTTTAGCCACAAGTCTTGTTTTGTATCTCGTTAGCTCTCTTTGGGCATTTTTTCTCGTCTTGTGTATTTATTTGACTCCAATTGCTCGATGATCCTTTGAAAGAGGCATCAACTCCCAAGTGTTGTTCTTCTCTATTGACTGGATCTCCTCCTCCATGGCTTGTCTCCACCTTTTATCAGTAACTACTTTATCAAAAGTTATTGGCTCACTATCATCAAAGAGACAACGCAAAAAATCAAAATTAGTAATTTCTTTTGTTTCATCATAGAGTTCTTAAATAATCCTCATCATATGTAGTCTTTCACTTGAACTCTCTTGAGTAGACGGAAATGAAACATTTGCTAGTGAAGGAGGTCGGGTTACATCCTGTACAGGTTCCATGGTTTCATGTTCTTCATCGTCTTTAAAATATGGAAGAAAATCATACGTTGTTCTTTTAATTCCATGATGCTTCTTCATCAAATTCAACATCATGAATCAACATCATATTGTTGTTGCTTAGATTGTACAATTTTTAGTTTTTTGAAATCAGTCATAGCCAACAAACACATACTTAACACCATGATCATCCAGTTTAGCTCTCCCTTGATGTGGAACATGAGCATATATATGTTATGCTCCAATAGATTCTTAAGTGTTTGACATTTGGTTTTCTTCCGCTCCATGCTTCTTGAAGAGTTTGATCTCATACATTTTTTGTTGGAAATTTGTTGCTCAAATAAACTTCACAAGAAACAGCCTCGGCCCAAAATTCTTTTGGTAGATGTTTAGCTGTCAACATACATCGAGCCATATTAAAATTTTCTCAATTCTTTCTTTCTACAAATCCATTTTGTATGGGAGAGGAAGGTATCGTCAGAGGGCGACAAATTTCATGAGATTGACAAAATCAATTAAATTCTTTTGAAGTGAACTCACCTCCTCAATTGGACCTTAATACTTTTATATCATAGCCACTTTTTTTTTCTACAAGTGCTTTGAAATTTTTAAAGGCAACAAAAGCTTCAGATTTTTGCTTCAAGAATTATATCTAAATGTTTTCTGCTGAAACTATCAATAAAGAGCAAGAAGTATTTTATTTTATCAAATGAAGGTGGATCGATTTGACCACACACATCGATGTGTACAAGTTGAAGTGGCTTACTAGTTCTTGATGTAATCTCCTTTGGAAAACTCCTCTTTGCATATTTTTCAAGAAGACAAGCTTCACACAAGGGATTTAGATGGTTGATTGACGGAATCTCATCAACCAAGTTCTTGTCTCCCCTTGATTGACTGCTTTAAAGTTCAAATGCTCAAATCGCATATGTCAACGCCATGAGTCATCTTGCACGTTAGCCTTCAAATACTTTGCATTGATCCTTTTAAGATTTAAAGGGATCACCCTATTCTTTGTCATATGCACTTTAGCAATTAAGTTGTTACTTGCATCTCTAAGCCAAAGATGTATATTTTTCATATGAATATCATATCATTTTTCAAGAAGTGACGCAAACTGAAGATATTACTTTGCAATTTTCACACATCATAATTATTGTTATTCAATTTATGGCCACCATCCTTACAAGATATTAGAATCGTACATATCCCTTTAATTTGGATCTTTGAGGTATCTCCAAAAGACACATAAACTTTCACCATCTTCTTTATCTCCACAAACTTATCTTTATGTCCACACATATTATTGCTTTCTCTATTATAAAGATATAATGAATTGTAATCATTTGTATCTTTTTCTTTGAGTGTTAATAATAACGTTGATCCATCTTCGTCTTTATGGTTTTCAACAATATTGATTGTCTCTTCAATATTACTACTGCATTTTCAAGATTAATGTCCAATTTTATGACGGTTATAACACTCAAATTTAAGTTTGTCCTACCTCCTTTTATTTGTACCTTAATAGGATCCACACCTCTACGTCCCCGTTGATCACGTCTATGACCTTTGAATGACCGGTAACTTTTATCTTCATTGTTGAATTTGTTGGTATAAACTTTTCCTCTTTCGCGGCCTCCCTGACCTCCACGGCCTCGCCATTATCCATTTAGTGACTCTTCTTTTCTCCATTTCATTTTCTCTTCATGGGATAGTTCTTTTTTTATTAGTGGGCTACTAATGAACCGTCCAGTTGCTCTATGGTTATAGAATTTAAATATCTCTTCAATAGCACACACCACATAATCAAATTTAGGTGTTAAAGAATTAAAGATCCATTCTCCCACATGCACATCATCTAGTTCCTCCGCGTATCTTCTTAGTTGATTCAAGATAGCCATCAATCCTAAAATCCGAAATGGATTCAGATTCTTTCATTTTTGAAACTTCAATGTCGGACCTTAGAGTTTGAATTTTTATTTTCTTTACAATTCCTTGGAGAGAATTTTTAAAAATCTCTCAAGCTTCTTTTGAGGTGGTTGCATCAACCACCTTCTCAAACATGTCATCATCAAAACATCGATGAATGAGAGTGAGGGTCTGTTGATCTATCTTTCTTCTCTTTAACAATACCTCATTTTTATTTGAGGACAAAGTTTTCTTAGTAACGGATTTTGTATACCCTTTGACTACAATGTCCCAAACATCTTTAGAGCCAATAATGACTTCATCCGTAGATACCATTTTTGTAACACTCTGAAAGTATAAGACGTGTTCTAGATCCTAACATGAGTGTCTAAAGGTTGTGTCACTGTCCTAAGGCCTAAAATGATGAATATAAAACATTTAGGAATCTTTGGAGTTAAAACGTTAAGGAACGTCCATGACGTCTGGTAAACTTACTACTTGGGCTAGTGGGGTGTCTTGATGGGTTGAGGAAAGTGTCTAAGGGTTTTTACCTTGGTGAGATTATGAGGGTAGATATAAGTGCCAAAGAAGGGCTTAAGGATGCTAGGCCAAGTGCTAAGACAAAGCCAAGAGGCCAAGGCTACCCAAGAAGGGAGGATACTTCCTCACTCTTCACGAGCATGACCACGGCTTGTGGTCATGACCACGGCCAAGGTGGGGAGCTCGTGAAGAGGCCTTAGTCATGGGGGAAGATGCAAAGTGCTTCCGTGAAAAGGCCTTAGCAAAAAGGAGTTGAGTTGGTGGGTGATGGTGAGCTACTGCCTAAGAGCACCACGAACCACTTGACGGGCCGTGGTGCATCTTCACAAAAGAGAGCAAGTGCTCTGTGGTCCTGCCTTGGTCGGAGAAATGGAGAGGGGATCCTTGGGGGAGATACTGCCTCACCACTCCACGACCACCACCATGATCCATTGAGCACTTCACGGACCGTGAAGTGGGGCGTGGTGAAGGACGGGGGCCTCACAGTGAAGTCAATTTGGACTTCACTTTTGGAAGTCCAACTTAATGAGGGGTAGTTTGGGTATTTTGGGGGTGGACTATATATTGACTTTAGGTCAATTTCCATTCATTTCCCACTCCAGAAACACAAACCCAAATTGAAACCCAAATTGGTCTCACTTCTCTCTACTTTCTCTGTCTTCATTCATCCTCCATTGAAGAACAAGAAGATTTAGGAAGAAGGCAAAGTCTCCAAGATTTTCACTCTATTTTTGGGAATAAAGCTTCACTAAGGTATGGGTTCTTCACTCTTGGGATTCTTTTCCCCAAGAGGTCCTCTCAAAGTTGAATTTCTATTGCCCAAATTCTTAGGTCTTTTTCTCTACAAATGGATTTTCTTCTAAAGTCAAAATTGATGATTGACTATGTTGAATTATGATTGACAATGACTAATCTACTGTAGGTTATTGTGTAATTGATGTTAATTGTGGGAATTTTGTATAAATCATATCCTTTCCCTAATTTCCCCAAATCTTGGTTCTTATTGTGAATTGAAGGGGTGTAACTATCATATTTAATCTACGGACTGCCTAGGGACATGTATTGTTGGGATTAGACCTAATTCTTGAAGAATTCATGATGAAACCTTTACCCTTAAACCCTAGGTTATGAATTGAAGTTTATTGGGATGGTGATGATACAATTGGCTTAGTATTGTATAAATTACAATTGTATAATATTGTTACAACTATTGTTTAGTGGAATTGATTGGTTGATGGTTAAACCATGGATGATGGATTATGAATGATAGTGGGGTAAGTCTTATGATCTCAATCCTTTACTTAACTTATGGTTACTTGTGATTAAGTGATGATGTTGTATTGAAGTATACCTTATATTAAGATTGATGGGGTTGAATTGAAATGTCTTGACTATGGTTCGTGAGCTGTTAGCTAAGATGTAAATGTTATAAGGATGGTGATAACTATCATGATGTGATATGTAAATGTGCTAACCTCACATGTATGAATTGTAATGAAAGGAAAATACTCATGAAATTCGTTTTGAGCTATGATGATGATGATTATATAAGGGATAGACCCTATGACCTAAATTAAATGTTTTTAATAATAGATGACTTAAAATATTTCAAAAGGGACTCTAGCTTAGCACCGAGAGAACTTGACAATTGGAGGTGTTGACTTTCCATAGAGGAAGATTCACCCTATAGTTCCACATGAGGTGTTAATTCCCCTATGAGGGATACTCACCCTATGGATTCCACATGAGGTGTTGATTCCCCTATGAGGGATACTCACCCTATGGATTCTCATGATATTATGCTCCAATGCTAAATGACATGTATAGAGTTCATAGATATCTCCTAGTTCTTTAACAATGTTGCCCCCATAGAAAGACTAGCTAGTGGATCCACCTAGAAAGCTACGTTTATGTGTGGTTCTACTTTGGCCAGTAGACCACCTTCCATCGGTGTAAGGTTTTAAAACACCGGATTCCACACTTAGCTCTTGTGGTCTATGTCGATTAAGGCAATTGTTCCCAAAAGGTAAAATGAAGTAATGAATAAACTCTAACTAGGATGACCTAAGAGGTTTAGCTTAGTCCAGGTAGGGGTATGGGACTTTACCTATACATTGCACTAGTTAGCCTTGAGGGGAGTCTTAGGAGGATGTTCTTATGTATGAATATGCTTATAAATGTAAATGATATGTGACGATCTTATATGTTGATGGCACCATATGATGTTGAATTCACTTATGAATATATGTTTGGTCTCTATTGCTAAAGTACGATGTTGTGTACTCTTAATGATATGATATGTGAAGTTGTACATTGGATTCGTTCTTGTTGGGTTTACTTGATTGAGTAAGGTTATGGGGCTTTGCTTAGTCATTGCACTAGTGGACTTTATAAGGGTTCATGAGTAATTGTCGTGCTTAGTTTTAATTTGATGAACAGTTATACATTCTTGTTCATTTTTTAACTTGATGATATAGTTGTCTTGATTATGTGCTCAAGTATGGTGGTGTTCATGTGTGGCTTGATTAGACTTAAGGTTGTTGGTCCTTTAATGTGCATAAGGCTTTTCAAAGTAAAATAGCATGCTTTAATGAAATATCCCTTTTTAGCATGATTTCTATGATGTGTGTGCATATGGTCTCATACTTAGTACATGTGATGTGCTAACCCCATTTTCTCTCTTTTTCCCCAACATTTTAGGTTCCGGTCATTGAAGGGCTTTCGAGATGACTTTGAAGGAAGACTTGGAATCCTCACTCTCCAAGTTGGGTAGGTCCTCACTTTCCGAGGGCAATACCACTATCAAGGTATTGATTTTGTTCTAGTTATAAGACTTCTAGTTCTTTCCTTTACATTTGTGTACTAAAGATTGTATAGACTATATGTGGCTTTATTGTATTTATGTATGGGCTATGCCCAATTGTTATACTCTTGTTTAGATAGTTATGAGATGAGACATCCGTTTAAGTCTATGCTATATCTTATATATATATATATATATATATATATATATATATATGCTATATCTTATATATATATATATATATATATGTGCTATATCTTATATATGCTATATCTTATATATATATATATATATATGTGCAATAAAAGTAGTAGACTATGTAATATTCTTATACAAAGGGTCTATGTATACTCAATATGAATATATTTTCTGTATGCGAGAGGTCTATGTAAACCTCACGATAGATAGAAGAAAAGTTTTAAATTTTCCGCATTGTAACCTATGAATATAATGATGTAAGCTAAGAGTCTAGTATTAGTCCTCTCCGAGGACAACGACGCCGGTTACATCTATGGGGTGCTCCCCGGATGTGACAAAGTTAGTATCAGAGCATGAGGTTGAATATCTATAGAGTCGATGTCTCACTCAACCACGTCTATGTACATTCTTACTCATAATTGTGAAGCGCGCCACACTTATGAATAGAAAACTACATGATGCTTAGGAAACTCTCACCTTCTTGGAAATCCAATATCGTGCCTCTAGAGTCTTGACTCTATGTGCCCTTAGAATCTAATCCTTTTATTGTGATATTAGGAAACGAATACTCGAAGAACAACCGCTCGAATACTTGATGAAGAGATTTCCAATACGGGAGTTTCTTCACGAGGCAATCAAGTCCCTCTTCTTGAAGAAGTTGCTAATGATGACCAAGCTCTGGTCAATCCTCCACCTTTCACGGATGGTGAAATAAGGGCAGCCTTTCTCCAAATGGCTAAATCCATTACTACACAAGCACAAGCCGTCACCACTCAAGAACAAGCCATGACGGCCCAAGATAATTGGGAGGTGGCACCCCGAGCAAACCAACATGTTGGCTCCATGGCCTCCCGTTTGAAAAATTCCACTAGGATGAATCCTCCTACTTTCTATGGGTCCAAAGTTGAGGAAGACCCCCAAGAATTTATTTGTGATGAAATCTACAAGATTCCCTATGCTATGGGTTTTACTACTAGTGAGAAAGTTGAGTTATCCACTTACCAACTCAAAGATGTGGCCCAAATTTGGTACGTCCAATGAAGAGACAATAGGCCTTTAAGGGGTCGACCGGCGACATGGAGATCTTCAAGAAGGATTTTCTTGATCGGTTCTTTCCTAGAGAAAAGAGGGAAGACAAAGTAGAAGAATTCATCAACCTTCGTCAAGGAGGTATGAGTGTACTTGACTACTCTTTGAAATTTACTAAATTGTCAAAGTATGCTCCTTCTTTGGTTTCCGACCCTAGCGATGAAATGAGCCGCTTTGTGATGGGAGTGTTGGATAACTTAAAAGAAGAATGTTGTTCGGCAATGCTACATGATAATATGAATATTTCTCGTCTCATGGTTCATGCTCAACAAGTGGAAGAGACAAGGGTTAAGAGAAAGAGTAGAGTTGCCAAAAAGGCAAGGTTTTTTTATGGTGGTTCTTCAAAGGGTAGGCTTGATATCCAAGACAATCCTAGGTTCAAGAAGAGGTTCTCTAATCAAGTTCCTTCCAAGTTCCCTTAGGCTCGTGATGATAGGGTGTCTAACCCTAAGCCTCAAAAGGAAAGTAGTACTAGTTCACCAACCAAGAAGCCTACTTGTGCCAAGTGTGGAAAAGGTCATTCCGGTGAATGCTTAGTTGGAACGAGCTATTGTTTAAGTTGTGGTAAAAGTGGGATCAAAGTTAGGGATTGCCCTAATGTGAAGGTTAAAGACAAGGGTAGTGGTCAAACTCAAGCAAGTGGTTCTAATGTTGATGTTCCGAAGAAGAATCGCTTTTATGCTCTCCGCTCTAGAGGTGAACAAGAGACTTCTCCCGATATGGTGACCAGTATGTTGAAAGTCTTTTCTATTAATGTATATGTTTTACTTTATCCCGGTGCTACCTTGTCATTTGTTACACCTTTAGTAGCTAAAAAGTTTGACATTTAGCCCGATATCTTGAGTGAACCTTTCTCGGTGTCTACATTGATGGGTGATTTGGCGGTTGCAAAAAGAGTGCATAGAAATTGTCCTATAATGTTGCCCAATCGAGTTACTCATGTTGAACTAGTAGAACTTGATATGTATGATTTTGATGTCATTTTGAGTATGGATTGGTTGCATGCTTGCATTGCTTTCATAGATTGTAGAACAATGGTGGTGAAGTTTAACTTTCCAAATGAGCCCATTTTAGAGTGGAAGGGGGGAAATTCTATTCCTAGAGGTCGTATCATTTCTTGATTGAAAGCTTATATGATGATCTCTAAGGGGTGTTGATACCATATTGTAAGAGTAAAAGATTTAGACTCCGAACTTTCTCCTATTGAGTCGGTCCCCGTAATAAGGGAATTTCTGGAGGTCTTTCCTAATGATCTTCCCGGTATTCCTCCCAAATGGGAAATTGATTTTGGTATCGACTTGCTACAAGATACAAATCCCATTTCAATTCCTCCTTATTGGATGGCTCCGGCCGAATTGAAAGAGTTGAAGGCTCAACTCAAAGATTTACTAGTCAAGGGCTTTAATCGGCCTAGTATTTCTCCATGGGGTGCTCCGGTATTATTCATGAAAAAGAAGGATGGTCCCTCAGAATGTGTATCGATTACCGTCAACTCAAGAAAGTCACAATCAAGAACAAGCATCCTCTCCCTCGGATTTATGATTTATTTGATCAACTCCAAGGTGAGAATTACTTTTCCAAGATTGATTTGATATCGGGATATCACCAACTTAGGGTGAGAGGTGAAGATATTCCTATGACGATATTTCGAACAAGATATGGTCACTATGAATTCTTACTAATGTCCTTTGGTCTCACTAATGGTCCGGCGCCATTTATGGACCTAATGAATAGGGTGTTTTGAAGATACCTAGATTTATTTGTCATTGTCTTTATTGACGACATCTTGGTATATTCGAAAAATGAGGGTGAACACATGGACAATTTGAGAATGGTGTTGCAAGTGCTTAAGGAACACCAATTGTTTGCCACGTATAGCAAATGTGTGTTTTGGTTGAGGTCGGTAGCGTTTCTTGGTCATATCATCTATAGTGAAGGTGTAGAGGTTGATCCAAAGAAGACCAAAGCGGTGAAAAATTGGCCGAGACGTTTGGATCCTACGGACTTTAGGACTTTCTTATGCCTCGCCGGTTATTGTAGAAGGTTTGTTGACGGGTTTGCATCTCTTTCTTCTCCCTTGACAACCTTGACCCAAAAGAATGTGAAATTTGAATGGTCGGAAGCATGTGAAAACAGCTTTTAAATATTGAAGGATAGGCTTACCTCCGCTCCGGTATTGACCCTACCGGAGGGTACTAAGGGTTTTGTGGTTTATTGTTGTGCATCCCGAGTCGGGTTGGGGTGTGTTATTGTGCAACATGGCAAAGTTATTGCCTATTCTTCTAGGCAACTCAAGATTCATGAGAAGAATTATCCGACTCGTGATCTTGAGTTAGCGGTCGTGGTATTTGCCTTGAAAATATGGAGGCATTATCTCTATGGGGTTCATGTTGATGTGTATACAGACATAAATTCTTCAATATGTATTCACTCAAAAGGAGTTGAGTCTCCGACAAAGGAGATGGTTAGAGTTGTTGAAAGACTATGACATGAGTGTTCTCTATCACCTCGGCAAGGCTAATGTGGTAGGATTCTCTAATACGTTTGTCCATGGGAAGTGTGTCCCATTTGGAAGAAGCCAAGTGAAACACTGTGAAAGATGTTCATTGGTTGGGTCGTTTAGGGGTTCGAATTGAAAGTTCTACAAATGGTGGTATGGTGGTACATCACAATTCCGAATCGTCTTTGGTGGTTGAGGTGAAGTCTAAGAAACACCTTGATCCATTATTGATAAAGTTGAAAGAATCGGTTCTTGGAAAGATGAAAGAGTCACTCTCCCAAGGGGGGATGGTGTTCTTAGGTACCAAGGGAGATTGTGTGTACCTAATGAAGATGATTTGAGGAGTAGGATCCTTGAGGAAGCTCATGGAGCCCGTTACTCTATTCATCCGGGTTCTACAAAGATGTACCATAACCTTAGAGAAGTGTTTTGGTGGCATGGCCTAAAAGGGATATTGCGGAGTTTGTTGCAAAGTGTCCCAATTGCCAAAAAGTGAAGGCCGAGCACCAAAAGTCGAGTGGTTTACTACAAGAAATACAAATTTCTACTTGGAAGTGGGAAGATGTTAACATGGATTTCGTAGTTGGGTTGCCTCAAACTCGAAAGCAATATTACTCTATATGGGGGTAGTGGATAGATTGACCGAATCCGCTCACTTTATACCCGTTAGGTCTACTTATTCGGCAGAATATTATGCAAGAATCTATATTTACAAGATAGTGAGGCTTCATGGGGTTCCTTTGTCCATCATATCGGATAGAGGTGCTCAATTTACATCTAGGTTTTGGAGATCATTTCATAGAGGTTTGGGTACTCAAGTGAATTTAAGCAACGCTTTCATCCTCAAACGGATGGACAAGCAGAGTGGACTATTCAAACTCTTGAAGATATGCTTAGAGCTTGTATCATTGACTTTAAGAGAAACTGGGATGAGCATTTGCCTTTGGTGGAGTTCTCGTATAATAATAGCTTTCATTCATCCATATCGATGGCTCCTTATAAAGCTTTGTATGGTAGGAGATGTATATCTCCTATCGGGTGGTATGAGGTTGGCGAGTCTTTGCTTCTTGGTCCCGATTTAATCTATAAGACTTTGGAGAAAGTTCACATCATAAGGAATCGGTTTCAAACAGCCTATAGTTGGCAAAAGTCTTATGCCGATCATAGGAGATGGGATTTAGAGTTTGAAGAAGGTGATAAGGTGTAACTAAAATTTTGCCTACGAAAGGGGTGGTTAGATTTGGCAAGAAGGGAAGTTGAGTCCTCGTTATGTGGGTCCCTATGAAATCTTGCAAAGGGTTGGTAAGGTTGCTTATTAGTTGAAACTCCCTAGTGAAATATCTTCGGTTCATCCGGTTTTTCATGTTTTCATGCTTAAGAAGTGTATCGGTGATCCCGAGTCTATTCTTCCTATTGAGAGTCTTGGTGTGAAAGAGAACCTCTCGTATAAGCAGGTTCCGATTGAAATCCTTGATCGTCAAGTTAAGAGGTTGAGGAACAAAGAAGTGGCCTCCGTAAAAGTATTATGGAGAAACCACCTAGTTGAGGGAGCAACATGGGAGGCTGAGGCTGGCATGAAGTCCCGTTATCCTCATCTCTTTCCTAGCGAAGGTTAGTTGTTCTTACTAATAATGAAAATAATGACTAAATTTAAAGTTATCATGATATTTGGTGAAATTGTGCAAAATGGTGCATGTTACACTAATATTACAGTGAAGTTTCATGCCTAAAATGAAAAGTTTGCTTTTACTAGTTTTTGAGTTATGTTGTGAATTTTGATATGGTGAGTCTTTATGAAATGATATTGAGCATGTTGATAATTTGAGTTTTGGCAAAATTGACTCATTAATGGTATGTTCAGCTCATGTTGTTGTGAGAAGGAAATTTCTCATATTGTGATTTTGAACTTTATGTGTAGTAATTGATGTTTTGAATTGCTATGTGTAAATGCCATGATTGATGTTGTAACTCATGTTTTAATGTGTTTTGGTTGGTTGGGGTGCTAGTCTTGAGTCTATTCCTTCCTTCCAGAAGATTCTTTGTGTCATTTGGGGATGAATGTTCCTAAGGGGGGGATAATGTAACACTCTTGAAAGTTTAAGGCGTGTTCTAGAGCCTAACATGAGTGTCTAAAGGTTTTTCCACTTTCCTAAGGCCTAAAATGATGAATATAAACATTTAGGAAGCTTTGGAGTTAAAACGTCAAGGAACGTCCACGACGTCCGGTGAACTTACAACTTGGGCTAGTGAGGTGTCTTGATGGGTTGAGGAAAGTGTCTAAGGGGTTTTATATTGGTGAGATGAAGAGGGTATATATAAGTGCCAAATAAGGGCTTAAGGATGCTAACACAAGTGAGGAGTTCCAACCTTCAAGGGCAAGCTAAAGCCAAGAGGCGAAGGCTGCCCAAGAAGGGAGGCTAAAACCTCACTCTTCAGGAGCATGACCATGGCTCGTGGTCATGACCACGGAAAAGTTGGGGAGCTCGTGAAAGGGCCTTAGTCATGGGGGAAGATGCCAAGGTAGCCTAGATACTTTCCAAGACACCACATGCCACTCCACGACTCGTGGTGAACTTGACGGAGGGCAAGGGTCTTCCGTGAAAAGGCCTTATCCAAAAAGGAGTTGAGTTGGTGGGCGATGGTGAGCTACTTCCTAAGAACACCACGAGCCACTTGAAGGGCCATGGTGCATCTTCACGGAAGGGAACAAGTGCTCTGTGGTCCTACCTTGGTTGGAGAAATGGAGAGGGGCTCCTTGGGTGGAGCTACTGCCTCACCACTCCACGACCACCACTATGGTCCATTGAGCACTTTACGGACCATGAAGTGGGGCGTCGTAATGGACGGGGGTCTCACAGTGAATTCAAGTTGGATTTCACTTTTGGAAGTCCAACTTATTGAGGGGTAGTTTGGGTATTTTGGGGGTGGACTATATATTGACTTTAGGTCAATTTCCATTCATTTCCCACTCCAAAAACACAAACCCAAATTGCTCTCACTTCTATCTACTTTCTCTGTCTTGATTTATTCTCTATTGAAGAACAAGAAGCTTGAGGAAGAAGGCAAAGTCTCCAAGATTTCCACTCAATTTTTGGGAATAAATCTTCATTAAGGTATGGGTCTTCACTTTTGTGATTCTTTTCCCCAAGAGGTCCTCTCAAAGATGAATTTCAATTGCCAAAATTCATAGGGCTTTTATCTACAAATGGGTTTTCTTCTAAAGTAGAAATTGATGATTTGTTATGTTGAATTATGATTGCCTATGACTAATCTAGTGTAGGTTATTGTGTAATTGATGTTAATTGTGGGAATATTGTATAAATCATATCCTTTCCCCAATTTCCCCAAATCTTGGTTCTTATTGTGAATTGAAGGGGAATTATGAATGTTTTAATTGTTGTAACTATCCTATTCAATCTACGGACTGCCTTGGTACATGTATTGTTGGGATTAGACCTAATTCTTGAAGAATTCATGATGAAACCTTTACCCTTAAACCCTAGGTTATGAATTGAAGTTGATTGGGATGGTGATGATACAATTGGCTTAGTATTGTATAAATTACAATTGTATAATATTGTTACACCTATTGTTAAGTGGAATTGATTGGTTGATTGTCAAACCATGGATGATGGCTTATGAAGGATATTGGGGTAAGTCTTGTGATCTCAATCGTTTACTTCACTTCTGGTTACTTGTGATTAAGTGATGATGTTGTATTGAAGTATACCTTATATTAAAATTGATAGGGTTGGTATGATGTTGAATTGAAATGTCTTGACTATGGTTTGTGAAATGTTATAAGGATGGTGATAACTTACCAATGTGCCTTATCATGACGTGATATGTAAATGTGCTAACCTCACATGTATGAATTGTAATGAAATGAAAATATTCATGCAATTCTTATTGAGCTATGATGATGATGATTATATAAGGGATGGACCCTATGACCTAAACTAAGTGTTGATAATAATGGATGACTTAAAGACAATTCAAAAGGGACTTTAGCTTAGCACCGAGAGAACTTGACAATGGAAGGTGTTGACTTTCCATGGAGGAAGATCCACCCTATAGTTCCACATGAGGTGTTGAATCCCCTATGAGGGATACTCACCATACGGATTCTAATAGGATGAGGCTCCAATGCTAAATGGCATGTAGAGAGTTCATACATATCTTCTAGTTCTTTAACTATGTTTACCCCATAGGAAGACTAGCTAGTGGATTCACCTAGAAAGCTACGTTTATGTTTGGTTCTACTTTGGCCGGTAGACCACCTTCCATCCGTGTAAGGTATTACAACACCGGATTCCACATTTAGCTCTTGTGGTCTATGTCGATTAAGGCAAGCGTTCCCAAAAGGTAAAATAAAGTAATGAATAAACTCTAACTAGGATGACCTAAGAGGTTTAGCTTACGTTGGAAACGCCCGGGTACGACTCCCCGAGGGCCCTGCAAAAGGCCCTCAAAGAGGACCCAAACGTTGGACAAGGAGGCTGCCCAAGGCAGCGTGCAGCAGCATGATTTGGGGACCAGCCTCGCGTCGCGCACCTGGCACTAAATGTGCCTGTGCGACGCGCACCCTACTGATTCAAAAATTATTGGGGCAGAATCAGAAGCTGCTTCCACGACGCGCAGCCACTTCCCAAATCCGGTTGCATCGTTTTAAAGTCAATTTTGATATGTCTAAAAGTCCCGATAAGTATAGGTGTGTTTTGGTAACTTGTGGAGATGGTTATAAACTACTTTTATGACTTATTTAACCCCTTCCCATACGAAAATGCCAACACTCATTAAGAAATCAAAATCTCAAATCTCTCTTCTCTTCCAAATCCTCTCAAACCTCCATTGGAGGGAAAACTCAAGTTCAAGCTAGAGGTTGGATTTTCATGGTTCCTTCTTCAATTTATTGTGGGATTCTCATATATAAAGGTATGGTGATCCTTCATCCTTAGTTATCCATCCATCTAAGGAGTTCCTTCAATTGGTTTTCAAAGAGAATTCATGATCAAAATTGCTATCTTCCAATCTAGCCATGGGTTCTTTCTCAAATTTATTTCAAAAGAATGTTTATGATAAATTAATGATTATCTACTATTTTTAAGATGAATATCAACTCAATTTCATTATGAACCCATGATCCTCCTAATTTCTCAAATTGGCCTATAATGTGGGTCTTGTGATATTGATTCTATGTTGGTTGAATTATGTTTCAATTATGTGGAATTGTCTATTACTATTGTTAATCATGTTAATTGAATATGAATTATTGTATGAGTGATAAATTATGATAAAGGCTTAGGGATTGGTAAATTGATCTATATTCCTCTACTTTCTATAGACTAGATGAAGTAGTGTACCTAATGTGACCTTGAAACTATTATGTTTGGAGTATGATTTCGTTTATGTAATGGTTCCCTTAGCTACTGTTTTATACATGTATTTATGTTGAATTATGGGAATTGATAATTAGGATCAAAGCTTGGAGGAATTTGTAAGTTGGCCCTATTTCTCTTTACTTTTCTTATAGAATTGCTAGTTGATGTAGCCTTGTATGGCATTGTGTGGTATAGTCCACTTATGGTGGTGGTGTTTACTTTATTGTCAATATATATGTGATGTGATCATGTCCTTGAAGGCAATTGTATTATGAATGTGTGTTGGTGATGATCACACGATGTGAAGCCTCATGCCTAGTATTCTATTCTAGTTGTGATCTAGGTTGTATGCTATTGTATAAGCATGTTTATAACTATGTTAGGATAGGTTTAGGTGCTTCCATTGGTGAGTTTTGATGGTTGATGTTCCCTTACCTATGTACCCCTATATGAATGTGTGATTACCTATGGTTAGGAGCCTTGAATGCAAGTATTGAAGTTTAGCTTGTCTCTTATGCTAGTATGTGTTGTAGTCTATGCTTGAAGGTCATTGTGGTCCTAAGAGGGTGGTTACCTCAAGGTGATGTTGATATCCATTATGTGATCATGTTGACCAATGTACACA
Source organism: Solanum sitiens (assembly GCA_016801875.1). Taxonomy (NCBI): domain Eukaryota; kingdom Viridiplantae; phylum Streptophyta; class Magnoliopsida; order Solanales; family Solanaceae; genus Solanum; species Solanum sitiens. The sequence continues at coordinate 1,517,170 of JABWTJ010000147.1, forward strand.
CACTCACACTTCATGCATGCTATAAGGTACTATAGGTTCATGGTTTCTAATGAAAGGATAATTCTCATATGCACTAATGTCTACCACTATGCATGTTAAGTATATGTTTATGAAGTATGATATGTATCCCTTAAATAGGATGACTTGTTAGGTGTACTAGAATGGGCAAGGGTATGGAAACGTTTCTTTGCATTGCACATGTGTGCCTTGATAGGATAGTTCCTAGGTTTGGTTTTCTATGTACATGAATATGAATTCATGGTTATGTTGTGAGTGTGTATAATGTCTTAAAGTGTTTATATGAAAGGATTGCTCATATAGTTACACCTATACACTTATGAATTAATGTATGTACATGTGTGGATTTAATGTGTTATGTGAAAGGATTGCTCACATATATGATCACACACACACATGTATAATAATCTAGTCAATGGAGGGGACCTGAAAGGTGTTCTCAAGTGTACCCTAATCTAGATGGTGCTTTACGTATGCTATGTCCATGTGAAATTCTAACATGACTTAGGTTGATGAACTATCATCTATGATCTATGAGCTAAGCATATGATGAGTTAACTCTCCTAAGCCTATATTTTATAAAGTAAAGATAATAATGGCTTTTCAATAAAGGGAACTTAGCTTAGCACCGAGTGAACTTGACAATGAGAGGTGTTGGCTTTCCTTGGAGGAAGATTCACCATTGGTTCCACATGAGGTGTTGACTCCCATACGAGGGACACTCACCCTATGGATTCTCATGAGATGAGGCTCCAATGCTAATGAGCATGTAGAGGGTTTATATAAATATCTCCAAGTTCCATAACTATGCTTGCCACATAGGATCTAGCAAGTGATATGACCTAATAACTAGCATGTGTTAATGTTATACCTTGGTTAGGTAAGAGCACCTTCCGTTGGTGTAAGGCTCTACAACACCGAATTTCATGTTTAGCACCCATGGTGTTAGTGCCGGTTAAGGCTATAGTTTCCCTAAAATAAAATGGAAAATGGAAGTAAAGTAAGGATCCTAACTAGGATAACCTAAGGAAAGTTGCTTAGTGTAGGTGGGGGGTATGGGACTTCACCTACGCATTGCACAAGTAGATCTTGGGAGTTCTAGGAAGGTGTTCTAATGTATATGATTATGTTTATGTTCCTTATGAATGACATTGAAGTATTGTCTACTTGTTGTGATGATATTCATGGTATAAGTCTATGTAATGTCTTCTTACCTTATATGCATGGTATAGGTCTTATTGAATATATGATGAAGTCTTGCTTGACATGAAGGAGGTTGTCTATGCTTGTCTTGTTGATGCATGAAATGCATGTTGAGGCTTGTAGTCTCCTTGTAGGTTTACTTAGTATGTGTGAGGTTTTAGGATTTAACATGTATAATGCACTAGTAGGCTTAGATGGGGATTATGAGTAGGGTCTTCTGATGTCCATATGATATCAAGCCCAAGTATGTTTTGTTGACTATTGACTATTATGATGTCATTGGTAGTGTTGACTTGTATGTGGTCTTGAAATGAGTCTTATATGTGGTTCGTGGAACATGTTGGTTCATATGTGAAGTAGGTGTCTTAGGATATGTTATGTACCTATGAATGTCTATGTTTAAGTAAATGAAGGTTATATGAATGTTCACCTTATTGACCTTAAGGTGATGATTGAGTGTGGATGATGGAATAGGACACTATTCATACATTGCTAAATGATGTCATGATATGCTAAATGTGCCCTAAATGAATTATAAGGATTTATGTGATGTTATGAATAGTGTCCATGCCTGTATGAAGTATGTGAATTGGATAATGCTTATTATATCAAAGTTTTATGAAGTTTTCACAAAAAGGCATGATGCATGGTTTCAAGTAAAATGTCCCTTTTAAATGCATGTTTTTGCATTTTTGTCATACTTAGTGCATTCTTATACTAACATCATTCTTCTCTATCTTTTTACACAAAGTGTAGGTTATGAACGCTTAAAGGATGTCTCTAAAGTGAAGGGTTTGATATGTGTTTTCCAAGCTCAAGAAAGGAGTCCTTATGTTCCAAGGATTTCCTATGTCAAGTTTATATTCAATGTATTGTAATAGTCTAAATATTATGTTATGATGTTAAAGGGTCGTGTCCCTATTATACTCTAGTGATGTTGAGTCTAAGATGACAAAAGAGACTTAGGGTCTAACAATGTAAATATGATATTTTATATATATATTGTAAGTGATGTTCTAGTATATGATGTGCTAAAGAAGTTTTAAATTTTTCACTAAATTTACCTATGACAATGCGATGAATGATAACTATGGGCTTGTATAAGACCTCTGAGAGGTCAAGTACGCCATGTTACTTCTAGGGGGTGCTCCCCGGTCGTGACATCTTGTGGTCTATGTTGGTTAAGGCAAGTGTTCCCAAAAGGTAAAATGAAGTAATGAATGAACTCTAACTAGGATGACCTAAGAGGTTTATCTTAGTCTAGGTAGGGGTATGAGACTCTACCTATACATTGCACTAGTTAGCCTTGAGGGGAGTCTTAGGAGGATGTTCTCATGTATGAATATGCTTATAAATGTAAATGATATGTATATGATGATCTTACATGTTGATGTCACCATATGATGTTGAATTCATTTATGAATATATGTTTGGTCTCTATTGCTAAAGTACGATGTTATGTACTCTTAATGATATGATATGTGAAGTTGGACATTGGATTGGTTCTTGTTGGGTTTATTTGATTGAGTAAGGTTATGGGGCTTTGCTTAGTCATTGCACTAGTGGACTTAATGAGGGTTCATGAGTAATTGTCTTGCTTTGTTATAATGTGATGAACTCTTATACATGCTTGTTGATGTTATAACTTGATGATAGAGTTGTCTTGATTATGTGCTCAAGTATGGTGGTGTGCATGTGTGGCTTGATTAGACTTAAGGTTGTTCGTCCTTGATATGCATAAGGTTTTTCAAAGTAAAATAGCATGCTTTAATGGAATGTCCTTTTTTAGCATGATTTCTATGATGTGTGTGCATATGGTCTCATACTTAGTACATGTGATGTGCTAACCCCATTTTCTCCCCTTTTTCCCAACATTTTAGGTTTCGTTCGTTGAAGGGCTTTTGAGACGACTTTGAAGGAAGACTTGAAATCCTCACTCTCCAAGTTGGGTAGGTCCTCACTTTCCGAGGGTAATGCCACTATCAAGCTATTGACGTTGTTCTAGTTATAAAACTTCTAGTTCTTTCATTTTCATTTGTGTACTAAAGATTGTATAGCCTATATGTGGCTTTATTGTATTGATGTATGGGCTATACCCAATTATTATACTCTTGTTTAGATGGTTATGAGATGAGACATTCGTTTATGACTATATATATATATATATATATATATATATATATATATATATATATATATATATATATATATATATATATATATATATATATATATATATATATATATGCAATAAAAGTAGAAGACTATGTAATCTTCTTATACGAAGGGTCTATGTATACTCGATATGAATATATTATGTGCATGCGAGAGGTCTACGTAAACCTCACGATAGATAGAAGAAAAGTTTTAAATTTTCCGTATTTTAACCTATGAATGTAATGATGTAAGTTAAGAGGCTAGTCTTAGTCCTCTCCGGGGACGACGACGCCGGTTACGTCTAGGGGGTGCTCCCCGGATGTGACAATTTTTCATTCTTTTTCTCTTGTGAGATGGGGTATTGAAGGACAACAGACTATTATTTTCCATGACTCTGATGCCATGTTGTTGGAAAAAATGATAATCACAGCCAGAATAATGTCCGAAGACAGTATTAACGACACCAAATATTAAAATGGGGTAAATATGACATCCAATAAGTAATACAATAATATTGATAAAAAACTTTGTAGGGTAAAAAAGTTACTACTTAACACTCTTTTATTTCTTACTACTCACAATAATATTACTTTCACACTATTTTCTCACAAACTAAGAAATAATTTGTGGATTACTCTCTCTACTTTTTATTGCTTTCCTATTTTGGTGTGTTTTTAACTATTGACCATTTTATAAAGTAGCATGGTTCATGATGATGTAGGCAGTGACATCAATGGTCATAAGAAAATCAAACTTAAGTAGAATATTTCTTCTTTCACTTGTTTGAAAAAGTGATACAATTTTGTCAAAGTTGGTAAACACACACACACACACACACACTTATATATATATATATATATATATATATATATATATATATATTATGTTCCATAATTTACTACTTCCAATATCTTACAGTACAACGATGAAACATTGAAAAAAACAAACATAAATAGGTGTATCAGGTTATCCCAATTAATCAGGGATTGAAATCATGTAGTGAATTGATGTTTAATCAAATATGAAAAGAACATATTTTACATCCTCTCCGAGAATATGGAAGTTGGTCTGAAACTAATTTCATGATAATAGAAAATAGATGAATATATATCACTGGTATATTCAGATATAGATGCTTGGATAAACAACATTTTTAGTAAAAATATATCCTTTCAATTCAAAACACAGGGTTAAAGATAAACTGCTAAATTTTCATTAAAAATCTTTTATTACTCAAAGTTATTAGGCTGTAAAATATAAGTATGCCTATATATGTTCGAATAGAAAAGATGGTCGACCATGCAATCTCATCACAAAGTATTGGCACCCCAAAGGAAGCAGTACATTAAAATTAAGTTTACCTATTAGAGATAGGCATCGTAAATGCACATATGGAACGAAGATGATCCAACACTCCAGCCATGAATGATTCTCCGATCGGGGACATCCCATACCTATTCGGTTCACCAGATGCCATAAAAACATTTTCTCCATTATTACACAAACTGACGTGTACATGCGATCCTGACCCAACATCATCATCTTTAGAACGAGAACCGGAATAGACATTATCTTTATGATACCTACAAAAATTTCAAATGATATATAATGATTTTTGCTAAGTTTTAATTCTATTATTTATTCCACATTTTCTAAATTGACAAGTTTTATGTGTTGAAAGCTCGAAAGTATGCTGATAAATTGGGAATGAAATCAAAGTGTTTCACGGTATAAGAGTCAAATCAGAACTTCAGAAAAAATAAAAGGGTTAGGAATATTATGGCTAGTGAAACGTGACGTGAATTAGAAAAAGGTTTGTGTTAGCGGAAACTTGAAACTAAAGAACAAGGAAGAACAACAATATTTAACGTGGTTTGGATCAAAATGATCCTACGTCCACCAAAGAACAACTGCACCAATATTTATTTCACTCTACAAAGAATACAAGTGAAATACTACAAGAGAGAGAACACAAATGCCTTAGAAGGTGAGAAGGCAAGTGAGAGGATGATATGAAAATGAATTAAGTGCTACCTATTTATAGGAATAAATTCATCCTATTGATGTCATCCATGACAACACTATGTGTCAAAATTGTCAAGGTTAAGATAGCAAACCATTTTATGGTTTGCCTAACTTTCACCTACCAAGATACAATCTTCGACTTGTATTTTGTACTAATTAGATTCCTACCAAATATTCATATTAATTCATCTTCCATTTAGTTTGATTCCACAAGAACCAAAACCAACTCTTTCAATCTCCACCTTGGTTTGTGTTCCAAGCATGCGTATAAACAACTCCGGCCAAAACTTCTAAGCTTACTTGGCAATCCCATTGTAAGAAACAAGAAGAATCAAACCTTTGTTGAACATACCAGCTCCACCTAGCAGTTGTTCTCTTAGAGTTGCATCAATTGATGCATACTCCCGCCAAGTCCTTGCAGTGTGCAAACTTGGCAAGCGGGACTATTTTGGTCAACATGTCTGCAGCGTTATCGTCTGTGATAACCTTCTCAACCTTGATAGCTCCCTTTTCAACGACATCTCGAATAAAATGAAATCTGACATCAATGTGTTTGGTGCGCTCATGAAACCTTTGATTTTTAATCAAATGAATAGCACTTTGACTATCACATTTTAGAATTGATTCTAGCTGAACCGAACTCAATTCTGCCACCAAACCTTTCAACCAGATAGCTTCTTTCACTGCCTCCGTTGCTGCCATATATTCTGCCTCTGTTGTAGACAAAGCGACAATAGACTGTAAAGTCGATTTCCAACTAACGGCACTACCAACGAGAGTAAAGATGTATCCAGTTGTGGACCTCCTTCGATCAAGATCCCCTGCATAGTCAGAATCTACATAACCGAGAATTGAAATACCTTCACTTTTTCGGAAGGTTAGGCCAACATCAGGAGCTCCTTTGAGATATCTCAATATCCACTTGACAGCTTTCCAGTACCTTTTTCCTGGATTTGTCATGTACTTGCTTACCACACTTACAGATTGGGCAATATCTGGACGTGTGCATACCATAGCATACATAATGCTACCAACTGCACTCGCATAAGGAACCTTTGACATATGCTCCACCTCATCCATAGATTGAGGCATTTGTAACTCTGAAAGCTTGAAATGAGAAGCTAACGGTGTACTTACAGGCTTGCTCATATGCATATTGAATCTTTCAAGAACTTTTCCGATGTACCTCTTCTGAGAAAGATGTACAACACCATTTTCTCTTGAAATTTCCATTCCAAGGATTTTCTTTGCAACTCCTAGATCCTTCATGTCAAATTCCTTGCTCAACAGTTTCTTCAAAATATTTATCTCTGTGATGTTGTTAGCAGCAATAAGCATATCATCAACATACAACAATAGATAAATCATAGAGTTACCAGACATCTTCTTGTGATACACACAACTATCAAATGCACTCCTCGAAAATCCATGTGTAGTCATGAATGCATCAAACCTCTTGTACCACTGTCTAGGGGATTGCTTCAAACCATACAAAGACTTCTTCAGTTGGCATACATGGTCTTCTTTTCCTTCAGCTAGGAAACCTTCAGGCTGATCCATATAGATTGTCTCTTCTAGATCACCATGTAAGAAAGCAGTTTTGACATCAAGCTGTTGAAGCTCTAAATCAAATTGTGCAACCAATGCTAGTAGCACGCGAATTGAGCTATGTTTCACGACTGGAGAAAAGATCTCATTGTAGTCAATTCCCTCCTTCTGACTGAAACCCTTTGCAACCAATCTCGCCTTGAACCTAGCATCTTCCACTTCTGGAATACCTTCTTTCTTTCTGTAGACCCATTTGCATCCAACTGTCCTCATCCCCTTTGGCCTTTTAACTAAGACCCATGTCTCATTTTTGTGAAGAGACTCCATCTCTTCCATCATGGCTAACTGCCATTGTGCAGCATCTTTGCAAGAAGTTGCTTCAACATACGAAGAGGGCTCGAGATCCTTAATCTCTTCTTCTGCAGCTACGAACGCATGTGCAATCAGATTTTCTTGCTCTATAAGACGTTCCGGTTTCCGTATCTGCCTTTTGTCCCTTCCCTTCGCAATTGTGTATGGTTCATTGGAAGCAAGTTCTTTAAGATCTGCATCTTTTGACTCATCAATTTGAGTCTCTTGATCCCGTTCCTTGGTAAGCTCCACCGGTAGCTCCACCTGCTCGTTATTCTCGTTTCTATATAACTCCACAGAAACTTTACGAGGATCAAGTATAGAGGATTCATCAAAGGTAACATCTCTACTAACTACAAATTTGAGTAAAGACAAACACCATAGTTTGTACCCTTTTACTCCATCTACATACCCTATGAATATGGCCTTTTTAGCCCTTGGTTCAAGCTTACCTTCATTAACATGATAATAAGCTGGACACCCAAATATTCGCAAGTATGAATAGTTAGAGGGTTCACCTGACCAGACCTCATTCGGAGTTTTAAAGTCAATCGCTGATGCTGGAGACCGATTGACAATATGAGAAGCAGTATGAACTGCTTCAGCCCAAAATACTTTGGACATCTTAGCTTGTAAGAGCATACAACGAGCCTTCTCAAGAAGAGTTCTGTTCATTCTGAACTCTTCACTGCAAAACTCCAAGCCATTGTCCGTGCGAAGATACTTGATTTTCCTCTCCATTTGATTTTCAACCAAAATCTTCCATTCTTTAAATGCTTCAAAAGCATCACTTTTTGTCTTCAGGAAACGCACCCAAACCTTTCGTGAAAAATCATCAATCAATGTGAGAAGATACCTCTTTTCTACCTTCGAGGGAAGCTTAGAGGGACCCCATAAATCTGAATGGATGTAGTCTAGCACCCCTCCCGTCTTGTGCTTGCCAGTGCTGAAGCTGGCCTTTTTCTGCTTCCCTAAGATGCAGTGCTCACAAAATTCAAGTGTGCTGATCTTCTCACCATTTAAAAGGTTACGGTTGCTCAACATCTCCAATCCTCGTGCGTTCATATGGCCTAGTCTCATGTGCCATAATTTTGCCTTGTCATCATTAGATAACTGCACTGTAGATGCATTTACAGAGCCAATAATGGTGCTTCCCGCAAGTGTGTAGAGGCCATCCTCCAGCTTGGCCTTCAACATGACTAAAGACCCTTTAGTCACTTTCATAGTTCCTCCTTCACTCATGTACTTATAGCCTTGTTTATCTAAAGTACCCAGGGAGATCAAATTCTTCTTTAGATCAGGAACATGACGGACTTCTGTAATAGTCCTCACGATTCCATCATGGCCGCGAACATGAACTGAACCAATGCCAACTATTTTACAAGTTGCATTATTGCCCATTAATACAGTTCCTCTACTTGTTTCATAGCTGCTGAACCAATCTTTTCGGAATGTCATATGCAGAGTACAACCAGAGTTTAAGACCCATTTGTTGTCATAGACTCCACTATTGCATGATGTTGTTAGTACATAATCATTATCATTATCATGTACTTGCTCAACAATGGATGCGCTCGCCTTTTCTTTGGACTTCGACGTAGGGCAATCTCGTTCAAAGTGCCCCTTCTTGTGACAGCCCCAACATTCCGCATTCTTTTTGTTCACAAGAGACTTTGATCTGTACTTTGATTTGCTCCTTCCCTGTTGGCTAGTACAACCTCTTACAAAGAGTCCACTAGCTTCGTCACTTTTGTCTCCATCAAAATGCATCCGCACATCACAAGAGTTTAGTGCTTGCCGCACTTGCTCAAGTTTAATAGGTTGTTTGCTATACATCATTGAATTCTCAATATCACGATATTTTGAAGTCAATGAAAATAGCAAAGAACATGTTAGCGTCTCCTCGTCCTTTTTAATTCCAGCAGTTTGTAAGTCCATCACAAGTTTATTGAACGCATCTAGATGGTCTTGCAACAAAGTACCTGAATCCATCTTAAATGTATGAAGACGCCGTTGTAACAACATCCTTGTTGTCACTGACTGGTCCTGGTAAAGCCCTTCCAGCTTTTCCCATAACTCTTTGGCCGTCTCTTCGGTACTTGTACTCACTTCACAAAGTACGTTAGGTGCAAGGGACAGTTGGATTGCACTCAATGCATCTCCTTCAATCTTTTCCTTGTCGGAATCCGATATCTTATCGGGGTACTTTCCGTCAACAGCATGGATTGAACCTTCCCTCTGCAGTAACGCTATCATCTGGATTTTCCAGATATTGAAGTTGTTGCGCCCACTAAATCTATCAATTTCAAACTTCATGGAACTCATTCTTTTACTTGTTCTTCCTTTTCTACTATAATGTATTTGGAACTACAGAAAACCAAAGTAATCCTTTCTGATGTGGAAGTTCAGACTGTGCTGCAACCACAGAGCATACTCAGACAGAACGTTGGCTCTGATACTAATTGTTAGTGGAAACGTGAAACTAAAGAACAAGGAAGAACAACAATATTTAACGTGGTTCGGATCAAAATGATCCTACGTCCACCAAAGAACAACTGCACCAATATTTATTTGACTCTACAAAGAATACAAGTGAAATACTACAAGTGAGAGAACACAAATGCCTTAGAAGGTGAGAAGGCAAGTGAGAGGATGATATGAAAATGAATTAAGAGCTACCTATTTATAGGAATAAATTCATCCTATTGATGTCATCCATGACAACACTATGTGTCAAAATTGTCAAGGTTAAGATAGCAAACCATTTTATGGTTTGCCTAACTTTCACCTACCAAGATACAATCTTTGACTTGTATTTTGTACTAATTATCTTCCTACCAAATATTCATATTAATTCATCTTCCATTTAGTCTGATTCCACAAGAACCAAAACCAACTCTTTTAGTTTGTGACTCCTAGTACTGTAGGTGTGTTCTGCCAATGATTACTGGAGTGAAATTACACCCATTGGACCCTAGCTAGTTTCAAATGGTTTAAGGAGTTTATATATTTGTACATTCAAATAAAAAGTTATGTTAATTTTACTGAACTGTGTCTATAGGAAGACAATATCCCCGTTGTGCTTGCTTGCACATATAACACATAATAGTATAATGGTAGTTTCTGCTTGGGAATGTGTTATTTTAAGTTGGATCTGGCTCCTCTTCATTTCTCATCTCTTTGTTTTTCCCAAGTCCCTACTTAGATGTATGACACCTATACTAAAATATTAAAGGTTTAGATTAATTAGTTTTCTTATTCAGTGAAGTATATACTAATTAACCGTGATCAAAAAAGATATTTAAGATTCCTAACTTTAGTAACAAATATTCATTTTCCAAATTTTTTGAGAAAAATTGGATTTACTTCAATTAAATAGCATTAAGCTTTTGATATTAAAAGAGTTCTTCTATAGTTTAACAGTTTGAATCACGATTAAAAAAATTTATACATTTTAAAAAATAAATAAATTATATTTATTTTCTTGGAAAAGTTTGTCTAACTTTTAGTTTTCTTTGATATTTTATGGTAAAGTAATTTTCAATACTTTTTACTTAATATTTGAATGCTAAAAATTTTATTTTATGATTTATAATATTTTTCTTCGTAAAATAACTTATTTAAATGTTCATTCCAAATTAACTGATATTTGGTCTATAAAGAAACATTCTTCTTGGAGAATGGAAAAACTATAGATAATGAAAATGATTTGAACTATGGTGCTAAAAAATTGTGAGATGGATTTTTTTTAGCAATAATTAGATAGATTTAAATGGTCATTTATATCCTTTTAATCATACGTATTTGATTACTTAAAAAGATGCACTATAGATATTTAAATAATACAAGTGTCATACATCTAGGTAGGAATTTAGGAAAATGGAGAGAAGAGAAATAGAGAGGAGTCGAATCCTTTTAAGTTGATTTGAAGTTTTTATGATTTAACAAACTTCCAGATCTACCAAGGGATCTGGTCGAGGATAGACGAGGATAGACTGCGTACATGAAAAGTCAAAATACAGTTGTCAAAAAGTTGTCACATTTGACATGGTTGGTACACAGTAAGAGAGTTGAGTGTCTACTATCTATGTCATGCCTTGACAAGTGAATATGACAGAGAGGCTCCTAGCCAATGGCCTTGTCCGAAGAGTTTGTGTCCATTTGAATATAGTCTCTTCTCCAAAGAAACAACTCAAGATTTGACAAACAAAGTTTTGAATTTCTAAAAATCCATAAGCTCACAAAAAAAAGACCATCTTCAAGGAAGAACATTGTTCATACTCATCAAGGGACCTCATGGAGTGATGAAGCATCTTTGTTGTAATTTGAGCTTTGTTACTTATGTGCTTATATTATAAATATACTCCTAACTTATAAAGGATAGTAGATTGGTTACTTGTCTAAGTCTTTAGTTTGAGTTATATTAATTAGAGTTAGTTAGTCGAATAATCTATGTTATAGTCAAGCCTTTTTTACATCATTATTTTGATATTCTCTTGGGTAGAGTTGCCTAAGAGTGTCAACTAGAGTTAATTGTTGCTTGTTTCGCTCTCATCTTTGAGATCAGAGTTGGTGGCTACAGTTAGTTGGTTTAGTGGGCAATAGATTTATTGCTTAGTTTTCCTTTGTAGAGAGTTTGTACAATAAGTAGGAAGACATTAAAGAGTTTTACTGCCTAGCTAGGTTGCAAGAGTTCGTAATCTGAAACTTTGCACTGTTTGAGCAAAATAGAGTTTGAGTTGAAATCATGTGAGTACAGATCGTGGTTTTCATCTCCCTTGAGCAAGGGGATTTGCACGTAAAATTCTTGTGTCGAATATACTTTGAGCTATTTATTTTATGCACTATTATTCTGTTTAGGGACCTGGTCCAGTGATCACAGGTGGACACATACATTTTATCAGTTGGTATCAAAGTTTGAGCTCTCTATCTGGTTAACACCAAAAGAGAGATTCCTGCAACGATTGACCACTCCACTAAACTTACAAAAAAGTATGTCTCCTACAAGGCCTCCTCTTTTTTATGGTATAGTTTTATAGATGGTGAAATATTCACATGTATGATTGTCTGCTGGTTGTATGAACTATACCCTAGTTCCAAGTATAGAAGTAAAAGATGTGGTTTGTCAACCCAGCAATTGAAATCCTGCGACGAGCTCTTTCCAAAAGAGTTCTATTCATCCTATATGCAATACCGTGTTACTAAGGAGTCATTCTTATATTGTGTAAAATTTATTAAATTCATCATTACAAAATTTCAAGTCATTATTTGTTCTAAGTCGTTTGCCCTATTTTCCTATTTGTTTCTCTACCAACACTATATTATTAAGGGGAAAAGTACACAAAATATCCCCTAAAATAAATTCATTATCCTAATGTTCCCCCTTTTTGACTAATTTTGTCAATATATGTTTGATCCAAACTATTTACCCAAATACCCTTTTTTAAGCTCTTTACACACGTGAACAATTCCAACATTTCTCTTTCCATTTTTTTAAAAAGAAATATTAACTTTCCCTTTCTCTGTTATGAAACTATAGAATAAGAAGAAGAAAGTAGAGAGAAGAGAAGACTTATTATTTCTCTTGAGGGATGATTTTACAATGAAGAGTAGCTCTCTATTTATAGGGGAAATCTAACTTGGTCCTCTAGTAGGACACTTAACCATATCCTAAAAGGACTCCACATGATAGACATTCACTATAATACAAATACTTTATAACACTCCCCCTGAATGTCTAATTCATAGATGATGTGCCTCGTCAAAAACCTTACTAAAAAAAAACTTTAAGAAAAGAAAAACTCTAGTAAAGGAAAAGAGTACACATATCTATTAATGCGCATATATGCTGCCTCATTAAAAACCTTACAAGCAAAACCCAGTGGGACAAAACCTCGTAAGGGAAAAAGAGTATAGCGTGTATCAACTCCCCCTAATAAGAACATCAATCCAGAGACTTGAATCTTTGCATCCCAAGCTTGTGCACCATCTTCTTGAAAGTTGCAATTGGTAGAGACTTGGTGAATAGATCAGTCACATTGTAACTTGAATGAATCTATTGAACATTTATATCACCATTCTTTTGAAGTTCATGTGTATAGAAAAGCTTTGGTGAAATATGCTTTGTTCTATCTCCTTTTATGAATCCTCCCTTAAGTTGTGTTATGCATGCTGCATTATCTTCATATAAAGTGGTGGGTACTTTATCACACTCCAAACCACATTTCTCTCGAATGAGATGTATCATAGACCTTAACCACACACATTCTCTACTTGATTCATGAATAACTATTATCTCAGCATGATTAGATGAAGTGGCTACGATGGACTGCTTTGTAGATCTCCAAGATATAACAGTCCCCCCACATATAAATACATAGCCTGTTTGGGATCGATCTTTGTGTGGATCAGATAAATATCCTGTATCATCATAACAAACAAGATTGGGGCTACAATTATTAGAATAAAATAAGTCCATATCAGTTGTCCCTTTAACATATCGCAAAATGTATTTGATCCCATTCCAATGTCTCCTAGTAGGAGCAGAACTATATCTTGCTAACAAATTAACAGCAAAAGTTATATCAGGCCTTGTAGTATTAGCAAGATACGTTAGTGCACCAATTGCAGTAAGATATGGTATTTCAGAGCCAAGAATTTCCTCATCCTTTTCTTGAGGTCGGAATGGATCCTTATTCACATCAAGTCAACGAACAACCATCGGAGTACTTAAGGGATGCGCTTCATCCATACAAAATATTTTCAACATTTTTTCTTTGTAGGCAGATTGATGAACAAAAATACCATTTGTCAAATGCTCAATTTACAAATCAAGACATAATTTTTTTCCTTCCCAGATCTTTCATCTCAAATTCGTTCTTTAAATAATCAATTGCCTTTTGAAGCTCTATTGAAGTTCCAATAAGATTTATGTCCTCAACATAAATATCAAGTACAACAAATTACGATATTGTTTTCTTTATAATGACACATGGACAAATTGCATAATTTGTATAACTTTCCTTAATTAAATACTTACTAAGACGGTTATACCATATGTGTCCAGATTGCTTCAAATCATATAAAGATCTTTGCAATTTAATTGAATACATTTCTCTAGATTTTGAATTACATGATTTAGACATCGCAAATCCTTCAGGAATTTTCATGTATATCTCATTATCAAGTGATCCATAAAGGTAGGTTGTAACCACATTCATCAAATGCATTTCAAGTTGCTCATGGACTGTGAAACTAATGAGATAACGCAATGTTATTGCATTCATAACGGGTGAGTATGTCTCTTCATAATAGACGCCAGATATTTGAGAAAATCCTTGTGCCATAAGGCGTACTTTATACCTTTGTATTTCATTTTCTCATTTCTTTTTTGCAAAAAAATCCATTTGCAACCAACAGATTTAATACCATTAGGTTCTTGAACTATAGGTCCAAAAACTTCACGTTTGGCAAGCGAATTCAACTCTGATTGAATTGCTTCGTGTTATTTTGGTCAATCATTTCTTTGTCGACATTCTATAACAGATTGAGGTTCAAGATCCTCATTATCTTGCATGATATTTGTTGCAACATTATATGCAAAGACATAATCAATCACTATTTTTGACCGATTCAGATTAGTTTCGACATCTCTTCAATTTATATATAGTTCGTTATTTCCTTGAGTTTCAAGTTCATTGATTCTTTCATGAATATCAGAATTATTCAAATTTTGAACTTCCATATGAGATTCTTTCATAGTGTCATGTTGGCATTTAATCTTTTTTTTTCTAGGATTTTGATCCTTAGAACCCAATGGTCTACCACGCTTTAGGTGTGCTTTTGACTCATTAGCTATGACACTAGTGGATGATCCTATAGGGACATCAATTCGAATCAGGACATTCTCTA
Source organism: Solanum sitiens (assembly GCA_016801875.1). Classification (NCBI taxonomy): domain Eukaryota; kingdom Viridiplantae; phylum Streptophyta; class Magnoliopsida; order Solanales; family Solanaceae; genus Solanum; species Solanum sitiens. Next base: position 1,532,383 of record JABWTJ010000147.1, read on the forward strand.
CAGGAATATGTGATTTAGTAATCCTTTTCAAATCTATAAATGCGTCTGGCATTTGATTTGCAATTTTCTGCAAATGAATAATATTTTGTACTTCTTGCTCACAAGTAGAAAAATATGGATCAAGATGAGACAATGATAAATTTTTCCACAAAATTTCTCATTTTATTTCACTATTCTCTCCCCCTAATTTTGGAATAACTGTCTCATAAAACCGACAATCTGCAAATCGAGCAATAAACGTATCTCCAGTCAATTGTTCAAGATAGCGAATAATGGAGGGTGACTCAAACCCAACATATATTCCTAAACTTCTTTGAGGGACCATCTTAGTGCGGTTTGGTGGTGTCCTAGGCACATGTACATCACATTAAAAAAAAATTAGATGGGATATATTAGGCTCTTGACCCATAACCAATTGCAATGGAGAAACCTTATGTTAATTTGTCGGCCTGAGACGAATAAGTGTTGCAGCATGCAAACTTGCATGTCCCCATACATAAGTGGGCAACCTATTTTTCATAAGTAATGGTCTTGCTATTAATTGCAGACGTTTAATTAATGACTCAGCGAGACCATTCTGAGTATGAACATGAGCAACGGAGTGTTCAACTCGTATCCCAATTGCTAAATAATAATCATTAAATGATTGGGATGAAAACTCTACAGCATTATCAAGACGAGTGGACTTAATCTGATTATCAGGAAAGTGTGCCATTAACCTTATTATTTGTGCCAATAATTTTGCAAATGCCAAGTTACGAGATGACAATAGGCACACATGAGACCATCTAGAAGAAACATCTATTAGAATCATAAAGTATTTAAATAACCCATAGGTGGGTGAATAGGTCCACAAATATCCCCATGTATACGTTACAAGAACGCAGGGAACTCAATCTCAACTTTCGTTGGTGATGGTCTCACAATTAACTTTCCTTGATGACAAGCAATACAAGAAAATTCACCATTTGAAAAAAACTTTTAGGTCTTTTAATGGATGTCCATTCAAATTTTCTATAATTTCGTCTCATCATTATCGACCCAGGATGTCCCAGACGATTATGCCAAATTACAAATGTATTGGAATCGGTAAACTTTTTATTTACTATAAAATGTGCCTCAATTGAACTAATTTTGTCCAATACAAGCCAGAAGATAAAGTAGGGAACTTTTCTATAACACATGTCTTCCCAGAGACATTCTTGGTGATATCAACATATTCAAGATTTATTTCATCCATTGATTGAATATGATAACCATTTTCATGGATATCTTTAAAACTCAACAAGTTTCTCTTAGATTTTGGAGAAAACTTAGCATTATTAATGATGAGTTTAGCTCCCTTGGCAAAATTACAATGACTCTTCCAAAGACCTCAATCATATTAGTACTACCAAAAATTGTAGTAACATTTATTTTGCTCATACTTAAATGAGAAAAATATTTCTTATTTTTTAATATTGTATGTGTTGTACAAGAATTAATCAAGCAAATGTCTTCATATTTTGATAGTATATTTTTAGAATTATCCATATCTTTACATGAAATGACATACACAAAATAAATATATATTAAATGTTAGTGTTGTCAAAAGGGTACAATATATGCAATATAATAAACAAATAATTAAATATTAGAAGTTGAGCCTTAATTTATTATTTCCTCTAATTCAATAACGAGTTGTTAGGAAAATAAAATCATTATTTAATCCTAGTTAATAATAGACTGCATGTTTTTAACATTAGATCAAGTTAAAGACCTAATATAATACAAGCACATGATAAATCCTAGTTAATAACAGATTGCATGGTTTTAACATTGGATCAAGTTAAAGACCTAATATAATACAACCACATGATAAAGTTTAGTATTTGACTAACACTATCATATTGAAATCATATAAATAAATCAATGAAAAATATATATTATCTAAATAAGATGGAACAAACTAATGAACTACAAGCATATGACTAATCTAATTTAAAATACTAATACTCACGTAAACAACTATCATTACATGAAATTTATTAATAACTACTACCATAAAAAACAAACAAACAACAAAATAATCACTATTCCATGTTCACAGAACCATAACCAATTAAATGATCTATCTTTCCTTCAGGATGTGTGAAGAAATCTGCTACATCAAAGTGTGTGATGTCAACTTGATTTTCAGAGGCAAAACTTGCCTCAGGATTTTTCTCTTTCTTCTTTAGCGATTCTTGATAAAACTCAACCAAGTGTATTGGAGTACGACAATCACGTGCATAATGACCTCTTCCACCACATCGAAACAACCTTCCCTAGTTGCTTCACGTTTTTCATCCTTTCTTTTTTTCCTTTTGATTGTGATTTTTATTTGATGAATGATTAACACTAGGATAAGAATTATGTTCTTGACCATAATCACGACCACGTCCACGTCCACGACCACGACCACGATTAGGGTCACGATTTTTTCCACGCCTAGCATGGTGGGCGTATGCCTCATTCACGTCAGGAAGTGGTTCAGATCCAGTAGGTCGATTCTCATGATTTTTCATAAATAAATTATTATTTTACTCATCCACAAGAAGATGAGAAATCAGTTCATAATACTTTTTGAAACATTTCTCTCAATATTGTTGCTGCAAGAGCACATTCGAGGCACGAAAAGTGGAGAATGTATTTTACATCATATTCATCTCACTAATCGTTTCTCCACATAATTTCAATTGAGAAGTGATTCTGAACATTTCAGAATTATACTCATGTATAGACTTAAAGTCTTGTAGCCTTAGATGCATCCAATCATATCGTGCCTTTGGACGTATGACGATCTTCAAGTGGTCATATCTTTCTTTTAGGTTTTTCCATAAAACAAGTGGATCCTTAATTGTTAGATGAATCTCGTCAAGATAATGACACAAGAATATCATGCCCGTGCACAGTTTTGTTTTGATGCCTTATTTTTTTCTTTTATGGTGTCTCCAAGACCCATTGCATCAAGGTGGATTTCAGCATCCAACACCCATGAGAGGTAGTTCCTGCCCGAACTTTGAAGGGCAATGAACTCTAGTTTCTTAAGATTAGTCATTAAAATTAAAAGCAAAAGAATAAATAATACCTTATTAATTCTTCAAACCGAACCTTCACATTTTGAAAAAGTAGAATCAGATGTTGATAACGTGTAATGAAAATAGAATAAGAAGAAGAAAGTAGAGAGAAGAGAAGACTTATTATTTCTTTTGAGGGATGATTTTCCAATGAAGAGGATCTCTCTATTTATAGGAGAAATCTAGCTTGGTTCCCAAGTAGCACTCTTAACCATATCCTAAAGGACTCCACATGATAGACATTCACTATAATACAAATATTTTATAACATTCTCTCTTTTTTTGGGGGTCATTTTTGTATTTTTCATTTTTGGTTTTCTAATCATTTTCCTTCGTCTTTTGTCAGTTTGTCCATTTAGTAGTAACTAATGCAATATTAATACTCCATCCATTTAAAATAGAATGATCTCACTTTTTTTTTCGACTGTTTAAAAAAAATGATCTCTTTCTTTTTCTTTTTTTTCATAACATTTTAATTTCAACTTTCCACGTGGCATGTTTAACGCCACAAGATTAAAGAACAATTTCGTACATTTGACATAACTCTAATTTAGGACCACAAAATTCAAAAATCTTCTTTATTTTCTTAGTCTCCGTGTCAAGTCAAACTAGGTCAGTCTTTTTAAAACGGAGGAAGTAGTATTTAATGCGCATTGACAAAATTATTTTCGTTTCTTTCTTCCTAACCATTAAGAATATTTTCTTTTTGTGCCTTTCTATTTCTTTTTCTCTTTTAACTAGTACTTCTTTTGCTTTTGATTTTCTCTTCGTTAACTCTTTTATAATGTTTTGTGTTGTTATGCTTTTTTGTAACCTTTGTTGGTTAGATATCTTACTTTTATTCATTGCAATAAATTGTATTTAATTTTCTATTTATCTCTTTTGAAAGATTTAAAAGAAATATTAACCACTGTTTTAAAAGGCGGGGGCGTGAGGCGAGACGTTTTATATAATAAGGGGCGAGACGTTTTATATAATAAGGGGCGAGGCGTAAGTCTCGAGACATGGAATATACGTCCCGTGGATCTACGGGACGTAGTATCATGTATGTTCAATTTTGTAGTTTTATTACTAATAATATAAGCAAAATAAATCTTTCAATGGTTTATGATTTTTATTTGAGATAAGTATAATAATCAACAATGAAGAAAAAAGTATTAGAAATATCATTAAACCAATAATAAAAATATGATTTAAAGCAAAAAAAATAAACAATAAATTAAAAACGCTCGGGCATACATTTTACGCCTAGGACTTTAGTTTATGTACAGGGCTTACACCTAAAATTTTATGACTTACGCCTTATGAATTTACGTTTTTAATTTACGCCCCAGAGAAACGCTCTGCCCCGAGACTCGCCGTGGGACTCGCCCCAAAAATATTTTTGAAAACACTGATATTAACTAACTATTTTTAGATTAATTAGAATATAAAAGTAAATTAAAAATATACAATAATAAATACTCCTAAGAAAAGTACTAATGACCACGAGCTTATTTATTAATATCTAAATTAATTAAAAATATATTTTTATAATTTTCTTGCATTTGAAAATGTAACAGAACTTATATCTAAAATATGACTTAATGTTTTGTAATTATTTTTACAAAATTAACTCGCTAAAATTGATATAAAATTTAAACATAATTTCTATGATACCCTATCAACATATGATATATCATGTGATACAAGTGGAAGAGCTGAAACAAACTTGAATGATATCATGACAATATATATAAATATACTATGATGGTATATGAAGGACTGAGTGTCTCACTAAAGGACTAAAACTAACTTTAATGATACCATGAGAATATATAGATACCTATGATGGTATCACAGGAGACTGAGGAGTGTCTATCTGAAGGACTGAAAACACTCAATGATACCAACCAAAGTGCCTAACTCAGATAAACAAAAAAAGTTCAGAAAATTGTTGAAGTGTACAATTTTGAACTTTTTACGGACGGTATTTAGCGTACAAGGTTTCACGAGCCGTACATGCCACATGTGAAGTGAACTTCAGCAATGGGATTTTGGTTCAAGGTTTACGACAAGCTTTACGGTCCATAAAAGGTTCCACAGACCGTACCATAGACCAGACTTCAAAAAGTTGGAAATCTGGTTAATAAGGATGGAGGGTCCATAAGGATCGTGGAAGTGTTTACAGGCTGTGGATAGGTTCGTAGACCCAAGTACTGAAACCTCAAAAATGCTAACAGATACCCTACCATTTATGGACTGTCAGAACGGGTTGTAGAAGCAATTGCAGATCGTAGAATAGTCTGTATAAGGAAAACTTCAAAACTCAGGATTTTCCCCTGGCTTTTACGAACCTATTCACGAGCTGTAGAAGGTTTTACGGTCTGTGGATGACACCCGTAGAGGTCATCTGGGAGTTTTAAATTAGGGATTTTATAGTTTTTTCCTACTCTTTTATTCACATTCTTTTGGTCTATTCTAAGAGTAAATAATTGATTCCTAAATACCCTAACTCAATCTCGCATCCTCTCAAAAATCAATTTCATCTCTCTCAAATTTCTCTCCCAAGGCAAGATCAAGGGTTTCAAGCTCCAAGTCTCTTTTTCCCAATTTAAGTTACGGTTTCAGATATGTGAAAACTTCATCAGTGGGTTCTTCTTCACTCATTGAGTGCCAAAGAGCTAGATCTTAATTTCTCAATTTATGAACTTTTCAAAATCTAGGATTTCATGATTTTTTTATGAGCTCTTATTGGAATTTTGATTTCTTCTTCACGATTGATTTTGAATTGACTATAAGTCAATATTTTCAAGAATAATTTAATGAATCTAAAACATCCAAGTATTTTCATGATCATAATTAATTGTGTTAGTTTCACATGCATGTCACATATTTTTAGGAATTATGATGCTTTCGATTGAAGAATCTCTTAGTATATATGATTATCATGATTTAGATAGATTCAAATATATAATGTTCATTTATCATGATTTAGGAGCTACTCAATATGTTATCATATTATCAGTATAATTTAGTATTATTAGATTATTACTATTTTTAGATTTATGCATGTTTCCGATGAGAGTATACTTAGCACATAGTGGAATTTTAGGATGAATGTTTCCTTTTAGTGTCAGTGGATCTTTAGTGCCAATATCTAAGCCTCAAAACTACATGACACCATAGAATTTGTCTCATATAAATATTAGCTAGTGGATACACCTTAGCTAAGATTTCATGGTCCTTACCTTGGCAAGTAGGACACTCTTTTTTCGGTAAGAGAGTAGAATACTAAACTCCATGTAGTAGATCACATAGTTAATGGTGGTTATTATATACATCCCACATATCAATATATTTTTCAGATATTATATGACCTTGTTCTATGCTTTCAGAGCAGATCATCGGTTTTCATGTTATGTTTAACATGTGACATTATTGTTTGAAGGAAAATATAGACGAGTCTATAATCGATGTTCATGAATTTAATCTCTTTGAGAGAGGGAGTGAATTTTGTTGATCTCTTCTTTGTGAAATTGTTTGTTTCATGAAAAAAGGGTATTCTTTGTGTGAGAAACTCAATTAGTTGCATGCATGTAGTATATTGATAAATCATGATTGACATACATGAGTATGTGCTTGATTTGATAATGATTAATCAATGCCTGAAGTTTGTGGTTCATAAATTGAGTGTGGAGTCATCGATACTTGTTCCAATAGTTTTCAAAATCATGTGGGCAGAATTGTTTTTACGAATATTCATATGTTAAAGCTTACAGAGTACACGTAAAAGTTTATGTTGAAGATGTTGATGAGTCGATATTTTGTAATTCACTTCAACATGATTTTGACGCAAAATTATTGTCGTCAATGTCATTTTTAATCATTTCTAATGAAGTTTGTCAGGCTAAAGTCAAAAGCACTCTCAAGAAATAAAAAGAGAAAAAAAAGTAAGAAAAACGAATGAAGAGGCAAAGTCAAAATTCACATCGCCCAAGAAGTTTGTTGTGTCGCCAAACTGATTGTGAATTGTAAAAGTTAATAGAAAATTCAAGGCATGTGCAAAAATGTTTGGTGAGGCACAAATAAATTTGGCACGTTGTCGAAGTAGTTAGGCGAAGCAAATAATTATTGCCGAAGATAATATTCATCTCAAGGAAAGTCAAGAGCAAAAGGCAGTTTGACGAAGTCGAGGAACAATTTGGCACTGTTTGGTGAGCCAGATCTAGCTCGCTAAACTAATGTTGGTTGAAACTTTGTAATTATTCTGGCCTCAATTTTCATAGCTGTAAATAGAATTTTTGTTGGGAGAGCCTTAATTTTCATCATTTGGAATATTTTTCTGCACTTTGGTGATGTAGTGAAGCTTTAAAAGCACGTAACTAAGGTTTGGATGAAAATTTAATTCAATTTCTACATTTGAACTATGTATTCTATTTTAGATTATCGAGAATATGAATGAATTAGCTCATGGAGATAGTTATTTTACTATTTCACTAGTTATGTCAATCTAAATCCTTAATTTGTAAGACTATGTGATGTGTGAGTTGTATCGATTACACATTGGTGTTTGAGAGAACTCATGAGATATTTTATAGTAGATTGAAAGATTATCATTAATATCTATAGTCTAAGTCACCCAATTTCATCAATATATATTGAGCAATAATAATCACCCAATTATATTACTATAATTCATGCTAGAAAAAATCTTACATCTTCTATTACTTGCAAACAAATATCAATTTTGAAGAATTGTGAAACGATTGTTTTAGTTGATTATTCAATAATCAAACAGTATTCTTCACTTTCATATTCCCCCATTGATTTTACTTGCAATAATAAATGTGAAAATAGCTAGCAAATTAATCATACCCTAGTTTTTATTTATAGTTCATTTCTATATGATTGGCCCCAACTCTTATTTGGGTTAATATACTTCAAATGATTATCTACACTTTCTTTATGATATGTATTTGAGTGTTATCACTAATGTAAGTTCAGGTGATTTCCTCAGACAAGTTAAGATATCAAGTGTTGGTCTTGTCTAAGCATAGAAAAGGGGCATGATAGCATCTCCAAAATATATATTACCTCTCACCATCTTACTGAGCTTCACAAACATATCATTGTATCTAGATATATGATTTCTTACTCCAATGTCAATATATCACACAGGAAAATAATCTTTTCCTTCTTTATTGACTGTCAACAACAATGTTATTTATCTTTTTCTTTCTTATCATCAACAAAGTTTTCTCTTCAGGTTTACTATCACACTCTCAAGAGTAATAGCTAAACTTATGCCATCACAACTCACTATTTTGCATTTTTCATACCATATTCTCTTGAAAGTAATCACATCCACTTTTTCTGCGACCTTTACATATTAGTGGTTTCTATTTTATTACTTATTTTGTTAACACCTTTCTCCTCTTCCACGACCATTAGAGTCTATTCCTCGCCCATTTCCTCTATATCTCTTTAACCTTCTTATTCTTTGAAGAATGTTGTGGTTCTAAAAAAAAATTCATGAGCTTGTAAAGAACCCTATATATAGTTGATCCACAATCATGTTGCCCAATCTGTGTTTAAAAACAGTAGTACTGATTAACCGAAATTTTAGAGAAACATGAAGTTACCAAAATTTCCAATGAACTAGTGAAGAACATAAATTAATTAACAAAACTAAAATATGTAAAATGGACCAAAATCTGAAAAACCAGAATAAGAAGAAGATCAAGCCCACTAATGCACAATGTCCTCTTAAGGAAATTATTCCTCTCTAGAATTCGAGGTTTGATTTGGAATATGTCCTTCCAGGATAAATGATCTCAATCACCACTATATTGATACCCAAAACTCTAGTGCCATCGATCCACTCAACGGCAGTAAAGTACACAAAAAATATTTGTGCAGAAGAAGAAGAAGATATTATTTTTCGTAAGGAAAAAGTCTGAAGAATCAGTGGTATTTAAAGCGATGAGGAACAGGTTCCGAAAGGTTACAACCTTTTAGAATCCACATGACCATTCTTTAAAGTTCGCAACCTTTCAAATGGTCATGGTTGTTCCTGAAAATTGCAACCTTTCAGAACAGTCATTTCCAACGATGGGAAATTCAAAATAAAACGGGAAAGAATTTAAATAAAATAGATCGCGCGGATCCAAGTCGTATCGGAAGGTTTTGGTTAAATAACTAAATAATTGAAACGTTTTTGGCCATTTAATTTAATTTAATTAATTAAATAAATAATTAACTAAATAATCAAAACAAAGCTTTGTCCAAAAAATTAATCTCTCGATCAATCATTTTCCAAAGCCAAAGTCGAGCTGAGCGAGGGACGACGATGGCGGCGGGAGAGGGTCCTTCTTCCAACCCTTTTAACAACTAATAGAAGTGTTTCTCTATTTAAACACATCTATTTTTTTCTACCACCAATAAGGAAGAAATACTTTTTTTTAAAACATAAGAGAATCTTTTTCAATTCCTCTTATCGTCTTCCCTCAATTTTTCATTAACTATTGCTATACTCAATAATACAATCCATCACATTAATGGGGAATGGTCATAACATAAAGGAATGCACAAACGCGTCTTTACCTTACAAGCAAGGATCAATTGCATCGGTTTCCCCTTAGACTTTTCGTAGTGAACATATGTCGGATATACTCGGTCAATTAGTAGATGCGATATCTTTGAACCGTCGAACTGTGGTGTATACCTAGATAACCATATGTTTCACAATTAACCCCTTACCATTTATGGTTCTTAAGATTGTGCTCGTTTCATCCATGAACACCTCCTGTTTCATGACTGTATAGAGAAAAGGCATTTGAAAAAAAATTCTCTTTGAAGCGGCTTACACTTCACAATCACATAGATGATTTCTAACCGTGTCATCACGTATATACACTATTTGGTCAAATAATGTCAAACTTAGAAAATCATTAAAATGTTAAACTTTGTTAACTCATTAAAAAGCCTTAAGGTCTTAACCATGTTCCTGAATATTGTCTTCATCATGAAAATGGATTGAGTTGATTGACAATGTCAAACCATCAGTCAATACTTTGTTTTTCTCCTTGAATCTAGATCTTGGGATGTCCAGTCTTCTAGATAGAGTTACCACCTTTAGATGATCTTTCAACTGCCTCTCTTACTACGCCTTTTGTTAGTGGATATGACACATTATCACTTGACTTCACATAGTCAATTATGATAATTCAACTAGAGAGCAGTTGTCTTACGGTGTTATGTCTCCGTCGTATATGACGAGACTTCTCATTGTACATGACGCTCCCTGCGCTACCTATTGTTGTTTGACTATCACAGTGTATGAAAATAGGTCCCACATGTTTCGGCCAGAATGGCATATCCTAGGAAATTCAAGAGTCATTCAGCTTCTTCACCGACCTTATCTAAAGCAAGAAATTCAGACTCCATTGTGGGGCGAGCAATATTTGTCTGTTTGAACGATTTTCAAGATATTTCTCCTCCATCAAGTGTAAACACATAACCACTTGTGGGTTTTACTTTATTTGATCCGCTAATTCGATTTACATCACTATTATTCAATCACGATAGAATATTTATTTTAATGCAAATCATAGTGTTGTGTAGGTTTCAGGTACCCCAACACATCATTTCCATCCAGTGAGTTCAATTAGGATTACTAGTGAACCGAATTAGTTTTCTAATAGCACATGCTATATCTGGCCGCGTACAATTTATAATATACATCAAACTTTTCAACACTCTGGCATATTCCAATTGAGAGTCACTTTCACCTTTATTCTTTTGAAATGTAAAGACTAAATCAATTGGAGTTTTGACAACATTGAAATTGAAGTACTTAAACTTATCCAATACTCTTTCAATATAATGAGATTGAGATAATTCTAGTCCCTGAGGAGTTTTGAGAATTCTGGTCCTTAAGATCAAATCAACAACTCTTAAGTCCTTCATATCAAACTTGTTGGACAACATGTACTTTGTATCACTTATATCATCAATATCTTTATTCATTATTAACATGTCATCAACATAACATACAGAAAAATAATGACTTCATGATTTAGAATATTTTTAATGTAAACACACTTATCACATTCGTTAATATTGAATCCATTTGCCAAAATTGTTTGGTCAAATTTAGCATGCCATTGTTTGCGTGCTTGTTTGAGCCCATAAAACGACTTCACGGGTCTTGACACTTTCTCTTCTTTACCAGGAACCACAAACTCTTCAGGTTGTTCCATATAAATTTCTTCCTCCAACTCGTTATTCACAAGGCTATATTTGCATCCATCTGGTGGATTTTAAGGTCATGCATTGCCTCTAGGGCTATTAACATCGTAATTGATGTTATCCTTGTTACTGGAGAGAGTATGTACCAAAGTAGTCCACATCTTCCTTTTGTCTATATTCTTTGACTACAAGTATAGCTTTATATTTATCAATAGTCTCATCGACTTTTATTTTCCTTTTAAAAATTTACTTTGATCCTACAATTTTATTTCCTGGAGGAAGATTAACCAATTCCCAAGTATGATTAATGAAAAGTGACTTTTTTTCTAATAAATTGACTCGGATGAAGACACAACTGCTTTGAATGTTGGAGGATCATTTTAAATGAAGAATACCATAAACTCTGTTCCGAAAGAAATGGATTTTCGTTGGCGATTACTATGCCTAGGATCCTCATTAGGTAGTGTATTTTCCCTTGATTCTTTTCGTGGTCATTTAGGTCTTTCACTTGTCGACTCACATTGAGTTTTATACGGATAATTGTGTTCAAAGAACTCAATGTTATCTTACTCAATTACTGTATTGACATAAGTTTCAGGATTATCAAATTTGTGAACCAAAAACCGACATGCATTACTGTTCACAACATATGCCATAAATACACAATATTTTGTTTTGGGTCCAATCTTGACCCTCTTGTGTAAAAGATTCTCTACCTTGGCTACACACCCCCACACTTTGAAGTATTTCAAGTTGGGTTTCATTTCTTTCCATAACTCATATGGAATTGATTGCAATTTTCTAAGGGGGTACCCTATTGAGAATTTTTTTAGCTGTAAGGATGACTTCCTCCATAGGTTTCGTGGTGAATCAGAACTGATTATCAAGGCATTCATCACTTCCTTTAATGTTCTCTTCTTCCGTTCGCCAAACCATTTGAATGTGGTGTATAAGGTGCAGTAGTTTGATGAACAATATTATATTCCAAACATATCTCTGCAAAAGGAGATTTGTATTCTCCACCTCTATCACTCCGAATTATTTTTTATCTTTAAATTCAATTGATTCTCCAATTCATCTTTTATTGTTTAAATGCATCAATTGCTTCATCCTTACTATTAAGCACCTATACATAACTAAATCGAGTGCAATCGTAAATAAAAATTATAAAATACTTTTTCCCACCACTAGATGGTGTCGACTTTATATCACATATATCTATGTGAATTGAGTCTAAAGGTTTTAAGTTTCTGTCAACAGACTTTTAAGGATGTCTAACAAATTTACTTTTCATACAAATTTTGCATTTTGATTTATCGCATTTAAAACTAGACAATACTTCTAAAGTAATCAATTTTTGCAAGACTTTATAATTTACATGTCCCAAACAGGCATGTCATAAATCATTTGACTCCAACAAGTAAACAGAAGTAGAATTCTTATTAATACTATCCACAACCATTACATTCAGTTTGAAGAGACCCCTCAGTAAGGTAGCCTTTTTCCTACAAACTTCTCATTCTTACTTATTACAGCTTTGTCACTAACTAGGACACACTTAAACTCATTCTTAATGAGCAGTGAAGCAGAAACTAAATTATTCCTAATAGCAGGAACGTGCAGAACGTTGTTGAAAGTCAACACATTGTCGGATGTCATTTTCAACATTACATTCCCAATCCAACAATCCTTGTTGTTGTTGTGTTCCCATGAACAAATCTTCATCAAACTCAACAGTAGTGTACGTTGCAAATGCTTCTTTTGAAGAGCAAATATTTCGAGTGAAACCTGAGTTGAGAAACCACTCATTGGGATTTCTAACTAAGTTGCACTTCGAGATCATTGCACAGAGATCATCTTCATCTTCCATATCTTCCACGATGTTTGCTTGACCTTTGTCTTTGTCTTTGTATTTATCCTTTCTTGGAGCACGACAATCAGAAGACTTATGACTAGCCTTGCCACAATTATAACAGTTGCCCTTGAATTTCTTCTTGGCCCATTCTGATTTCTGTCCGTTGGACTTCTTTCTCTTCTTGCCTTTGGTTGGAGCTTGTTCAACATTATTAACTCCATGATTGTCAAACTCTTATGAGACTTATTTTCGGCGATTTTGTTATCTTCCTCAATCTTGAGCCGAATCACAATATCTTCAAGATTCATTTTCGTACGTTTTTGAAGTCGTTCCACGAAAGAGGTAACTTCTCGATCATTGCAGCCACTTGAAAAACTTCATTTACTACCATATCCCCAGCAATCAGATCATGAAAATAAGTTGAAGTTCCAGTACTTGTGATCCAACAGTTTTATTATCTTCCATTTTATAATCTTAAAACTTTGCGACCACAAACTTTTTCAAGAATGCGTCTTCTGTCTAATATTTCTTTTATAGTGCATCCCACAATTCTTTCAAAGTTGTCATTGCACTGTAGACATTATATAAGTCATCCTTCAGAGGATTCAAAATGTATCCCTTACATAGAAAGTCTACATGTTTCTATGCTTCAATAATCATGATTTTTCTGTAACAACTCATAACCCGAAATAGCTAGGATTAAACAAGAAACTAAGAATAGTTATTTTTGGAAAGAAAAGGAAAAATCTGGAAATTTTTCTAAGTGTAAAAGTGAGTTTTGATCATTTTCAAACGGTCATAACTTCTAGCTCAGGATGAGTTAGGGTTCATTCTTTATATGGTTGGAAAGATCTTGAGGAAGATATGCCTATCGGAAGTTAGGCTGTCAAATTAAGAACATGTCCAATCCAAAATTTTAAGGGTATTTTGGTCTTTTAGATACCCTATCATTTTATTCCATTTTTAGGAGTTTAATATTGATCAAGACTGAACTTGTTCAGTTTTAGAAAATTAGAATTTTCACGCTAGGGCTAAGGAGAAATGAGAAGAGAAAAGATGTAGAAAGAAAAGGCAAAATCATCAAGATCAACCAAGAATATTGGTGTTTTCGCTAAGGAACTTGCTTCAAACAGGTATGTGAGACTCTCATAATGTTGGCATTATTCTCCCACATGTTAAGCATATTATTTCAGTTTGGATTCGTCCTAAAATCATTAGAATATTGATATCTTCATACCCTTTTCTTGAATTCATTTGTTGTACTTGAATTGCCAGAGTTGTGAAGTCTTTGAATTTGTTACACCGCATTATGGGGTTGTTTTGGTTTATGTACTTAGGTACATTTGTTAGGTATATGTATCTAAAAGAGATTTAAGAAAAAGAACGGAGTTTGGGTGAATTTGGGGAAAAAAACGAAGAAGAAATTTCGACGAGCGAAATCTGGACATGGGAACGCATCGCGCGACCTGTTCTCAGAATCAAAAATTTTGCTCTGCGTCGCGAAGCTTACACGAGATGTTGTGCCTCAAATGATATTTTCGGAACCAAAATTAAATCATGCTTCCATGTCACGGACTCACCCCTAAATTCTAATTTTCGAATTTTCTCATGTTTAGCTATCTAAAATCATTCCTAAACATCATGAGGTATTTCTAAACACGAATCTAATTCCTTGAATCCATAATTTAGTTCAAGGATCAGTTAAGAGTCAAGTCAAGAGCAGTTAAGAATTAATGTTAAGAGAAATCAAGAGTCAAACAAGAGGAGTCATTTAAAGTTTTCATAAGTCTTTTACAAACATTTTAACTTCGTTTTAACTTTTGAGTTCAGTTTATAGTGAAGTTGAAGTTATTTACTTCAAAGGTATAAGGGGACTAAGTATTCCCAAAGAGACTTAAAATGTTTTAACATTTAACTAGTAAGGAAACTTTGATTTCCAAGGAGCATTAGGGCAAGTTTTCAGAAAAGAACTATAGCTTTCTAAAAGAAGCAAGCAGGGAAACTATGATTTCCAAGATAGTTTTGAGCTAAGTATTTTGAGCACTAATCTCAAAACCACAGAATCAGTATGTTTTTAAAACATAAGAGCCAACATCTTTTTAGGAGTAGTATTGAGAACCAATATGGGGGAGAGTTTAGACAACTCACAGCCCCCATAAACCATGTAGTCACCATGGGTAGAAAAGATTCATACTTTTTAGATGAACCCTTATCACGGTAGACTAGTGGATTCATTAGGCAGTTTAGGTTTTATACCTTTGGTCAGGTGTAGGATGCGCTGGCAGTGTGAGGTAGATCGATGTATCATCACTATAGCTCTTATGTGATGGTTGTCGGTTAGAGAAACTCTCATAATAGTTATCAAATTTTCATATGTATTAGTTCATTATATTGTTACATACATTTCAGAGTTTCTTGTATCTTTGCATACTAACAGAGTTTATGGCGTGTTTGTAAACAACTTTTCTTTATAATGGACTTGTTTAATATGATTTATAATGAAATAAGTTTAGTAAGTGTTCATGAGTTAAGAAGAGCCAAGGTAACTGTTTCTTTCATAATCTCTTTTTAGCCTATGTTGTATTAGCATTTCAACTCGCAGACTCGTACATTCAATGTACTGATGCCAGTTGGCCTGCATCGTATTATGATGTAGATGCAGGTAACGAGGATCGACATCCAGTGCACCGTTGATCCAGTTGAGCACTCCGGAGTCAGTTGGTGAGCCTCCTTGCACTCTTGAGGACATCTTTTATTGCTTTCTAGTTAGTTCAATAGGATGTTGTGGGGTTGTCCTAACATTCATCTCATTCATTTTAGAGGCTTCATAGGCAGTTAGTAGTTTAGTAGTCTTTACATTTTCATTCTTATGTTAAAGACTTGGGTTGCCATTTTGGCCAAGTTGAATGTTTAAAGCTTTAAGACATTCCCAGTTATTTTGTTATGCAGTTGAGATAAGTTCTTTTATCATTATAAGTATGATTGTTGTCTTCCGCTGAGTTAAGTAAGTCAGGACAAGGGTCCGTTCGAGGCCAGCAATGGTCACCGAGTTCCAGTCCCTCCTAGGGTGTAGGCTCAGGGCGTGAAATTTTCTCTGATGGTGGTTATAACAGTTCGGATCGATGCAACAACCACCACAGTAACATTATTGTTTGCCATCTATGATAAACAGATATCGATACAGACTTATTAAGCAATGACTTAAATTACAAACTTAATAGACGTATAAACCTACAAAGGTTTTTGTCTTAACGAGAAACACAGATTAAAAATAAATAATAATTTCCTTAAGATTGTTGCCAAATTTGTGTTTAAAAATAGTAGTACTGGTTAACAGAAACTTTGTAGAAACACGAAGTTACCAAAGTTTCCAATGAACCAGTGAAGAACAAAAATAAATTACAAAACTAAAATATGTAAAACGTACCAAAATCTGAAGAAAAAAAAAACAGAATAAGGAGAAGATCAATTCCACTGAATGCATAGTGTTCCCTTAAGGAAATTATTCCCCTCTCTTATCCGAGGTTTGATTTGGAATATGTCCTCCCAGGATAGAATGATCTCAATCACCAGTTTATTGATACCCAAAACTCTGGTGTTAGCGAGTCACTCAATGACAGTAAAGTACAAAAAAATATTTGTGTAGAAGAAGAAGACATCAATTTTTTTTCGAAAGGAAAAAGTCTAAAGAATCAGTCGTATTTATAGTCAAGAGGAACTGATTTTGAAAGGTTTCAACCTTTCAGAATCTACACAATCATTCTTGAAAGTTTGCACCCTCTCAAATGGTCATGGCTATTCGTGAAAGTTGCAACCATTCATAACAGTCTTTTTGAACGGCATAAAATTTAAAATAAAATGTGAAAGAATTTAAATAGAACAGGTCGCACGGATCCAAGTCGGTTCGGAACGTTTCTGTTAAATAACTAAAGAATTGAAGCATTTTTGGCCATTGAATTGAATTTAATTAATTGAATAAATAGTTGACTAAATAATAAAAACAAAGTTTTGTCCAAAAAATTAATCTCTCGATCGATCATTTTCCAAAGTCAAAGCCAAAGCCGAGCAAGCGATGACAACAACGGCGCGAGGGAGATCCTTTCTTCTAACCCTTTTAACAACTAATAAAAATGTTTCTCTATTTAAAGACAACTATTTTTCTTTCCACCACCAATGAGGGAGAAATGTCGTTTTTAAAGCATAAGAGAATCTTTTCCAATTTTTGTTTTCATCTTCCCTCAATTTCTCATTAACTCTTGATATACCCAACAATTATTATACCCAACAAATCATACAGTCTTAATCATTAGATTCTTCAATAGCATAAACCACATAATCAAATTAAGGTGTTGTAATGCATACATTTTCTAAGATACGTACATTATTTATTTCATTTCCATACATTTTAAATTAATTCGCAATAGCAAACACCTTTGAACAGTAATTCAAACTGGATTTAGATTGTTAAATTTTTTAAACTTCAAAATCAGTCCTTGGAGTTTGAAGGTTTACCTTATTCATTTAATAAATTTCCTTACAAGAATATTGTAAAATCTTCTAAGCTTAAGGTGATTGTGTTGGCCACATTCTCAATGGTTAGGGCATTTAAACATTGGTGAATGAGAGCGAGAGCTTGTGAACTTTCTTTCTTATCTTTTGTAAATACATATTTTAAATTTGGAGAGTTTCCTCATATCAGATTTTGTGTTTCTTTTGATTAGAATTTCCACACATATTAAGAGCAAGAATGACATTCATACATAAATATTATTTCTCAAAATTTTATTTTATGAGACTAGGGTACAATAAAATAGTTGACCACTATTTGTCATGGCTCTGATACCATGTTGTTGAAAAAAATAACAGTAACACCCAAAAATAATATAATGTATGCTAAATAGCAATAGTTTGAGGGTAACTATAAGTCAATGCTTTTATCGGGATAAAATTTAACACCCTTATAAAGTAATAAAATACTATTGATTACAACTTGGTAGTGTCACAAAATTACTATACCTTGAAAATATGCTACTTGATTTTCACACAACTCACTACAATATCCCCCACACTATTTTGTTATTACAAAGATATCAAATGTTATTATAAAGATATCAATACAATATCCCCCACACTATTTTCTTAATACGAGTATTTCTTCAAAGAAAAAAGAAAACATGGAGAGGAAAGTTCAAAAATTGCATTTAATTCTAGTAATTTTGGTTAGTTTGATTGTTAAAAAATCAATTGTTTTACTTATATATCATATGAGTAGTATCAAATTTTTGGATCCGGCTCCTTTCTATTTTCTCTGTTTTTTTTACTTGGATTGGAAATATATATGGTATGTGAAAATTAATGGCTAAGATTTAATTGATTAAAACAAGATTCAATTTTGATTTAGGTAATTAATATTTCATTTAAAAAATAGAAATGCTACAATCATAGCATTATAGTATTCGTCCATAAATAAAATTATAAAAAGAATTCTCTTTCTTATTTTTTCTCTACGTGTATTAATCTACTGGTTTTCTAAAAATTGAATTAATCTTAGATTGCAATTTTGAACGTTCTCTTTAAATTTAGTTATCACATTTAATTAATAGAAAAAATACTCACTTGAAAAAAAAATAGAACAAGAGAATTTCTTTTATAATATATTTATGGACAAAAAAACAGAAGATAATACTAGTAGGAAAAGAGATATTTTAAAAAGAAATACTAATTATCTAAACCATAATTAGAACCTTATGTCAATCAATTAAATTTTAAGAATTAACTTTGACCTATTTAATGACTAATGTGTCTCCAATCCAAGAAAGAGCTTGGGAAATGGAGAGAAATCGGATCCCAAGTTCTTAATTATATGATGCACCTCCATCCCTTAGTTCGGAGGTTTCTTACATCTGATGATGTTATTTTCTTCTTTTTATTGATCAAGTTTTCTCAAACTTAAATTAAATTTGAGTACATGCACTCTTTGATGTTGCGAGTTACATTCTTGAAATTAGGTTGTCAATTCGGATTGAGGTCATTCTTGGGAAAAAACTAAACTTTTGACTAATAGCGAAGCTCATAGCTTCTCATAGAATTTAATTTGACTTTCAAAGATGCACATTTTTCTTTGTTTTCTTTACTATATTCTTAGTTAAATTATTCGTTATGTTGTATAGCTTTGAAACTTGTTTGATAATTTAGTATTTTGGGCTCTTGATTTATTTAAGCTTGAATTTATTTACTTGGTTTATTCTTTTGAAAGGACCAAATTCATATTTGCGGTAGAGTTTGAAAGAGTTGGTTTGCTCCTTTTAGAATCAAACTCAATGGAAGATGAATTAATATGAAATTTGATAGGAAGATAATTATGTATTAGTAAAAAATAAAAAGCCTAGATAGTATCTTTATAGGTGAAATTTAGGTAAACCATAATATGGTTTCACATGTTTAACCTTGACATTTTGATACATAGTGATGTCATGGATGACATCTATAGGATGAACTCATTCCTATAAATAGCTAGCTCTTAATTCATTTTCATTACAACCTCTTACTTGCCTTCTCACCTTCTAAGACATTTGATCTTCTATCTCTTGTAGTATTTCACTTGTATTCTTTTGGAGTAAAATAAATATTGGTGCAATTGTTCTCAGGTGGTTGTATGATTATTTTGATTTGAACCACGTTAAATAATATTGATGTACTTCCTTATTCTTTATTTCACTTTTTCACTAACAATTGGTATCGAGCCAATATTCAATTCGAATATGCTCTGTGGTTACAACATCATCTGAACTTTCACATCAGAAAAAGAATTACTTTGCTTTTCTAAATTTCCAAATTCATTGTAGTAGTAACAATGAGTTCCATGAAATTTGAAATTGTTATATTTAGTGAGCGCAACAACTTCAATATCAGGAAGATCCAGATGATGGTGTCACTGCAGAAGGAAGGTTCAATCCACGTTATTGACGTAAATACGACAAGAAAAAGATTGAATGAGATGCATTGTGTGTAATCCAACTATCCCTTGCACCTAACGTACTTTGTGAAGTGAGTACAAGTACTAAGGAGACATCCAAATAATTACCAGGACTGGTCGGTGACAACAAGGATGTTGTTAAAATGACGTCCTCACACATTTAAGATGGATTCAAGTACTTTGTTGCACGACCATCTAGATGCATTCAACAAACATGTGATGAACTTACAAACAACTGAAATTAAAAAGGATACGGAAATGCTTGCATGTGCTTTGCAATTTTAATTGACTTCAAAATATCGTGATATTGAGAATTATATAATGTATAGAAAGTAGACGATCATTCTTGAGCAAGTGCGGCAAGCACTTAACTCTTGTGATATGTGCGGAGGCATTTTGAAGGAGACAAAGGTGACGAAGCTAGTGAGATATTTTTGAGAGGTCGTACTAGCCAACATAGAGGTAGAAAATTAAAGTACATATTAAATTCTTGTGTGAAAGAGAAGAATGTAGAGTGTTGGGTTTGTCACAAGAATAAGCATTTTGAACGATATTTCCCTATGTCAAAGTCCAAAGACAAGCCCAATGCGTCCATTTTTGAGAGAGTACATGATTCTGATGATGATTATGTACTAACAACATCATGCAATAATGTAGTCGATGACAACAAATGGGTGTTAAACTGTGCATATGAAATTCCAAAGAGATTGGTTCAACAACTATGAAACAAGTGGAAGAACCGTATTATTGGTAATAATAAAACTTGTAAAATAGTTGGCATTGGTTCAGTTCACGTTTGTTTCCATGATAAAATCATGAGGGCTGTTACAGAAGTCTGTCATGTTCTTGATCTGAAGAAGAATTTGATATCACTAGTTACTTTGAATAAACAAGGCTATAAGTACATAAGTGAATGACGAACTATTAAAGTGACTATAGGGTCTTTAGTCATGCTGAAGGACAAGCCGTAGGAGTTCCTCTACACACTTGTGGCAAGAAATATTATTGTCTCTGTAAATACATCTACAATGTAGTTATCTAAGATGACAAGAAAAAATTATGGCATATGAGACTAGGTCATATGAGCACACAAGGACTAGAGATGTTAAAAAACCGCAACCTTTTGAATGGTGAAAATATCAACATACACTTAAATTTTGTGAGCAATGCGTCTTAGGGAAGCAAAAAAAAAAGGTCAGCTTCAACACTGCAAACAAAAGATGAAAGGGGTTCTAGACTACATCCATTCTGATTTATAGAGTCCCTCTATGCTTTTATCGAAGGGAGAAAATGGGTATCTTCTCACATTCATTGAATATTTTTCACGAAAAGTTTGGATAGGTTTCTTGAAGGCAAAAGGTAGTGCTTTTGAAGCACTTAAAGAGTGGAAGATTTTGGTTGAAAATCAAATGAAGAGAAATCAAGTATCTTCGCACAACAATGGCTTGGAGTTTATGCAGTGAAGAGTTCAGTGAGATCTGAAAGGTTCATGGGATCACAAGACATAAAATAGTAAGGCACATATCACATCCAACTAAAGTTGTCTAGAGAATGAATATAACTCTTATTGAAAAGGTTTGTTGTATGCTCTTACGAGCCAAGATGTCCAAAGTATTTTGGGTTGAAGTAGTTCATACTGCTTCTCATATTGTCAATCAATCTCCAGCATCAACAATTGACTTTAAGACTCAAAATGAGGTACGGTCAGGTAAACCCTCTAACTATTGAAACCTGTGAATGTTTAGGTGTTCAACTTATTATCATGTTAAAGAAGGAAAGCTTGAACCAAGGGATTAAAAAGTCATATTCATAGGGTATGTAGAAAGAGTAAAAGGGTACAAATTTTGGTGTTTGTCTTTACTCAAATTTGTAGTTACTAGGGATGTTACTTTTGATTAATACTCTATACTTGATACTCATAGTTTATGTGGAGTTATCAAGAATGAGAACAACGAGTAGGTGCAGCTACAGGTGGACCTACCAAAGAGAGGGATCAAGATACTCAAGTTGATGAGTCAAAATATTTAGATCTTGAAGAAGTTATTGTCAATGAACCATAACAGAATTGCAAATATAAGGGACAAAAGGCAAATACAAAAAACTTAATGTCTTATAGAGCAAGAAAATCTGATTGCATATTCATTCGTAGCTACATGAGAAGAGATTAAGGATCTCGAGTCCTACTCATGTTGAAGCAAAATCTTGCAAAAATGTTACACAATGGAAGTTATCCATGATGTAAGAAATGGAGTCTCTTCACAAAAATGAGACATGGGTATTTGTCGAAAGGCCAAAGGGGAAGAAGACAGCTGGATGCAAATGGGTCTACAAAAGGAAAGAGGTTATTCTAGAAATAAGAGATGCTAGGTTCAAGGCGGAATTGACTAAAATGAGACCTTCTCTCCCGTGGTGAAGCATAGCTCAATTCGTATGCTACTAGCATTGGTTTTACAATTTGATTTATATCTTCAACGACTTGATGTCAAAACTGCTTTCTTACATGGTGATCTATAAGAGACAATCTATATGGATCAGCCTAAAGTTTTCTAGCTGAGGAAATAGAAGATCATGTATGCCAACTTATGAAGTATTTGCATGGTTTTAAGAAATCCCTAAGACAATGGTAAAAGAGGTTTGATGCATTCATGACTACACATGGGTTCTTCAGGAGTGCATTTGATAGTTGTGTGTATCATAAAAAGATGTCTGGTCACTCTATGATTTATATATTATTGTATGTTGATGATATGCTTAATGTTGCTAATAATATCATAGAGATAAATATTTTGAAGAAACTGTTGATTGAGGAATTTGACATAAAGGATTTGGGAGTTTCCAAGAAAATCCTTAGAATGGAGATTCCAAGAGAAGATAGTGTTGTACATCTTTGTTAAAAGAGGTACATCAAAAAGGTTCTTGAGAGATTCAAAAATCATATGAGAAAGAATGTAAGTACACCGTTAGCTGGTCATTTCAAGATTTCAGATTTATAAATGCCTCAGTCTATGGATGAGGTTGAGCATATGTGAAAGGTTCGTTATACGAGCGCAATAGGCAACATTATGTATTCTATGGGGTGAACACGTTCAGATATTTCTCAATCTATAGGTGTAGTAACTAGGTACATGGAAAATCTAGGGAAAAGGCATTGTGAAGCTGTTAAGTGGATATTTAGATATCTCAAAGGAGTTGTTGATGTTGGCCTAACCTTTCGAAAAAGAGAAGGTATTTCAATTTTGGTTATGTAGATTTTGATTAGACAGGGGTTCTTGATAAAAGGAGGTCTACAACTCGATACATCTTTACAATCAATTGTCGCGTTGTCTACAACAGAGGTAAAATATATGGCAGCAAAAATGGCAGTGAAAGAAGCTATCTGATTGAAAGGTTTGGCGAAAGATTAAGTTTGGTTCAGCTGGAATCAACTCTAAGATGTGATAGTCAAAGTGTTATTCATTTGATTCAAAACCAAAGATTTCATGAGTGTACCAAACACATTGATGTCAAATTCCATTTTATTTGAGATGTTGTTGAAGAGGCAGGTATCAAGGTTGAGAAGTTTATCACTGACGATAAAGCCACAAACATATTGACCAAGATAGTCTCGCTTGCCAAGTTTGCACACGAAAAGGACTTGGTAGGAGTATGCGTCAATTGGTGCATCTATGAGAGAACAACTACTAGGTGGAGCTAGTATGTTCAACGAAGGTTTGTTTATTCTTGTTTCTTGCAACGGGATTGACCAGTTAGCTTAAAATTTTTGGCCGGAGTTCTTTATACGCATGCTCGGAACACAAATTAAAGTGAAGACTGAAAAAGTTGGTTCTGTCGTTATGGAATCAAACTCAATGGAAGATGAATTAATATAAAGATTTGGTAGGAAGATAATTCTTTATTAGTACAAAATAAAAATTTAAGATAGTATCTTTGAAGGTGAAATTTAGGTAAACCATAAAATGGTTTCACATGTTTAATCTTAACATTTTGACACATATTGATGTCATGATGACATCAATGGGAAGAATTCATTTCTATAAATAGGTAGCTCTTAATTTATTTTCATTGCAACCTCTCACTTGCCTTCTCACCTTTTAAGGCATTTAATCTTCTCTCTCTTGTAGTATTTCACTTGTATTCTTTTGGAGTGAAATAAATAATTATAAAGTTGTTTTCTGGTACATGTAGGATCATTCTGATTTGAACCACGTTAAATATTGATTGTTCTTCCTTGTTCTTTATCTTTACGTTTCCACTACCAAGTTCTCAACCGGGTGGGGGTTGGGGGGGTCAATATCAACAAGTAAATGCAGTGAAAATTCATGTGAAAATATTGTGCTACATACTTTGGGGTAAAGCTGGCTAGTAGCCTATGTTTCCTTGCGATTCCTTTGACTACTTCATGTGTAATTATCAACTGATCTGCTGCTTTACCACAATTAGTGTATCCCAACACTATTTCAAATTGTCCTTTCCCACTTTCTGAATGTAGCTGCATGCTAGAAGGAAGAACCATCAAATAAAGGAATATAGAATACTACAGACAATAAAATCTATGAGTTATATTCAAGTTATTCTTAATCTTATACAGATAAAATAGAGAAAAATTTAGAATTCCTTAGTTATTAAAAAAAGCAACATTTAATGTATTAAAGTTAACAAAGAACTTTCTTAATGTTTTCTTGAATGAACAATTTCATCCCAAAGTTAGATTTTCTGCCTGAAACTAATGGTGCAGCAAAGCCCGTATACATAACCAAAGGCGAATCCATGATTTGAAGATGATGGGGCACTATCAAAGGTGGATACGGGTTAGTTGATATACCAATACTTCATTTGAAAATATGGTCAAACAAGTATTATATCGAGTGAATATATAAATAAAAATGTAACAAAATGTAACATAATTCACTCTATGACTGAATGGTCTTGACTCTTTGTTTACACTTTGTCATTGCTATCAGTTGAGATTTTTTAATACGCATTTTTGAAAAAATATTGATAAAAAGAATATGCAACATCCAGAATCAATACCGGGATACACGACTTACAAGAAGCCCAACAAATAGTGTTAAACCACTACACCAACTCAACTTATGTGCTTCAATATGCACATTTAGTTTATGATCCTTATTTTGAATATGTGTATATATACATAAAAAATTTTCAAAGTTAACGAGTGCACCTTCACCCATTACTTCAAAGGTCGGTCCGCTTATGTTCATAGCACATGATTTTTTTTTATCTGAAATAGCAAAAAAGATAACAATGTCATCCCTATCAGTCGCACTAATTCCAATTTTAGAAAGGGCTTCAATCTATTGTGTATTATTTTCCGTAAATTTCTTACCACAAATAATTAGTTTCCTTTTAGGAAAAGGTTTAAGATTTGACTGGTCCTTTTCTTGTAGAAAAAGGTTTAGGACTCTATAAATAGAGGTTCTTTTTTTCTAAGTTAATCAACATTGACATGTAGTCTATGGTTTTGAGAGTTCTGGTTCTGAGGGAGAATTTGTGAACCTCCTTGTATTCCGAGTAAATGTGCTTTACTATTTCATTTGTAGTTGGATTAGTCCTTTGGTTGGGCTAACTTGAATCAGTTTAGTTTTTTAACCAAGCCGCATATGAGTGCTATATACTATTAGTTCCTTGATTACTTATCAAATAAAATGAACATTTTTGAATCACCGCCTACGGCCCCTCGATCTTACTAGCTTAGTAGCAGTCGTGAGAGTTATAGTAGTTCTAGCAGAGTAAGCTAGAACATGACCAATCTCCCCATATTGATTCATGATTAGTGGAGACTCAGATGACAACTGATTAACTAGCGTAGGAGAGTCAGTTCCCACAGGTCGTTTCTTCTCTTATGAGGCAAATATTTTATAGCACAAGAACGACTTAGCATCGGTACTGCCATCCATGTTCAAAGAACAGATGCAGCTAACCAACAGGCAAGCAGGTTCCGCAGGTTAGGAGGGTGCCTTTAAGTGATAATGGGACCTCATTTCATACAAAGGAAAGCATAAGGATGGGATTGTCGTGTCGATCACATTCGATTGAGAGTTCTCACCTCTTTAAGCTTAGGTCAGCAAGAAGTCATCCCCGAGGAAAGAATGAGTCTTCGGCAAGCCGGTACCCGCTAGCTGTTTCACAAACCTCTTTTCTCATAGCACATAGGTAAGTGTGAAATTATCCAACTTGGTTGAGGTTATTTCTCTCTATATTTTGTATTCTCATATTTATAGTGGATTACTCATCTCTTTTGTGGATGTAGGTCATTGACCAAACCACATTAAATTTTTCTATCTTTTGGTATTTATTTAGTTTATCTTCTTATTCATGGTCTTTCGAGTTTTTCTTGCTACCTTCCACATGACACCTAATTATTTTTGTTATGACAAGTGGTACCAAAGCAACATTCAATGAAGTAGCCACAGGTTCAAAGGTTCAATGAAGTAGCTAGGTTGGAAGGTTCATTGATGGAGCTAGGTCCAATGGTTCAATATTGATGGAGTTAGGTTAAAAATCGGGTGTTCATCTTAGATAGGTGTAGTTCTAGCCGCAACCTTTTTGACAGTAATGAAGATTTTTGTTGGAGAAATTGTTTCATAGAGGTTCTTTGTGTCGAGACGTAGATTTGATGGAGGAGATCATGGAGAAGAGATGCAAGTTGTTGAAGATTATGTTAACAAGGTTGAAAAAATTATTTTGTCAAAGATTAAGGCCAAGAGGGAGATTTGTTGGGTATTAATTGCCCCGATTTTCTTACCACAAATAAGTTTCCTTTTAGGAAAAGGTTTAAGATTTGACTAGTCTATTTCTCTTAGGAAAAAGTTTTGGACTCTATAAATAGAGGTTTGTTCTATCTAACTTAATTAACATTCACAATTTAATCCTAGGGTTTTAAGAGTCTTAGTTATGGGGGAGAATTTTTGAACATCCTTGTTTTCCAGGAGAATTGGTTGAGGTTTCTCTCTATATTTACTCTCAAATTTATAGTGGACTACTCATATCTTATGTGGATGTAGGTCGATTAGTCGAACAACGTTAAATCTTTTTGGGTATATTTATTATTTGTCTTCTTACTCATGATCTTTTGAGTTTTTCTCTGTTAACTCTCGTATGATACCTAATTAATTTTCCATCCTAACAAAATCCTCTTTGTCAAACTAAGGGCTCCTATGAAGTGTTCTCATTCTCCATTTCGAGTAAATTTCTTCAAATTAGTTGCCTTTTCCATCAAAGTGTTCAAATTTTACTTCATGTGTTAATACTCTCAATGTGCGATGTTGAATTTGTTGGTGAATATTATTTAGAGCTTTAAAAGTATTTCTTGAGATGAAACTTCCAGATATATTTTTGTGTGTTTGGTGTTCTACGACTTGCATGATCGTTTTTTGTTTTGGAACCTCCTTTAACCATACAACCCTTATCATAGACATGTTATTTGATTTATGACATGTTGTATGGGTGACACGTGTCACAGAATTTGACTTCCACTAATGCTCCGTGCGAGACTTGACAACTTACTCATTAATATGTTACGATCTTGAAAGCTCAAGTAAGCCCTTTGAAACTTAGATCGCTAAAAGAATGAAGAAAGACAAAGAGAGCTTTTAAAGAAGACTTTGTATTACTTGGAAGAATGATTTCAAACTTGGTTGGATATATTCACAATTGAGAGCCCTTATATTTATACTACTCTCCTAGGGGATCAATTATGAATAAAAATTATTATTCAAGTCCCTACTTATTTACATACTGGTCCTCTGCAAGTCTAGAGAATCTTAAAGCCTTCCAAGAAAATATCTAGGATATTCTAGAGTCCTCCACAAACCTCTCCAAGACTCTAGGTTCTTGCCTCATTAGGCTAGCTTATTTTTTCTTGAATTTTATGCTTGAGTGGGATGAAAAAGTGGTGTGTCATGAGACTCTTCCCCACCTGATGTTGTGATGACCATATTGTATTGCTATCGCATGAAAAACTGGATCTAGTCTTCTTGCAAGCACGTCCAGTAGAACATGGACTCGATCAATACCTTTGTGCAACGTTGAATCTTTCTCCTTGAGTCCCGCCATGCATGGACGATATTTGAGCTTGTCCTTCCATCTTTGTTACCTTAACCAGTGGCACTATACATGATCCTTCTTGCTCCATTACCAAGATTCATTGGAGGTAAGGATCGATCATCGTGTGACATTTCTAGAAGAAATTGGAGGCCCAAATATGATATCAAATATATATAAAGGATCAAGAATCAAATTGGTTTTACCTTACAACTTGCCCAGTGTGAGGCTTACTCCATGAGAGACTCCGCACACACGATTTGTTGGTGCGTTGACCAACTTGAGGTGGGTGCTACTTGGACTTCTCAATCCTAACTTTGTTGCCGCATTCTTGGACATTATGTGGGCCTCCACACCTATGTTGACCATAGCACGAGTGGGTCGTCCATTGATTGTGATTTCTACATATTGTGTGTCGTATTCTTTTGGCTTCTCTGATTGATTCACCATGTCTTTGCGTAGTACAATCAAGCCCAATTGCATTGTGTTTGAACCTTGCCCTGGTTCTTATGCATCTTTATCCTTCTATTCTCATAGTATAGCACCAAGGTTCTTAATTTCAAAGAACCTTGCATAGACATGTGGCCCGCTGCATATGCAACAACCATTCTTCTTTGTAGTTTCTGACCTCCTCTTCGTATCGCTTTGAAGTCTAAAATTCTTTCCATTAGAATTCTAGGGGTACTGATTCCTGGGATGTGGTTGTTGCCCCTTAATTTTCCATGATCTCCCCCACCCTAGTCATGACTACATCTCATCTCCTCTTCTCTGACTCGTTCGGTCTTGTCATACCTAAAAATTTTCAAAACTATAGCCTGCGCCATGGCTTCATCAATTGTCTTGACATATCGGCGTCCCAACTCCGTCGCCCCATTTTTAGCCCATTCATAATAATATATATTTATCTGTGAAGTTGGGAATCTAAAGTGTGAGGGTGGTGAACTCTTTCATGTACGTCCGTATGCTACCTGTCCACTTCATCTCCATAAACTTGCGCTTGGACTCATAGATGGTGTTGTTAGGGAAGAAAGCCTTCTTAAAATCCACTCGGAATTACTCCCAAGTGTTGATGGTGAAAAACCCTTTTCATATTTCCGACTCCTTTTACCTCCACCATAGAATGAAAATCTCTGAGAGATATAAAACCATAATGTTGATCTTGCTCTCATTACTCTTCACCCAAATGCACTTGAAGTGATTCTTCAAATTCCACAAGAAATTATCCACCTCTAGTGCGTCACAGACGCCTTTTAACATTGGTGCCTCGGGATCCTCAATCTTGGCCTATCTATCTCCATTGTGTATCACAAAAATCCTCCTACTTCCATTTCTCCCATGAATGCTCCAATCTCGGCCTTAATGGTTTCAATCGTTTTTAATGCCTCCATGAGCCGACACTTCAAGGAAGTGATGATTTCCTTTATCTCATACTTTGCATGCCTACGCGCCTCCAACTCATTGTGGATGTTGTCATTATCTTCAAGGGTGATGTCTTCAAGAGTCTTAAACTTTCCATCGACCTTGTTCAAGCGCTTACCTAAGATATCCACAACCTGTCTCACTGTATAAACCCTCGGGATCCACTCTACTCTGGGTGTGATGTCAATAGGCTTCTCACCACGTTCATCGTCACTTCATTTAGCGGTCATAAGTGAGTGAGATTTTAAAGCTTCATTTGGGCTAGGGTCCAGTACAAATTTTTTGTTACTCTTTGGGTTTTTATGCCCCTTGTGGTGCTTCGTTCCACCATCAAACCAGATGTTGGTAGTGCTGGCAACATTGATATCTTCCTCGTTAGTCATTCCCTTAGTTCCAACCTTCGCTGTGATAACACTTTGTCACAGACTTAGAAATCCACTGATGCTCAGTGTGAAACTTGGAAACTTACTCACGAATCATTCACGATCTTGTAGGCTTAAGTAATCCGGTTGAAACTTAGATCACTAAGAGAATGAAGAGAGACAACTAGAGATTTTAAAGAATGTTTTTGCCTTGCTTGAAGAATGCTTTACAACTTGGTTGGATGCCTTTACAAAAGAGAGCCCCTCGCTTTATACTACTCTCCTAGAGATAAAGCGTAAATAAAAGTTATTCCCTCCATTTCAAAAAGAATGTCCTAGTTTGACTTGGACTGGAGTTTAAGAAAAGAAAGAAGACTTTTAAATCTTGTGGTTCTAAATTAAAATTATGTCAAATTTACTAAATTATCCTTTAATCTTTTGGTCTTAAACATTCCACGTGAAAATTTAAAGTTAAAGTGTTGCCAGAAAAGGAAAGGGGTCATTATTTTTAAACATATTAAAAAGAAAATGAGGTCATTCTTTTTTAAATGGTGAAGTATTATTCATGTCTCTAATTACTTACACAATGGTCCCTCTACTAGATTTCTCTATAACTTTAGAGAATTTTAAAGCCTCCCAAGAAAATATCTAGGATATTCTAGAGTCTTCCACAAACCTCTCCAAGAATCTAGGTCCCCCCCCCCCCCTTAGGCTAACTTATTTTTGCTAAACATTATGCCTAAGTGGGATGACAAAGTGGCGGTACATGACATATCGCTCCCAAGATATTCAGTTGGGTTTTAGAGAGCAAAATCAAAATCTAGGAATTTTAAAAAGTGATCGTCTAACCAAAATAAAAAAAATGGGCAAAACGAGTTCAAAATTAAGTTAACATGATTTCATTAAGTTTGGAACATGATTTTTACTTGACTGGATGGTTCGTAGGGGTCTCGAAGTAGAGATGAACTCAGAATTTGAAAACTTTGGGTGCACCAATATTACCTTAGCTTAATATGAGCTTCGCTCTAGCAAGAGTTGAACTTAGGTATCGCGGGTGATTCCTTTAATATGTACCAACAACACAATGACACTCCTTTGTTTCTTATGGATTCATTGTTAAGTATATCTTAGTTTCTATCAGTTTCTCAAGATATATATATATATATATATATATATATATATATATATATATATATACACACACACACACTAACACATGATTTTTGTAAAGTTAACCCGGTGCACATACACTCCATCTGTAGGGGTGTGTCCACCTCTGTCTCGAGAGGCTAATGAATTTCTGTGAACTTAGGGTTGGTTACTAGTCTTCTTAAAGTTAAGCGTTGACCACAATAAATATTTTTTCAAAGACCACGGATCAATATTTTATGTAATAAACTAAGTTGGTATTGGTTGCAGGACCGAGATTGGTTGTCCAGTGCAACCACAGAAGGAAGGACCGAGACAGGTTGTCCAGTGCAACCACACTTAGGGTCCACGGATTATGCGCCGTGATAAGTTGTGAATTTATCACTTAATTATGTTTTTTTCTTGTTATTTTGTCTTCTAATCATTGAATGAGACGACTTATATATGTTTTGTGAATATTTCAGCTTAAAATCCCCAAATGAAGAATTGAAGAGCAAAGAAACTAAAAAAAGAAGTTGTAAAGGGAGAACTGGCTAGTCCTTCACTCTTACGAAACAATATCTACACCGGTAATTCCACACTTGTGGAAGAATAGGCGCTACTGTTACACATGAGCCACAGTAGCAAAGGAAATATCACACCTAAGGTACCACACCTAGAGACTTCGTGGTAGGATTTCCACGTACCTTTCTGAGGTTTGATTCTATGTGGGTCATCATTGATCAATTGACCAAGTGTAATCACTTAAAGCCGATTCAGACTTCCTATAATTCAGGGAGGTTACCTTAGATTTACATTCAAGAGATCATCCGTCTAAATAGGGTACCGGTGTCTATCATTTCAGATCATGGTACTTAGTTCACTTTCTGTTTTGGAGATTTATTCAACTACATTTTGGTACCCAAGTTGATCTCAACACAAATTTCCATTCATAGATTAACCCTATTTCTGAGATGTCTATTCAGGTTTTGGATGACATGTTTTGGGCCTATGTTATTGATTTTGGTGGCCAGTGGGATCAGTTCTTGGCTTTGATGGAATTTTCGTATAATCATATTATCATTAGAGTGTGAATATGACCCCATTCGAGGTATTGTAAGGCAGGGGGTATCAGTCTCTAGTGGGCTCATTTGATTCTTTCAAGGTTAGGTCGTGGGTACCAACTTATTGCATGATTCTCTGGATAGAGTGTCATATAGGATGGACTCTATATAGTACATAGTAGGTATTATGTTGATCGGAGATTTTAGGCCTTCGAGTTCATGGTTGACGACCGTGCGTTTCTACGAGTGTCACCAATGTACAATGTGATGAGATTCAAAAGAAGGTAAATCTTCGCCATAGGTTCATTGGCTCATTAATGATTTTGAGGAGGATTGGAGAGTTGACTTATGAGTTAGCCTTACCCCAGCTATTTTGGGTGTTCACCCTATTTTTCATGTCTTTATGTTGAGATGGGATGTTTAAAATGAGTACCGCGTGCTTTAGTGGGATTCAATGCAGCTTGATGAGACTTATGCTTTTGAGGAAGAGCATGTGGTTATTCTAGATACTCACGTTAGGAGGCTAAGGTCTAATAAAATTCCATCAGTGAAATTTAGTTAAGGCATCGTCCGATCGAGTAGACTACATGGGAAGTTGAGCTTGACATGCAATGTCACTATCCTCATCTTTTAGAGCCTTCTGGTACATCATTTTGTTTAAATTTCAAGGATGAAATTCATTTTAGTAGTGAATGTTGTAATGATCCTCATGGTCATTTTCTTTATTTGTTGTGCTTTTCATAATTTCCCCTTCCCATAGTTTCTTTGTAGTGTTTGTGTTGTGTTGGGATGGTGGCATGCATCTTGAGATGGTCAGGAGAGCTTTGAGTGAGTTTTTACCTTTTTGGAAGCTTTTAATCTGCAAGAGTAAACTTTAGTCTATATGCAGAGAATTTGATATGGCATGAGATTTCCATCAGCTCTGAAGGTCCACTTTGGGCTAGTAGCATGGTTGGTCCGATTCTCAAGGCCTTTAGCATGAGTATGAGCCATTAGGAAAAAAGTTTGGCGAATGTTTGATTGTGGTCAAGATTCTTGGTAAACATACTCGGATGAGAATTCCATCACAATGATTACTCTGGAATGCAGAGTTTGGTCTAGGAAACGTTTGGTTCAGATCTCAAGGTGATCAAGATGATTTCGTGGTGTGTTGCATTTTTTTTGTTTTGTAGTTTTTGTGCATGTGTTGAGTTGGGTCAATATTTTATGGAGATGACTTCTGTTGGTTGTTTAGTCGATTCTTTAAGTCCGGAATATCATTTTTGGTTGGAAAGCATAGTTTATTTGCTTTCGCATAATTTCAAATAAATTTTGAGGACTCGTTTAGAAGAAATTTAGACTTCCGCTGATGCCAAAGCTGCTAGTGTGACTGCTTTAGCTACATCCAAACCATTTTCGCGGTGGTAGGGAATCTAGTGAATGACGACCTAAGCGGTATGTAGACCACCTTTGCAGTAGTTGCTTAAGAGGCCTTGAACCGTTTTGGCGGTAGATGCCACCTAGACCTAGCCGCTTTAGTTACCAGTCGGCTGTTTTTTGTGGTGGTTGCTAAAGTTGTCACTTGACCACTATTTTTACCATAGCTAATGTTATATTTCTTATGTTCTTCATTTCTCCAAGCAAGACTTAGTTGGAAGGAGCTCAGAAAGAGGTGTTCTTGATCAATTCTTGGTCATTTAGCTCGATCGCAAGGTTATTCTCTTCCTTCTCACTTTTTAATCCTAATTTTGGCTTCGTTTTTTGTATTTCATTTTTTTAACCTCAATTCCCCTAATTTTGAATTATCAAAGCTAAGTGTTTGGACCATTTGAGATCCAAATTAATTTCCATCTTCGCATGACTTCCAGACATGTACTCCTCGCCTTGAGGGGAACATAGTGACGTAACTAGTTATATGTTATCATCATTTTAGGTCTTTTTTTAATCCAACTTTCATTTTGAATTTTGTATCATCAATATGGATATGGTTAGTCTCGTATTGACATGCTCTTTATGATTTTGATAGCATGATAGCCCTCACATGCTCATTGGAAAGGAAATCACCCAAGTAGAGGTTTGGGTGCAGTTTCAGCCTTGAGGTTGGTTATGGTTTCTTTATTTTATACTTTTCTTAGTTAAATTGTATATGTATTGAGTAGTATTGATTGTTAGGGTTCCTTTATAATACGATTCTAAGTTTGCATGACCCTTAGTTGTATTTTTGTTGTTTTAGGATTATTAGCTTAGTTTTTTTCTGTGAATCCTTATGAATAGGTTTAGCCTTAGCCTTGCTTGGTGTTATCAGATCCTTAGAGCGCTTCTAGGTGGTTGAAACTCAGAATTGTGCATGTTTTTTGGCTTGGTATGATTGTGTGCTTTGTTTGATTACTTTCGCACTTTTAGAATTATCACTATGTTTGTGGTCCTGAGGTCTTGCACTTGGACTAACTAGAGGTTCAAGTTAGTACGACTTTACTGTGACATGTATCTACCCAGTTGTTTGTGTAATATAGTTGACATAAGAATGGATTGATTGTGTTTTGTTTGAAATCATAGGCTTGACATCGACATGTATGTATTTGAAAACGAGAGAAAGTTGTTTTGAGGCACAGAAATGTTTTCGAAATGGGTATCTACTTATTTTTGGGCTCAGAGGGAGCGTGTTTCTGATTTTATTAAGGAATCTATGAGTCTTAAAAGAAAGTATACGATTTTCTTAGGGTGTTATTCCAAAAAATAGTTATTTATTTGAAATCCATGGTTTTTGTTTTCGAGGTCTAAATATTTCAAAAGGCACTGATCTTTATAAGAATTTTGTTAAAAAGAAGGTCTAGTCTTACTTATAAGCTCGAGAAGGTACTCTAGAGAACCCACATATTGAATTCTGGATTTTCAATTTACTGCATTTGTAGTTGAGCTGATGCGTGTTCCGTAGTTTTCCAGAGGAGCCCATGATGTAGCCAACAAGACAATTTCGAAAATTGTAACTTTATTCATTCATTATCCACTTATGTGTTTCATCTTCTCGTATTGTTTGTTTGGCTGTACTTGGCTTGACTTGCATGGAGAGATTTTGTTACTTTTGCCTTTCTCACTGTCCGTGGTGTCAATTTATTCTAGATAGTTCTTGATTTTTTCTATTAGTGCTATCATGCTTCTTATATATTTTTCTAAGCTCAGTCGTCCTATGATGCCTACTAAGTACCCCATATTTCGCTACTTATGCTACACTTCTGTATTTTTTTATGCCGCTCCCAGTAAGAGCCACCCTCACTAAGTATTGGATCTTACGTGGATGTCATAGACTTGGATAGTGGTGAGCTCTTGGCATCCAGACTAGTTTGTTTTCTCTCTTTTGTATTGTCTTGTATTTTATATGT
Organism: Solanum sitiens; assembly: GCA_016801875.1. Classification (NCBI taxonomy): domain Eukaryota; kingdom Viridiplantae; phylum Streptophyta; class Magnoliopsida; order Solanales; family Solanaceae; genus Solanum; species Solanum sitiens. Next base: position 1,567,940 of record JABWTJ010000147.1, read on the forward strand.
TATTGAACAGTTCTGTTGTGTATAGTCCTCTTATTACTCCACAACTCTTGTATCTGTAACACCATACTGGAGTTGGATTTCCTTGTAAAAATTTGCCCTTCTCGATTACTTTTGGGCTCATTTTGTATAATTTGTAGTCTATCTACATATCTATGTTATGAGTCCTATTCTATGTCTCTATTTCTGCTTCCACATATTTATTTGCTAGTCTTTATTATTTTCGCTTGGATTCGGCTTGCCTACTGGAGATTCATAATAGGCATCAACATGACCCAATTTTGAAGCATGCCAATACAAGTCAAGACTAAAGCTATACCACCACAAACTAGATATAGAATGAGCTCAGGGAAGGTAAACATGCTAAGTTCTACTTTCTTTTCTTTTGGTGAGCCTCTATATGTTCTCTAGGGCTTAGTCTACAGTTATAGTATTTCATGCTAGTTTGCTAAAGGTATGTCAGGGACTTTGTCCCGATAAACGTTACTCATATAGGCTTCGTAGATAGACGGTAAGTTAGGTATTTTAATTTTGTCTTCGTGTTGCTTTATGAAAATATTTCCTTTTTAAGACTTGATTCTTAAATGCTTTTAAACTATGTTTTTGCCTATGTATAGATGAATGCTCATTTTCCATGCTATATTTTGGGTACGCTCATGACACCATGTAATGACCTTCTAGGTTATTTGCTCCTTCTTTTTTCGATTCAACATTTAAAGCTTTCATGTAGTGACTCAAAGTCACTTTTGATTTCCAAGGAATTGACAGTTCGATAGCCGAGTAGTTCATTTGCATTTTGTGCAAGTTGTTTTTGTATTTGGAGCTTCTAGAGTTTGTACGGTTGGTTTGATTCAAAACTCCAAGAAGATAGCCATAGAATGCAATTTTGATAGTTCTGTTAGTTTTGAAACATCGAGTTTGATCTATAATGACCCATCGTGCGGATCCAAAGGCTTGTGGACTTATTCCGAGCCCCCTTGTGGAATTCAACTTCAAATGGAGCTTGGGGGTGAAACTCACTTCTCATAGAGGAGACCAAAGTTGGAAATTTTGACACCTCTACTGAGTCTAGAATGCCGAATTTTGTGGGGTAGCATATCTTATTTGTGTGCAGTGAATGAATCTTGAGCACCCCATCAGAGTATTTTCAACTCAAAAGTTAAGTTGATGCAGCCCTTGCTGGTGCATCTTGGTTTGATCTCGGTGTTAGTGGACCTGGTCCCCACATTAGCAGAGAAGGGTTATGTTTTCCCACATTCGTGGACTTAGTCCCTGATGTTTTGTGAACGCATAGAACATTCAACACCCAAAACAAATGGTTAGTGAAAGACATTTTTATGTTGATATGATGGTTCTTTTGTTAATGTGCAGGTAAAAACACTTTGAATAAATTGAGGGAAGGAATGACGCTCAAGTGTCAAATGACAAGGCCTTAGATGGGTTGTAGTGCAGTAGACGAGCCGTGAAGATGCTCCTAGAAGTGAGCAAGAAGGAATGCGTTGAAGTGTGCCATGACGAGGCACTAGATAAGTCGTGATGCAGTGTACGGGCCGTTCACTGGCTTGTGAAGAAGTGCAATGGAAGTGGCTGAAATTGCTTCTAAGTGTTGGTTCACGAGGGGTTGCGGGCCATGTTAGTGTTGACTGCCAGTCTCCTACTTTGTGTGGGAATATTTTCTAAGACTATTTTAATTCCTTAGGGTTTATTTTTTTTAATATTGATTGAAAACATTGAGATATCTTGAGCGTGGAGAAACAATAGTTTCCTTTTTGTACTCATTTTGGTCGAATATTTTGGATCAAACTTTGTGATCTTGATTTAATGCTGATAATCAAGAAGTTTTTTGTTTTGATATTATTTTAAGTATACTTTGTTATGGTTTCAATAATCTCTACTATTCTTTTCATTGAGAATATGAGTGGTTAAAAACAACCATTAGGGTTGTGGGAACCATGACTAAAGCATAAAGACAGATTCAAACATGAGTAACTTTTAATTGTTAACTGCATATGTTGTTTCTACATTCATAATGAATTTCTTCTAATGAGTGCACACATTAGAACATGAATGTATTCATCACTTGTTCGAGAGAAAAGTGATGATTAGGAAAATCTCAAAACGAATTATATTGACTTGTTTTAAAGATAAGAGCTCAAGAGAGGATAATCTTCTTAATAAGTATGCAATGGTAAGATTCAAAACGCACTAAGACCGAGAGGAGAAGAGTAAAAGTCATCGAATAGGGCTGAAAAGTGTTTAGATGTACCGAACTTGGTATGAACATGTAAGGTTGACAATAAAACGTTATTTGTATAGAATTTGAGTTGTGAATTAAAGGTCATGGGGAACACAATCATAGTCTTGATAAATCAACTATTACATCTAGAAACTATTGTTCACTACTGTTAACATTCAACTTTAATAAAAATTGGTCACTTGCATTCAAAACAACCCAATATTTACTTTTCGCAATTTACTTCTTTCAAAAATGTTAACCACAACTAGATATAAGCGTAAGTTTATTTCTGCTGTAAATTCCCTGTGGGAGTTGAATTCTATAATTGACTTCGACCATTTAAACTTCTAAGTTAAGGTGTAAGTTTGGGCATATCAAATTTTAGTACCACTGCCAGGAAATTTCGGTTTAGAAATACTCTACTAGCTATTACTTCAGCTGTAGTTATATTTCTTAATTTTACTTCTTATTTCTTGTCTGTGTCATTTAGAGGTGAGTTAAATAGTATATGTCAAACACCAGAAGTAAGGAGCACCTTTGACTCCTTAGGATCCCGAGAAAAATGGTGAATGCAAAGGAATTTGAAGCGATGTTGAGACCTTGTCTAGAGGTACTCAGAACAATGCCAATGACCCAAAAGGAGTGAATGGAGATAATTAAGGGGTAGAAGAGATTGTTGGAATTAATGCATTCACAACTTGATATTTAGAATTTCAATATTTTCTCTTAGTTTCTCAAGAAGTCTTTTAGGATTTTGTAATACATGTATCTAGTAATTTGTGATACATGTGTCTAGTTAATTGTGCAAGACTTTTTGTTTTCTATTTTGAGTAGTATAAATAGTGATGTACTTGATGATTGTAATCATCTCAATTGGACTTAAATAGCATATATAAAACTTGAGCATTCTTTAAAGATAATGTTCTCCTTCTGTATTTCCTACAAATTTGTATCATAGTAGGTTTCGTTCTTAATTTCGGGTTAGGTGAAGAAAAAAAATGGCATCCAAAACAAATGAAGGTGCTGATTCTTCAATTGTTCTTACTCCATTTTACTATGGAATTGGTTTTAAATAGTGGAAGATAAGAATGAGAACACATTTAAAAGCTGATGGTTTGTGGACTGGCTATGAAGAGCCAGAAAACGAAGGTGAACTTTCAGTAGAAGAGATGAAAAATGTTGATGCTAAGTAACGTCAGATGCAAAAGCCTTGAGCAAAATCCAAATGGGAGTCTCAAGAGAATATTTTGCGAAAATTGCTACTTGTGAGACTGCAAAGCAAGCTTGGGAGTCTTTGGAAATCGAAGTGTATGGTGACGAAAATGTGCGCACTATAAATCTTCAAACTCTTAGAAAAGAGTTTTAAAACATGAAGATGATAGAATCTGAAAAAATAGATGAATATTGCACAAGAGTCATGAATATTGTTAATGAAATGAGAAATCATGGTGATGCAATTTCTGACCAACAAGTTGTGGAAAAGATTCTGATTAGTATGAGTACATTGTTGCTATCACTGAGGAGACAAAAGATCTTTCTAAGCTTTCTATCAAAGAGCTAGTCGGATCATTTCGTGCACATGATAAGCGAAGGTTTTTTGGTGAATATCAACCCAAAGATACGTATTTGCAGTCCAGAACAAAAAAAAAAAGCAGGATCGTGATGATTCTTCTAAGAAGGTTGAAGAAAAAGGTTAGATACTAGTCTTTTTGTAAAATTTTCAAAAGGACTAATCACAATGCAGAAAAACGTTCGGCACAAAGGCAAGACTCAATATAACTTTTGTAAAATATTTGGCCACATTGAGAATGAATGTTGGTACAAGCAACAGGAGCAAATAAATTTCTGTAAAGAACAGGAGGAAGAAATGGAAGAAAATCTTTTCTTTGCTTCTCAATGTGATCTTTTAGCAACAAGTAATGAATGGTATATTGATAGTGGTTGTAGCAATCACATGATTGGAGATGAAAAAGTTTTCCTCTCAGTTAATAGTAGTATCACTACTAAAGTGAGAATGGGGAATGAAGCCTTAGTTGATGCAAAAGGTAAAGGTACCTTCAATCAACATAAAAGGGAGCGGTAAGCAAATTCATGATATGCTTTATGTTCCCAAATTGGAAAAAAATTTACTTAGTGTTGGTCAATTCATTGAAAATGGTTATTCTCTTGTGCTTGGAGATAATTATTGCAGGATATATGATAAAATTGAGTCAAATCAAGTCATTCTTGAGGTAGAGATGATAAAAGGTAAATTTCATTTACAATTTTATTACAATGCATTCAAAAATGAAGTTGTAGATAATTTATGGCTTTGGAACGAAAATTTTTGTCACTTGAATTTTCATGGTTTGAAGCTTCTCAAGCAAAAATACATGGTGCAAGACCTTTCTGAGAAACATACTAAGAATAAGGTAGATAATATTTCTATCATATTTTTAGAGGTCTCAAATCAAGAAGAGGACGAGGAAGAGAAAGATGTCTCTCAAGGAAGAGAAATCTCATATTCAGATGATGAAGAACCACTTCCAAGAGGAATAAAAATGTTGAGTGACATTTATCAAAGATGCAACTTTGTCGGTGTTAAGAAAGAAAATTATGAGGAGGCAACAAAGCATGATGTTTGGAAGAAAGCCTTGGCTGAAAAATTCGGAAGATTGAGAAAAATAATACTTGGGAGTGTGTGAGTATACCCAAAGAAAGAGAAATTGTAAGTCTGAAGTGGATTTGCAAAACCAAACTCAATCAAAAAAGAGATATTCAAAAACACAAGAGAAAGGCGAAATTCAGTTGCAATTATTTCTACACAGGAGAACAACTTGCTGACATCTTCACCACAACACTTCCAGTGAAAAGTTTTGCCATCTTCGAGAAGGCATTGGAGTTTTTAAGCAAATGTATTAAGGGGGAGTGTTGCAATTAATGCATTCACACCTTGATGTTTAGTATTTCAATATTGTCTCTTAGTTTCTCAAAAAGTTTTTTAGGATTTTGTAATATATGTATCTAGTAATTTGTGATACATGTATCTAGTTAATTGTGGAAGACTTTTTGTTTTCTATTTTGAGTAGTATAAATAGTGATGTAATTGATGATTGTAATCATCTGAAGTGACCTTAAGTAGTCTATATAAAACTTGAGCATTCTCTAAAGATAGTATTCTCCTTCTATATTTCCTACAGAGATAGCCCCTCCTCGTCACCAACCACTAGCTATAAGAGGTCGAGTCCAACAACTGACGCGTGTCACATTCGAAGAAGATGATTTGGATCTACATGGAGCTGAAGCTACTAGAGAAATTTGTTAGGTTGTGGAGCCTGATTAATATTTGATGTACTGTCATATATATTAATGTTTAGGCTGTACTATTTATTCTCCATTTATTCTCTGTAACGAATATACTCTGATTTAATTAATATATGTACCGTACCGCCATGGAAGTTGACTCACGGGTTGTTACCACGAAAGAAGTTTCTCTCTTTCTCTCTCTAGATCTCTCATCTTTCTTCTCTCAAAATTCTTGTGTTCTTCATCCGAAAAGTGTGTGTGTAGATTCGATCCTAACAAAATTGTACACCCATTATTGCCTCTAGGAGTGAAATGAACCATCACCATCACCATGATTCAACTAATGAATCTGAAAGAGATGTTCAGAGGAATTGATGGTGAGGACGCAAATCAACATCAGATGAACTTCGTTGCAATTAGCAAGTCGGCTGCGATTCTTTCAGTCAGCCAAACTGCAATGAGACTGAGGTTGTTCCTACAGTCTCTAATTGGGGATCAACAAACTGGCTGAATGAGTTGCCATAGGACTAATTAGAACTTGGGCATAGCTGAGGGAAGCTTTTATGGAGAGGTTTTTCCCAGAGGCAAAAGAGCTGCAAATGAAGGATGAAATAAGTTCTCACAAGCATCTACCAGGTGAAGTAGTGCATAATACATGATGGAGGTTCAACCAAAAGATAAAGAAATGCCCAAATCATGGCATCACTGACAGACACTTGAAGCAGGTATTCTACAGGTCGTTAAACTTTCTGATTAAACTGGTTGTGGATGTTGTAAATGGTGGATCATTCTTGAGAAAACCATTGCCTGAGATCATGGTTGTCATGGATGAGGTATCAAAGAACAACATTTCTAGGCACATAAGAAATGCAAATGTTGGATACATTGGGTTCACTTTTGAAGACTCAACTAAATAGAGAAACAGAGAAGAAGAACGGGACCAAGACATGGCCTACATGAAAACCCAAATGGACATCATCACGAAGAAACTCACTAGTGGCAAGAAAAGGTAAATGTAGTAGGTGAAGCAAACAGGTATGAGGAGCAGGATGTCGGCTTTGATGAGGAGGCAAAGTATTTGAACAACCAGGGGGTTTCCGAAATTATAACTCAGGCAACTAGGATTATAATTCTGGAAATGAAGGTAGGAACCATCAATGAGATGGTCAATATGACATACTAGGAAGTAAATAGCAAGAAACTAGCAAAACAATGAGGGATACAAAAATGAGCGCAGTGGTATGTCTCTACCCTGTGTTGGCGGACTCTTCATTTTTCCAGTCGAACCCGTCTCGACGCGACTATGGTGCGGGTGCGGGTGTGGGGTGCATGTCGGATTCGGTCAATCCGGTCCGGATACTTTGGCCAGAGCCGAGAGAAAAAATGGAGAAGAAGACATCGATTTCATGGCCGGCGAAAGTTGACGACTTTTCTCCAATGAAGTTTGTGTGGAAAAGAATAGTGAAGAGGCAAAGCTTAGGAATAGAGAAAGAGAGCAGGCAAAACTTTTTTTGTACCTGAACAGAGAGGAGGCCAAGCTTCATGGACAAAACAAAGAATTTAAAAGTCTTATTCATGAAAAAGAAGAGAGGGCTTTTTTTTTCTTGAAAAGGAACAGACCATGCTAAAGATTTCTTGGGAGAAGAAAGGACAACATACAGTACTAATGAATTGTAGTATCCAATTAAAGTTAGGATATATATATATATATATAAATGATCAGTTCTTTTTATAATAAATAAAAGGAATTATATTTTTTTTAAAATTAATTAATAACAAGTTACAATTAATTTATGCTTTTAAATTTGTATATCTATAATTGATATGCTTTTAAGTATAGGTTTTACAAGATATTTAATATTATTATTATTATAACTATATTTTATAATATTGAAACATTTTAGCCGAATCCCCGCACCCGTATCCATACTCGGATTCGCACTCCCGAATCTTAAATTTAGATTTTTTTGAATTCGACTCTCGAATTTGCATCCGTCTCGGATACCCGCACCCGAGTCCGAGCAACTTAATATCTACCTCCTGGTAATAGAGATCGAACATGTAGCGGTTCTATGATGGAAGACATGTTAGCCAAGGTTCTACAGAGAGTTGAATCAACATATGTGGGAGAGTATTTGATTCGGAGATTCTTAATAAACCTGGAATGTGATACCATGTTGATTGTGTGGCCTTTCCAAAATGGGAACACTTGTTTGAGTGTCATGTTCCTTTCTTTCATGAAGCTGAAGTTCGTGAATTTTATTATCACATGGAAGTTCATGAAGATGGAAGTATTGATACCCGAGTCCATGATATGGTCCATATGGAGATCCACTTGAGTGAGGATAATTTGAGTGTTATTTTAGAAGTTCCTTTCCTAGGGATATTTTGGAGTTATTTTAGAAGTATGGTCTCAAATGTAAGATATGTTTCTAACTTATGTTACAGTTTGTAGTATTAAGAGTTTAATCCTTACATGTTTGATTAAAGTTTGTATTCAGTTGTTGCTTGAAGAAAGCTGGAAAATCTTGTAGGGCAGGTCATAATTTTTCTCCCTTGAGCAAAGAGGTTTCCTCATAAAACTCCTTGTTGCTTTTACTTTGCATTTTAGTTTCCTTTACTTCACTTTAGTGTAACAACGAATCGGTCTCATAGCCGTGGTGGACTTGTCAAAACTATTAATTAACCTTCGCCTACCTAAAGGACATTATGAATCAAAGTGCTTTAGATGAGCATCTTTATCACTTATTTGTTTTAACCTGTGATTAGCTAACCTGGAGAATATTATCCCCTTTAAATTGCTCTAAGAATAATATCAAAATTAAGGTAGAAATAACTTGATCAATAAAATTGGAATTAAAAGTGTAAATCAAACACATTATCAAATAGTCCATATTTAATTTCAGGATTATTATATTTATCGTAGTACCAAATTACACATATATAATTAAAAGACAAGAAACTTTTATGCAGCTAAAAAGGGTATGCAATAAATTTGGTAATAATAGTTGAGGTCTACGGTAAATGAATGCAGCAAGTTAAAATTGAAGAAACTGGAAACTAACCTGTTCGACTAGAATATTGAAGGAGTCTAAAGAAGCAACAATATCTTGAAGCACTAATGATGCAACATCTATTGCTGTTGTAGAGCAGTAAGAGGTCCTGTCAATTGTGGCCCATGTTTCTTTTCCATCCCTGTATTATTTCCTTTTTAGTCTTCCAATATATATACATGTGTGTGTGAGAGAGAGAGAGAGAATATAAGCACAAAATAAACTTTCCTGACTTACTTTAACACACTCTTAAATAGGTAAAATTCAACTTCAATGCCTACATTCATAACCTGGAGATATATAGGTATAAATAGAAATCAGTTCAATAATATCTTGAAATTTCAAGTCATGTACAAGCGATACTAATAACATACCAAGCCAAATTCATCTTCCAGAATTTTAGAGAATATACGAAGTACATCTCTTGGACAATATTGCCATGCTTTACCAGATTCAGTTAACATATCAGTCAAAACCATTTCATGATTTCTAGCCCTGGATCAAAAGGTACACATGAATAGGATTACAAATGTGTGAAATCTGAAAACAACAAAATTATTCCATGTTACCCAGAAACTTGACAAACAAAACAAACAGTTGTCACATAATCACAGGCGGAACAAGGATTAAGTGTTTAAGGATTCTAAATTTTAAGATAGAAGAGAATATATATATATATATATATATATATATATATATATATATATATAATGGAAGTGTTGGACATCAGGGCGCATACAACTTGTAACTATTCAATTACAAAATAATCTAGTTTGTTAATATATTTTGTCCCCTCCTACAAGTTGTCAACAATGAGATTTCATAAGATTAACTATGCAAGTTTCTAGGTTGTAATTCTTAGCTGAAAAGGTAAAAAGTTGAGGAAATTTTGGAATCCAAGAAACATCTTAATCAATTATATTGAGTGTTGTACAAAATATTTCATATATATACACGTGTCTCCAAAGAATAATAAGTGATAAAAGAATCTCTAAGTGAGTTTTCATCATTTATTCTTCAATGATTCCCTATTGTGTTAGCCATGCTTCATCTTCTCACTTTGCTACGTGTCGAATAGGATTGGCGAGCCCGTCTTAGTTTGCCCTTTTGGAAGCAAAACTCTGTAGGACTCTTGTCATTTTTGATGGACATAGTCCCAACTGGTGAGTCCCCATTCTGCTCGATGAGATTAGTCATGCTCGCCGAGTTCAAATTTGAGTTTATTTTAAATGAGGAGACATTATTGGGGAACCTGAACTCTCTCTGTGAGTCGCTGAACTGGTTGGTGACTTTAGTCACAACTCGCCGATTTGGTCGTCAGTTGAAAGGCCAAGAGCCTTTTGGCAGTTTAAATGCAAACCGATTAAGAAAACCTCAACCTTTCTTCTTCCTTACTCTCATATAAACACTTTTTAGTAGTTCTCTTATAATTTGTATCATTGTTATTCTCTGTGGATTGTGTATTTGCGTGGATTCCTCCATACCAAACCCATGCCGCTGTTGTATCCACTCTCTTGCATTCTAGAGGTCATTTTTATCATCAATTTTGTTGCCTCTTTTGCATTTTACTTAATGAGATTGTGCATATCTGAGCTTGAAGTTGTTATCGCATTGTTTAGTACTTAATTGAATTGGGTTTTCGATTGAAGTTGCATGTTTGAATTCATATTACTCTTGCAGTTCGAATCTTGCCTTTGTGTTGAATTTAATGGGTGCTGGGTTGAATTTGATTGAAATTAACCGTTGATAATCTGTGGGTCTTGCTTAAATAGGGGTCTTAGTGAAAGGTCATTCCTAATACAAGGTTTTCGAGGAAAATAAGTTTATTTGGGAAACATTTTCTAAAACATTTAAACTAAATAAATATGAAAAAATTGAAAAATATTTTTCTTCGTTCCAAACACACCCTTCATGCAACTATATATCTCTAACCATATGCTTCCATTGCATTAACGAAATAAGGATGATTATTTTTATTTGTGAGTGTGCGATAAGTAATGAAGTTAATCGGAATGGTTCATAATAAGAGAAAAATAAGTTTGATAAGTGTTGGACTAATGGCATAGTAAATAGAAATCATGATGTAAGAAAGGAACATCCTTAACATTGTGAAAAAGTTAGTGATGATTTTTTTGGAATATCATAGATTAGTTTCTAGAATAGTCTAGTGTAGTATTTAGGATACACATCTTATAGAAATATTTAGATATTTTAGAGTAGAAGATAAAGTTACTAGAATTTTCTTGTGAATATTCTAGAGATGATATTTGTAGAAAATAATAGAATAGTCTAGATATTGTAGTATCTAGAACCATTCATAGATAAGTATAATAAGGAATGACCATGTACATTTGTATTTAACCAAAATCCAAAACCTAAATCAGAGAGTCTTATTCCATTACAAAGTTCTCTTTTCAATTATTTTTTTTACTTTCTACCTTCCTGTTCTCTAGTAAAGTCTTTCGATCTTAGTTAACGATCATGGGCTATTATACGGTTATCCGATTATACGTTTCTTCTATTATTATTTACATTGTATCAGAGTCATAGTCATTTGTTGGATTTTGAATTATTTTTTCAAGATCGAGCTAGTGGTAGATTCAACTAGTTTGTCAATATGGATTTTAGCAAGCGTGTTATGTTAGGTTGTGGAGCCTGATTAATATTTGATGTACTGTCAATATGGATTTATTCTCCATTTATTCTCTGTAACGAAAATACTCTGATTTATTAATATATGTACCGTACCGCCGTGGAAGTTGACTCACGGGTTGTTACCACGAAATAAGTTTCTCTCTTTCTCTCTCTAGATCTCTCATCTTTCTTCTCTCAAAATTCTTGTGTTCTTCATCCTAAAAGTGTGTGTGTAGATTCGATCCTAACAACTGGTATCAGAACAAGGTTGATTCAACACGATCACAGAAGATGGATAGTTCGAAGCTTGGAATCGAGAAGTTTGATGGATCCGATTTCAGTTTCTGGAAGATGCAGATCGAAGATTATCTGTACCAGAAAGGTCTTCACGAACCGTTGACCGGGGTGATGCCGGAATCCATGACGGAGGAGAAGTGGAAGCTCAAGGATCGCCAAGCTCTTGTGTTGATCCGTTTGACTTTGTCGAGAAACATTGCGTTCAACATTGTGAAGGAGAAAACCACGTCCGGTCTGTTGAAGGCACTGTCAAACATGTATGAAAAACCATCGACGATGAACAAGGTATATTTGATGCGTAGATTGTTCAATTTACAGACGTCTGAGAATGGATCTGTTTCTGATCATATAAATGAGTTTAATATGATTGTGAGTCAACTCAATTCTGTGGATATTAATTTCGAAGATGAAATTAAGGCATTGATTTTGATGTCATCTCTGCCCGAGTCTTGGGATACTGTTGTTGCTGCGATTAGCAGTTCCCGTGGATCTGAGAAACTGAAGTTTGATGAAATCCGTGATGTTGTTCTTAGCGAAAGTATTCGCAAACGAGAAGTGGGAGATTCATCCGGCAGTGCTCTCAGCGTTGACCGAAGGGGGATAAGTAAGACGAAAGGCCAAAATCAACATGGTCGATCTAAATCAAAGAATCGAGAAAAATCCCCAAACAGATCTAACGTGACTTGTTGGAACTGTGGAGAAAAAGGGCACTTTCGGACGAACTGTACAAAGCCAAAGAAGAAACAGAATCAGAAATTTAGAGATGACAATGATTCTGTAAATTCAGCAGAGGACATTGGGGATGCTCTAATCCTTAGTGTGAACAGCCCGGTTGAATCGTGGATTTTGGATTCTGGTGCATCCTTTCATTCGTCTCCAAGCAAGGAGTTGTTCCAAAATTTCAAATCTGGAAATTTTGGAAAGGTATATCTTGCTGACAATAAAGCCTTAGAGATTGAAGAAAAGGGGAATGTTTGCATAAAGACCACCTCGGGAAACCAGTGGACACTAGAGGATGTCAGATATATTCCTGGCCTCAAGAAAAATCTGATCTCTGTTGGTCAGTTGGATAGCACGGGATATGCAGCAGAGTTTGGGAAAGGTTCGTGGAAGATTGTGAAAGGTGCTATGGTAGTAGCTCGTGGCACCAAATCTGGACCCTTGTACACCACTGATGGGTGTATTAACATGGCCGCTGTTACTGAAGGTGCTTCCGGTTCATGTCTGTGGCACAACAGACTTGGACACATGAGTGCTAAAGGAATGAAGATGCTGGTTACAAAAGGAGCATTAGAGGGTCTGAAGTCTGTTGATATGGGACTTTGCGAGAGCTGTGTTATGGGCAAACAGAAAAGAGTAAGCTTCACAAAGACTCCTAGAGAGCCAAAAAAAGTGCGGTTGGAAATGGTCCATACAGATGTTTGGGGACCATCTCCAGTATCATCACTTGGAGGATCCAGATTCTATGTTACCTTCATTGATGACTACAGCAGGAAGGTATGGGTTTACTTCTTGAAGCATAAGTCAGATGTGTTTGCAACCTTCAAGAAGTGGAAAGCTGAAGTTGAGAATCAGACCGGTTTGAAAGTCAAATGCCTAAGGTCTGATAATGGAGGAGAGTATGACAAATCAGAGTTCAAGGCATTCTGTGCAGCTGAGGGAATCAGATTGATGAGAACAGTTCCTGGTAAGGCAAGGCAGAATGGAATTGCTGAGAGGATGAACAGAACATTGAATGAGCGTGCGAGGAGTATGAGGATACACTGTGGGCTGCCCAAAACATTTTGGGCGGATGCTGTGAGCACAGCTGCATACTTGATCAACAGGGGATCATCAGTTCCTTTAGGGTTCAAGATTCCAGAGGAGGTGTGGACACGAAAAGAACTCAAGTACTCACACTTGAGGACTTTTGGTTGCACTGCTTATGTTCATGTTGATCCAGAAAAGAGAGACAAGCTTGATGCCAAGGCTGTCAAGTGTTACTTCATAGGTTTTGGTTCTGATTTGTTTGGTTACAGGTTTTGGGACGACAAGAACAGAAAGATCCTGAGACATTGTGACGTGACGTTTGATGAGTCTGTCCTGTACAAGGACAGAGAGCAGAAGGTTCTTGAGATTACAAAGCAAGTGGGAGTTGAGGTTGAGTTGGAGAAGAGTAACCCCAAAGATGTCGAAGCAGATACTCAACCAACTCTTACTGAAGAATCTGAAGTGGAGCATGCTACACCTGAGCAGGTGTTAAGGAGATCATCCAGAACCATCAGGGCACCAGATAGGTATTCACCTTTATTACACTATCTATTGCTGACTGATGAGGGGGAACCAGAGTCTTTTGATGAGGCCCTACAGGTGGAGGATTCGATCAAGTGGGAGCAAGCCATGGATGATGAGATGAGGTCACTTGAGGAGAACGACACATGGGCGTTGACTGAGTTACCTGCAGGGAAGAGAGTTTTGCTGAACAAGTGGGTGTTCAGAATCAAGACTGAACCAGATGGCAAAAGAAGGTTCAAGGCTCGTCTAGTGGTTAAAGGATATTCACAAAGGAAAGGTATTGATTATGCTGAAATATTCTCTCCTGTTGTGAAGTTAACCTCTATTCAAATTCTGTTGAGTATTGTTGCATCAGAGAATTTGCATCTAGAGCAAATGGATGTAAAAACAGCGTTTTTACATGGAGAGATCTGGACAAAGAGATCTATATGCAGCAACCGGAAGGATTTGTGGTTCCAAGCAAGGAACACATGGTGTGCAAGCTCACCAGGAGCTTGTATGGACTAAAGCAAGCACCAAGGCAGTGGTACAAGAAGTTTGACTCCTTCATGACCAAGAGTGGATTCTGCAAAGCTGAAAAGGATCCGTGTTGTTACTTCAAGAAATACACCGATTCATATGTCTTTCTACTCTTGTATGTGGATGATATGTTGATTGCAGGATCTAGTATGATGGAGATTAACAATCTGAAGACAAGGTTGTCTGCAGCGTTTGAGATGAAAGATTTGGGTCCAGCGAAGCAGATTCTGGGGATGAGGATTTCTCGGGATAGATCTGCTTGCACTTTAAATCTATCTCAGGAGCTGTACATTGAGAAGGTGTTGAGCAGATTCAGGGTTAATGATGCTAAACCCAGGACTACTCCATTGGCAAATCACTTTAAATTGTCAAAGGAGCAGTCACCCAAGATAGCCGAGGAGCGTGAGCATATGGCACTTGTTCTATATGCTTCAGCAGTTGGGAGTTTGATGTATGCTATGGTCTGCACAAGACCTGACATAGCACATGCAGTGGGAGTTGTTAGCAGGTACATGGCAAACCCGGGGAAAGAGCATTGGGAAGCTGTGAAGTGGCTTCTGAGATATATGAGAGGTACATCCAGTACTTCACTCTGTTTTGGCAAAGGCAAGGTGACTCTACAGGGTTTTGTGGATGCTGATCTTGGTGGAGATGTTGACTCGAGCAAGAGTACATCCGGGTACATTTACACCATAGATGGAACAGCAGTGAGCTGGATGCCCAGACTTCAAAAGTGTGTTTCTCTTTCATCTACTGAAGCTGAGTATGTGGCAATAGCTGAAGCTGGGAAAGAGATGATATGGCTGGTAGATTATCTGGAGGAATTGGGCAAGAAGCAGAGCGAGAAGATTCTTTACTCAGATAGCCAGAGTGCCATACAGTTGGTGAAAAATCCAGTCTATCATTCGAAGACAAAGCACATCAGAAGGCGATACCATTTCACTCGCAGAGCAGTAGAGGATGGTGATATGTGTTTGGAGAAGATAGAGGGTGCAAAGAACCCGGCAGACATGTTGACGAAATGTGTTGATGTTGGGAAACTGGGGTTATGCAAAACCTCGGTTGGTCTTCTGTAGTTGTTGCTACAGATGTTGCTGTGCGGTAAAGATGTTGATGAAGGAGAGATATTTTTTTTGAGAATGTAATTTTTGGATGACTGAATCAGTCTCCAAGTGGGAGAATTGTTAGGTTGTGGAGCCTGATTAATATTTGATGTACTGTCATATATATTAGGCTGTACTATTTATTCTCCATTTATTCTCTGTAACGAAAATACTCTGATTTATTAATATATGTACCGTACCGCCGTGGAAGTTGACTCACAGGTTGTTACCACGAAATAAGTTTCTCTCTTTCTCTCTCTAGATCTCTCATCTTTCTTCTCTCAAAATTCTTGTGTTCTTCATCCTAAAAGTGTGTGTGTAGATTCGATCCTAACATGTTAATGTACATGAGATGAAGTTGTTGAAACAGTCCAATTAGAAGGTATGGAAAACATGTGTGGAATCAGACCTTGTGGGCGAGGCTTTATGCGATGTTGTGAATTGGAGTAACACAAGTCCTCCTGTTGATGGACTGGAAAATAGCAGTGCATAGAATAAGTGAACGCAAATTAATACAAAGGCATAGTTCATTCTGAAGAGGACAATCCCCTCCTGCTTATTATATCATATTATAAAGTGTAAATCAACTCATGAAATATGGAGGACCCTCAATTGTTTTTTCACCAAGAAGAATGAAGCTTGACTGCAGAATTAGATAATGAATTGGCTAACACCACTCAGTGTAATCTTTTTAATCACTGAGTATTTCTTAAAGATAAAGAAATTATGTTCTCAAATATCTTTGTTGAATCTGGAAGAGGCTATTTCTGAAGTACGAATGAGAAGAATAGTCACTCGTTATTTAAAACCTTAATATATTCCATTTGTGACAAAAATTCAAGGATGGACTCAACAATCATCCTTAGAGGAATTTGAGAATTTGTTGTCGTCATAGGAGTAACTAGTCAAACAGTTGGCTGGTGTATTAATCAGCCAACAAGAGGAAGTTTAAAGGAAAATCAAGAGATGCATCGCACTATAGATTATTAGGTGGTTCAAGCTCGCTTGTAAAGAAGGAAGAGTCTTCTAACTATCATGGTAAGCCTCTCAGATGATATCGATGTGGCAATATTGGACATATAAAAGGATATTGGAAGTAAAGAGAGCAATATGACTCAAATAGAGAAATTCACTGAAGAAGAAGACCAGGGAAGATGCTTCTTAGATGAGGCTTGCCCAATAGTGCTATGGTTTCCATCAATCTGGAAAGAGATTGGATCGAGGTCCCAGAATATAATGCAGTCAATCACGCGGAGAAGCAAGATACTGATGTCATCAATATGAATCGAGAAACTTTCGAATATGTTCATACTAGTAATATGATAACTACTATTTAAGAAATCAAGGATGTAGATTCTGAACAAGCAGTGGTTGACGCAATATATGCCAAAGGTGAGCATTCCAAAGAATATAATGAGGGAGATGTATTAGAAGTTGAAGTTTGTGGTCAATCATCTGCCATATATATTGAGGACAATCACCAACTTGGAGCAAACATTAGAAGCAAATGGAGAAGATGAAAACCAAATATGAAAAAGTTGAAATTCAAGTCCCAATTTCCGATGCTGAGACAAACGGTCTGATTTCTGAAAGCTCTAAAGTTAACAAACAAATTATTGAGGAGCTCAAAATAAAAAAGAATTGTGGATCATATACGGGTGTTAAGGCTTCTCATAAAATTATGGTCAAATCATAATCAACTTAGATGAGAAACTCAAAATAATACAATTGTAAGGAAGCTAGGAGAAAGGGGGGCCTCAAAGCTCAAGAATATGAAACTCAACACAGATGACTCATGTCGTTTGCAAAGATAAAAGAGTTCTATTCTCAAGCCAGTGTGCTACATAAATGAAAATTTTATCAACACATTCTTATTTATTTTCAGTACTAATCTATTATGGGTAATTCATCAATTGATGAAGTAAGAGGAGTCGGTAGAAAATTGTTGAGATGTTCGCCAAGGAACGTTCAAGAGAGTTGATTGAGTTCTTCCGCAATAAGCTTGGAAAGTTTTCAAAAAATCACTTTATGAGCATCTCCAACCCTACACTCTATTTTACTCTCCAAATATAGAGTTCTATATTTTTCACAACCAACTCCAACCCTATTCTCTATTTACTCTCTAAAAAAGAATCTTTTTTTCTCTCCTCAATATTATATTATTATTTCTATTTCCTTTTTGTTTTCTTATTCCATAATATAAATATTTTTTTATAAATAATCATCCTACATAATTTAATATAAAATTTTGATTTTTTGATTTTTTTTATTTAATATTAAATTATATATTATTCTAAATTTCTAAAGAACAAGCACAACCGAAATCACAATCACAACTTCTTTAAATCATACACTAATTCTTTTTGTGAACATCGTTAAATCTAGAAACGACTTACCGTATTACTAAATTATTGTTGTGATTTTTATAATTATTATGTTATGCATTATATCTATTGTTATCTTGTATTTAAATTATTGTGTTATGTATTATATTTTTCAATTAAAATTTTTATCTTATCATTTAAATTTTGTGCATTCTTCATAGTGAAAATTAATATAACATCAAATTGTATCACAAAATGACGAAAATTAAAAAAATATTTAAAATATTATTAATTTGAGATGAAAGTAGAATATATATAAAATAAAATATTTTTAAAATGTTATATTAAATTTAAAAAGAATTGCTTGTACTAGAGATTTGATTAATAACCTTATATAAAAAATAATATGTTAATTATAAAAAAATTAGAAATAATAATATGAAATACAAAAAGTGAAATAGAGAGTACGAATAGTAGTTCTCCAAATTTGATGAATAGTAGTTCTCCAAATTTGGAGAACTACTATTCAACTCTCTATAATTGGATAGTAGAGGGTAAAATGGAGAGCGATTGGAGAGGACATTCTCTATTTTACTCTCCAAATATAGAAAATGGAGAGTAAAATAGAGTAGGGTGGGAGATGGTCTAAGGGAGAGTGTTAAAAAGTTAAAGATGATATTTTGGAATATCATAAATTAGTTTCTAAAATAGTCTAGTGTAGTACTTAGGAAAAGCATCTTATAGAAATATTTAGATATTTTAGAGTAAAAGATAAAGTTACTAGAATTTTCTTGTAGATATTCTAGAGATGATATTTGTAGAAAATAATAGAATAGTCTAGATCTTGTAGTATAACCAATAACCTATTTGTTTTTGTTTGCCCTGAATTTCTTACCATAAATAGGTTGTCCTTTAAGAAAAAAGTCTTGGAGTGTCTAGTCTTTTTCTTATAGGAAAAAGGTTTAACACTCTATAAATTGAGATTTGTTTCTTCTAACTTAATCAACATTCACAATGTAATTTTAGGGTCTTTGAGAGTTTTGGTCATGGGGAGAATTTGTGGGACTCAAGTTGGACACATTATCACTTGTGTGAACCTCCCATGTATTTTGACCGAATTGATTCAAGTTATTTCTCTCTATAGTTTGTACTCTCATATTTATAGTGGATTTCTCATCTCCTTTGTGGATGTAGGTCAGTTGACTGAATCACGTTAAATCTTTGTGTCTTTTGGTATATTTCTTATTTTTCTTCTTAATCATGGTCTTTCGAGGTTTGTTTTGCTAGCTTCCGCATTACACCTAATTATTTTCGATCATAATAGGTGGTAGAAGAGCCATGGATCCGCAACCTTTTTGACAGTAATGGAGATTTTTGTTGGAGAAATTGTTTCAGAGAGGTTCTTTGTGTCGAGACTTAGATTTGACAGAGGGGATTATGGAGAAGAGATGAAAGTTGTTGAAGATCATGTGAAGAAGGTTGACAAAATTTATTTTGTCAGAAATTCAGGCCAAGGGGGAGATTGGTTGGGTTTTATTTGCCCTGAATTTTTTTACCATAAATAGGTTTTTCTTTTAGGAAAAGGTTTTGGAGTGGCTAGTCCTTTTCTTGTAGGAAAAGGATTTGCACTCTATAAATAGAGATATGTTCTTCTAACTTAATGAACATTCATAATGTAGTCCTAGGGGCATTGAGAGTTTTAGTCGGAGGAGAATTTGTGGGACAGAAGTTTGATACGTCATCACTTGTGCGAACCTCTTATGTATTTCGAGTGAATTGGTTGAAATTATCTCTCTCTATATTTTGTACTCTCATATTTATAGTGAATTTCTCATCTTCTTCGTGGATATAGGTCGGTTGACCGAACCACATTAAATCTTTGCGTCTTTTGGTATATTTCTCGTTTGTCTTCTTAATCGTTGTCTTTCGAGGTTTACTTTGATAGCTTCCGCATTACACCTATTTATTTTTTGTCCTAACTAATGGTATCAAAGTCATGGTTCAATGATGGAACCATGTTAGATATGGTTGCTAATCTTGGCGGGTGAATCTCTAGACGCAACCTTTGACAATAATGAAGACTTTTGTTGGAGAAATTGTTTTAGAGAGGTTCTTTATGTCGAGACTTAGATTTGATGGAGGAGATTATGGAGAAAAGATGCAAGCTGCTGAAGATTATGTGAAGAAGGTGGATAAATTTTGTCAGAAATTCAGGTCAAGGGGGAGATTTGTTGGGTTTTATTTGCCTTGAATATTTTTTATCTTAAATAGGTTTTCCTTTTAGGAAAAGGTTTTGGAGTGACTTGTCCTTTTCTTGTAGGAAAAGGTCACTCTATAAATAGAATCTTTTTCTTCTAACTTAATCAACATTCACAATGTAGTCTTAGGAGCTTTGAGAGTTTTGGTCATGGGGAGAAATTGTGGGACACAAGTTTGATATTTATCACTAGTGTGAACCTCTTATATCTTCCGAGTGAATTGGTTGAAGTTATTTCTCTCTATATTTTGTACTCTCATATTTATAGTGGATTGTTCATCTCCTTTGTGGATGTAAGTCTTTTGGCTGAACCACGTTACATTTTTGTGTCTTTTGATATATTTATCGTTTATCTTCTTACTTGTGGTCTTTCGAGGCTTTCTATGCTAGCTTTCGCATTACACCTAATTATTTTCGGTCTAAAAAGTTGTATCAGAGTCATGGTTCAGGGATGGAACGATGTTAGATATAGGTGTTCATCTTGGCGGGTGATGTTTTAGCAGCAACCTTTTTGATAGTAATGAAGATTTTTGTTAGAGAAATTGTTTCAACGAGGTTCTTTGTGTTGAGACTTAGATTTGATGGATGAGATTATGTAGAAGAGATAAATTCAGGCCAAGGGGGAGATTTGTTGGGTTTTTTACTCTTAATTTCTTACCATAAATAGGTTTTCCTTTCGGGAAAAGGTTTTAGAATGGTGGCTAGTCCTTTTCTTGTAGAAATGGTTTAGCACTTTATAAATAGAGGTTTGTACGTGCTAACTTAAAAAACATTCACATTTTATTCCTAGGGGCCTTGAGAGTTTTGGTCGGGGAAATTTGTGGGACACAAGTTTGATACATTATCACTTGTGTGAACCTCTTATGTATTCCGAGTGAATTAATTGAATTTAATTCTCTCTTAATTTTGTATTCTTATATTTATAGTAGATTGATCATCTCTTTGTGGATGTAGGTAGGTTGATCAAACCACGTTATATCTTTGTGTCTTTTGGTATATTTCTCATTTGTCTTCTTGCTCGTGGTCTTTTGAGGTTTGTTTTGCTAGCTTCCACATTAAACCTAATTATCTTTGGTCCTAACATAACCATCCATTAATAAGTATTAATACGGGATGACCATGTACATTTGTCTTTAACCAAAACCAAAAACCTAAATCAAGAGCTTCTTCCATTACAAAATTCTTCTTTCCAAATTCTTCTTTTTACTTTCTAGCTTCCTCTGGTTTAGTTGAATATTTTGATCTTACTTAACAATCTTGGCCTAGCAGAAGGTTTACAATTATACTTATGTTTTCCTATTCTCTACAAACATATCCCATTATGATTATGACTTCTCGATTGAAACTAAAACTAAAAAGTTAAATTCAAGAGGATAGACAAAAAGGAATTGAATGTATCAAGAAATAATACATAGGTTTTCAAGTAGTACCAGGAGATTTTGTGTTTGGTTGATAAGTCGGGAATAACTCTGACCTCACCCGAGGAATTGAGAGAATTTTCTTCACAGAGTTCATCAGATATTGAACTCAATCGCATACATTCAACAGTTAAGCCAACACCATGTTTCTTCACAGAACTATAGTAGCGATGTTGGGGAACAACCTGTAAGTGATGCACAAGAAATGAACAAATTCAATATACACCTCTGATCCAAGCAAGGAAATGCCAATAATATCCAACATCATGACAGAACAGTAATTAACAATACTGAGAACTACATGAACAAATTAAATTTATTGTACTTGACCTTGATTAAACAACAGATACAATAACAATTATACCATGTGGAAATAATTTGCAGAAGGATTACTTTGTGTAAACTTTCATGCTTTCACAGACAACAAAATATGCAAAAGATTATTAGTAAAGTAGGAAATCATAACCAACCAAATAATGTAATAATAACTCTACAAAGTGAGAAAAGAGAATCTACCAACCAAAATTTGAAAATAACCCATTAGATTAGTTATTCTTTGTATGAGACTTTTTGTTGAAAGTTATTCTCCTAGCTAAGATGAAGCAGATGCATTTCAGAGGAAGAAGAGAATGGATAGAACAGTAGAGAATGGATAGAACAGTAGAAATTGAAAATGACCGACTTAACTTCTCATTAGTCTTTAGGTCTTATTTATACACTATACATCATTAATAAACTAGCTAACTAATTTGTAAGCTAATACATCAATTAGCTAACTAACTCATCAAATAAGCTAACTAACTCAAGTAATCACGTGTAATGCACATTTCAACACTCCCCCTCAAGTTGGGTGTTGGAATATGTCTAACAGTCCCAACTTGAATAACATATCACTGTGTAGTTGCTTTCCCAGTGCCTTAGTGAAAACATCTGTCATCTGCTCTTTGCTGGTTATGTGTGCAGTCTTAATCAAACCTTCTTGCAATCTTTCTCCAATAAAATGGCAGTCTATTTCTATGTGTTTAGTTCGTTCATGATACATAGGATTTGACGCAATCTGTATTGTTGCTTTGTTGTCACAATATAGCTCCATAGGTAGTTCAACATGTATGCAAAGTTCCTTCAATAAACCTTGTAACCGTACCAATTCTACGACAGTAGTAGCCATGCTTTCTATACTCAGCTTCAACTGAGCTTCTTGATATTGTGTTCTGTTTCTTTGACTTCCATGAAATAAGTGAATCACCAAACTTTATACCAAAACATGTTACAGATTTCCTTGATAATACACATGAAGCCCAGTCAGCATCACAAAAAGTACTAATTCTTCCTGACTTCTTGCTACTCATCAACAGTCCTAAGCCAGGTTGTCCCTTAATGTACCTCACTACAGGAACTGTTGCATTGTAATGTGATTTCTTAGGAGCATGCATGAATTGGCTCAATTGTTGCACATCAAATGAAATATCAGGTCTTGTCATGGCTAAATATAACAATCTTCCAATTAGCCTTTGATAAATTCTCTTGTCCTCCAATTCATCATCATCAGTAACATTGAATTGTCTGTCATATTCCACACTTGTGAGTTTCTGATTTTGTTCAAGTGGTGTACTGGTTGGCTTTGATCCAGCTAAACCACATTCTGAAACCAACTCCAAAGCATACCTCCTTTGATTCATTAATATACCATCTTTTGATCTTGCAAATTTAATGCCAAGAAAATACCTCAATTCCCCTAAATCGTTCATCTTGAAATTTTGATGTAAAGTATTCTTTGCTTCTTGAATTAGTCTGTCACAACTGCCGGTGATTAAGAAGGCCATCCACATATATTAAAATTATGACAATATCATCAGTACCATCTGTCTCGGTAAACAGTGAGTAGTCTAGCTTGCTTTGTGTAAAACCTGATTGTATGAGTGCATTGGTAAGCTTCTGATTCCACTGTCTGCTGGCCTGCTTCAAACCATATAAAGATTTGAGCAGTCTACACACTTTGTTCTCCCCCTGGCTGCCAAATCCTGGAGGCAAGGACATGTTAATTCCTCAAACAAGTAACCCTGAAGAAAGACATTGTAAACATCCATTTGGAAAAGACACCAGCCTGATTGAGCAGCCAAAGCCACAACACATCTCACAGTGACCATTTTGACCACAAGGAAAAAAGTGTCATGGTAGTCAATACCTTCTTGTTGTGTGAACCCCTTAGCAATAAGTATGGCTTTGGCTTTGTATCTTTCAACACTGCCATCAGCCTTGAACTTGATTTTGTAGACCCACTTACAACTAATTGGAGATTTGCCAGGAGGTAAGTCAATAATATCCCATGTCTTGTTGGTACTAAGAGCCTGAATCTCTTGGTCTATGGCCAGAATCCAACTATTATCCTTGGAAGCTTGTTCAAAAGAAGTAGGTTCAGAAATGGTAGAGGAAACAATGGAAAGATAAGACTTGTATGTTGGCTGAAGGTTAGAATATTGAATTGAATTAGAAATAGGATGTGCAACAGTGGAAGAGGTAATATAGTCAGTATGCCAAATGGGAGGCTTGGTGACTGTGGAAGATTTTCGCAAGAAAGGTAGATTTGGTGGATCAGAAGAAAGGAAAGGGGATGCAAGAGCAGAAGTAGAGAGGCCAGGGTTGAGTGGAATAGGATAAGGAGAAGCAGAAGTAAACAGGTCATCATATGGAAAGGGAAAAGCAGGTGGAGACTTGGGAAAGGTGGAAGGATGAGAGGGTGGTAAAGAGGATAAGAAAGTGTACTTAGGATGTTTAAAGGAAAAAATGTGTTCCTTAAAGGTGACCTCTCGACTAACAAAGAAAGTGCCAGTAGCAATGTTATAAAGTCGATAACCTTTCTATGTATCTGAGTAACCCATGAAAATAGAGGAATAGCCTTATGTGAAAATTTGTCAGTGAGAAGGGGTGTGGTAGCATAACATAAGCATCCAAAGACCCTGAGATGATGTAGGTTAGGAGTATGTTTGTGAAAAAATTCATAAGGAGACTTGCGTGCTAGAACAGTAGAAGGAAGTCTATTTATCAAAAAAGTGACAGTAAGGATACAGTCACCCCAGAATTTCAAGGCCACATAAGCTTGAAATCAAAGTGCCCTGGATATCTCAAGAAGATGTTTGTGCTTCCTTTCAGCAGTACTATTTTGTTGTGGAGTGTGCACACAAGTTATTTGGTGCACAATACCAAGAGAAGAAAAAATGGTGTGGCATTCTTTGTTAAAATATTTAAGACCATTATGTGATCGAATAGTTTTGATAGTACCTGAGAATTGAGTTTTGACAAGATTATTAAAGGCTGAAATAAAATTGACAACTTCACTTTTATATCTCAAGAGAGAAACCCATGTCATCCTAGAATAAATATCAACAATAGTAGGATAAAAAACTATGACCATTATAAGTGTATTGCTTATAAGGTCCCCAAACATCCATGTGACGAAGTTCAAAAGGAAATGTAGTCTTCTTAGTGCTAGTAGAAAAGGGAAATCTAGATTGCCTAGCAAGAGGGCATACATGACATGAATGAAAAACTTGATGTTGAAGAGATGACTTGATGGAGTCAATCTTGTGAAGAATAGCAATAGGGGCATGACCAAGCCTCAAATGCCAAGTAGTGAGGCTGGAAGAATGGTGATGGGAACAGGTTGAATTAAATGAAACAGCAGGACTGGAAGTGAGATGATGTGCATTGGCAAGAGGTGGATGCTTGGTAGTGGAAGGAAGTATGTATAAGTCTGCTTCTTCCTTACCAATCCCCTTTACCTTGCCATTGCAAAGGTCCTGAAAAAGACAGAAATGAGGATAAAAGGAAACACAACAGTTGAGCTCTTTAGTAAGTTTAGAAACAAATAAAAGGTTGTATGTAAATTGAGGAACATAAAGAGCATTGTGGATGTCTTTATTATCTAGAAAAGAAGTTGATCCAGTGTGAGTAATTGCGGTAGTTTGTCCATTAGGTAAAGAGACACTATTAAAAGAGGAGTGAGCAGGAATAGGATTAAGTAGAGTGTCCAAGCTAGAAACCATATGATGTGTGGCACCAGTGTCAACAATCCAGGGAACTGTTTCATTACCTACAACAAAAAAAGCGTGAGATGTATTGAAAGTGGAAGGATCAGGACAAACAATACAGATCATGTTAGCAAGAGCCTCTTTAGGTACAGAATCCTTATCAATCAATTTCAACAAATGGTTGTACTGATCAGGAGTAAAATAAGGCATAGTCTGACCAGAAGCAAGGGGTGGTGGTTCAATGTTATCCTGAGAATCATGATTCACATTGTTGGCTTGAGGCCTTCTATTACCAAAGAACTGTGATATATCATTTCCAACTGACTGACCCTTACCATTCTTATCATCAACACCTTTCTTCCTCGTAAACTTAAAATTGGGTGGGTAGCCAATCAATTTATGGCCCTAGTGTGATTGCGTAAGTGACAATAATCACAATATAATCCAGAAGTCTGACTGAACCTATTTGTGTGTGAAGAGTCTAATGTTGTTGGATCAGTAACATCCATTTTCTGTAGGGGCAACACACAGAAATCAAACTGGATTGAACTCTTTGACTCTCATCTTGCATAATCATGTTGTATGCCTGATTGAGACTGGGACTAGGGACAGTTAAGAGTATTTGACTTCGCGATTGAGCAAAATTATGAATTAAACCCGTTAAAAATTGCATAAGTTTCTGCCGCTCAATATGTTCTGCATATACCTTGTATTTGTCACAATCACAAGCCGATAAAGGCACCAAAGACACATACTCATCCCAGAGATTTCTCAGCTTGGAATAGTACTCAAAGACAGTGGAAATTCCCTGACTCATTGTGCTAATTTCACGATGAATCTGATATATTCATGTCAAATTTCGTTTATCGAATCTCTCCCTTAAATCCTTCCAAACATTATGCGCATCAGATGAAAACATGAGTCCATTAGCGAGTTTCTTTGAAACGGAATTAGAAATTCATGATAATACAAAAGCATTGCATCTCTCCCATTCATGAGCTAAATCACCTCTATAATGAGCTTTACGACAAGTTCTATCAATAAAACCAATTTTGTTTTTCGCTAATAGTGCAACTTTCATTGAATTGCTCCAGCCAGTGTAATTTTCTATGCCAAGAAGCTGTTGAGGGATTAAAATGCTACCTGGAGTGTCAGATGGATGTAGATACAGAGGATTGCGAGGATGAATGTCGGTGAACTTCTCGATCTGAACTAGATCTGATTCAGTCCTCTCCTGACTTGAAGCTTTAGATGAACCAACTACATTCACCATAATTGCAGATCTCTAATCGAAAAAAGGGAAAATGAAGTAGATCTCTGATCGGAGGGAAACAAAAATGAGGTCAGTTTTCAACTGTTCCTCCAAAACTCAGATGTGCGGAAGAAATCTATTACACAAACAACTCGAATCACCAGCTAGAGA
This sequence comes from Solanum sitiens, assembly GCA_016801875.1. Taxonomy (NCBI): domain Eukaryota; kingdom Viridiplantae; phylum Streptophyta; class Magnoliopsida; order Solanales; family Solanaceae; genus Solanum; species Solanum sitiens. Next base: position 1,594,788 of record JABWTJ010000147.1, read on the forward strand.
CCCATTGTCACTTGCTCTGATACCATGTTGAAAGTTATTCTCCTAGCTAAGATGAAGCAGATGCATTTCAGAGAAAGAAGAGAATGGATAGAACAGTAGAGAATGCATAGAACAGTAGAAATTGAAAATGACCGACTTAACTTCTCATTATTCTTTAGGTCCTATTTATACACTGTACATCATTAATAAACTAACTAACAAATTTGTAAGCTAATACATCAATTAGCTAACTAACTCATCAAATAAGCTAACTAACTCAACTAATCACGTGTAATGCACATTTCAATACTTTTAAACTAAGAACTTTTGTTTACACAAGAAGTAGACAACACTTCGTGCTGGGACAATATTGCAGAACTATACCACTAATTTTGAAGAAGAGAAAATATAGGAAAGCTTGTTGAATGACAACATAAATGTATGATCATTTATGTTTCATACAATTTCACAAAAGATAGATCACGATTATTTTTTGCAGAAGACATAATGATATATATACTCGGGAATTTCACTAAGGATGTTCAAACATTAAATAAGTTTTTCTTCATGACAAATGGGTGCACCAAAAATTTTGAAATCAAATTAAGCAATATTCTTAATTAACTTTTTTTGGATGCACCAAAAATTTGAAATCAAAAGGTGTAATATTTAGTTCATATAATATAAAGTGATCAAAGGAGCAAAAGAATAAGAGAAATAGAAAAGAGAGTTCAACCTAGAAAAAAATAATTTTAGACTTAAATCTTTCACTAGCATTTGACAACAATAACTAGCAGTGAGACATGAAGAACGGAGAGTAAAATCAGATGAGATATTTTTAAATTTCTTTGTGGAATATTTTTGTTTTTGAGTTTGTAGAATTCCTTTTTAGTTTTATTTTAAAGTTTCAATGAAAGTAAGGAAAATCAAGGACACATAATAATAGTAGCATGCACTTGACTTTTTGTGAACACTTTTTATCACTGAGCTATATCATCAAGTTATTTTAAGAGGGTTCATAATATAATATGCAACCATATGAAACAACATTTTATCGATACACATAATATATTTTCCGGCAAAGATTATTCATCTACCCATCCTTAACACAATATAGCTTCACACCATAGAAGACAGTTTCCTACTTGATATACGGCAATATTGTGTAGTCATTATTTTTAGATTTTTATAGAAAAGCAACCCTTCACATATTTCTTGGTACTAGTGAAATTCTCTAATTAGTATGAAAGATTTAATAAACAAAGGATCTTGTTTAGCGGAAAACATCATCATTTTGGTTAATAAATTTTGTAAATGAGGGCTAAAGTCTTAAAAGACAAATAGGTTATGGTTGATCAAGTACATTTCCTATGTCCAAAACCACCAAGGCGGGTGGCTAGTAGAGAAATGAAAATTATTGAGAGGAAGCGAAAAGGAAAAGTCCTTTTGGCCAGAAAATTTTGGCCATAATAGCCAGAATGTTATATTCACACTATAAACATGTTTATTTTTTGACATTTTTACCCTTATTTAATTCAAAATTTATTAATTATTTTTTAATACATAAAAAGTTTCCCAATACATGGAGATTAGACTTTTTCTCAGATTCTCATAATTTCATAATTACATGTCTATTTAAATTTCTTTTAAAAAGACTACAAAATGATGGCCTTAATAATTTCTTTTCTTCCCTCTACTTTCCAATATAAATTTTAAAGAACACAATTTGAAGTTTACAATTAAGAAATAAAATTTAAATGACAAGATAAACACTAATAATATTAAATTTAAAATAAATTTATCTCACACGCAATTCAATTAATTTTTGTCTTCATACATGAATTTTTGTCTTTTTTTTATTGTTTATCTTCTTTAATTTCATGACTAATTTTGATATATTATGTTGATGATCAAATTTAATTTTTCACTTTTCTTTTTGCAAAGTCTATTATAGATGCATCAACTTTTTTACAAGTACAATATAAAATTCAATATAACCGCAAAAAAATGATTAATTTTAGTTTGCTTTTTTTTTGAAAAAAAATATTTTTATTTCGTTCACTAGTTCTTTTTATTTCTTTTTAATTCTCATATTTTCTACACTAAAGAATGAAAGCAAAAAATTAAACATGAACAATAAACACAAATATTGATACACAAATATATTAATAAGGGAGATAATTAAGACCCAAATTAACCGTTGAATTAAAAAACTCAAAAATAAAATCACGTGAAAAAACTATCTGATTTTCCTCTATGTGAATATTGTTTGGTTAAATAACTAAAATGAATAAATTAAAAATCTAAAATTTAACTTTCCTTAGTCAAAAGAGGATATATGAGTTATTTAATTTGCTCATGTAACAATAAATGTATATGTGACCTTTTCTTTAGGGAATATATATTATCTCCATATCACAAAATTACGGAGTATATCAAATCTTTTTCTCCTAATAATAATCCAACATAATCTGCATAATATTATTATTATGAAGATCAAACAACAATGTGGTATAGTAATGACATGTAAAAAATATTCTATATCTTATTTGATTATTCTATATATATAATGTTAGTATTATATTAAAAAGAGAGTAGTCAACCTTGATATTAAGACAATTATATAATACGAAATAACTTTCTTAATTCAAGACATCACTACGAAAATTGCATTATTATTAATAGTTATTTAAAATATCTCAGTCCCAAAATTATATTATTATTTTTCTAAAAGAAAAATGCACACGATGTATAAACAGTTAATTGATTAGTGAAGAATCGTATTAATCATTATCATTCAATTGTAAATTTCAGAATTCATATTTATTTTACTAATATTGCATATTGCTGAGCGTAACGTGTTAATGTTAATTATAGTCTTGTATCCGCACTATATTACGTCAATTTGATAACTTATAGATCATTACTCATATTTGTTATTAATATGATGTCTAAGTATATAATTTTATAAATTATTATGTTTAAATAAATTTAGGCTATTTATTTGAATATTTTAACATATACTAAAACTATATTAATAACGACAATCAAAACTCGAAACACTTGGTGACAAATATCACAATATTATAAAAATCATATATTTCATCAGCGTCGATCCTATTTAACAACAATCATATATCGAATATGTGATAGTTTTGCACCCTTATATTATGTTGACTTGATAATGTGTGAACTATTACTTATTTATCATTATTATTATTAATATGAGTTCTAACTAAATAAGTTTATGAAGTTGCATTCAAATAAATTTAAAATATATTTTTGTAAGTATAATGTGAAAATATTTCAATAAAGTCAGGCAAAACTCAAAACACTTTATATATGATAAACATAAAAATATTACGGAAATCATAAAAAATTTATTACTTATAAGTATCGACTAATTAATTTTGTAAGAATAACGTCACAAAAATATTCTTTTATATATTTTTAGGTTATAAAAACAATAATTATATTTTAATATAATTAGTTATAGATAAACTTAGTTGGAGGTGCAAGTGTATATTTCTTATAGTACATAAAGTGTAAATGTTTAAATTTGAAATATAGAGAGTGTATTTGAAACTGAGTCATATTAAAAAAAAATTAATGTATTAATTTTATATAATAGAGAATTTGACATTAAAGCAAATAAATTATGATTTTTTTTCCAGAAAATTACGATTTTCTTTGTGCTCTTAAAAAAATATTTTACATTGATAAAGTTCCAATTACATAAAATAAATATTTTTATTATTTTATTCATATGATGAATATAACCAATTTAAGTGCTTAAATATAATTATTTATTTTCACCATATTCTAATTTTTTTATAAGAAGAGCAAAAAAAAAAAAGTCAAGAAGGAGAAGTGGAATGGCAAAAAAAAAAAAAAAAATTAAAGAAAGAATAAGACACGAACCAGAAAATTCATCTTACCAAACTAATAAATGCTCATACTATTTTAAAAAGTAATTTTATTTTGGAGGAAAAGGCTATAATAGTCTTTTTTACTATTCTGACCATATTTTTTTGGCCATTTAGCACTTCCCAAGAGAAAAATACAAGTGAGGAGAAGGTCAAGGTCCATCTCTTATTGAGATTATATGGGCATAAATGATAAAAGAGGCTACTACAGCGACTTTGATGATTTTTTCGATGCCTTTTATTGTTAGAAGAGGAATTTTTATAGTTCAAATATCACTTTGTCACTTCAATGGGAAATGAGTGCACACTTAGCACTAAAAAGGCTACCTAGTAGCGCATGCTTAAGCTCTAATGCTAGACTTAAAACTCATGGCGCAAGGCACAAGATCTATTGTTGATCTTCCCAAAAGTCAATATGACGGGGGCAGCCAAGGGATGCCTTCCATGTTGGGTTTTATTTGCCCTAAATTTCTTACCATAAATAGGTTTTTCTTTTAGGAAAAGGTTTTGGATTGACTAATTCTTTTTCTGGTAGGAAAAGGTTAAGGACTTTATAAATAGATGCATGTTCCTTCTAACTTAATCAACATTCACAATGTAGTCTTAAGGACTTTGAGAGTTTTGGTTAGGGGGAGAATTTGTGGGTCACAAGCTTGATACGTTATCACTTGTGTGAACCTCCCATGTATTCTGAGTGAATTGGTTGAGGTTGTTTCTCTCTGTATTTTGTACTCTCTTATAGTGGATTGCTCATCTCCTTTGTGGACGTAGGTCGATTGACCGAACCACATTAAATTTTTGTGTCTGTTGGTGTATTTCTCGTTATCTTCTTACTCGTGGTCTTTCGAGGTTTGTTTTGCTAGCTTTCACGTTTACATCTGCTTAATTTACGGTCCTAACATTCCCCCAGAGGAAAGGCCTATTGGGAAAACGCGGATAAACACAAAAATGTATATGGTAAAAGTAATGGAAATAAAATGGAAAATAATGACACCAAGAATTTTACGTAGAAACCCTCTTAAATAAGGGAAAAATCATGGGCCAAGAGGAGCAACTGATATCACTATAATAAGGATTTTATACTGTGTAGTCACGAATACAATACTCAAAGTGATTACTACACACTCTTTTGGTTTTCACCTTACGAAAATATCGCTCACACTCTATTTTTCTTCACAGACTATTTTTCTTGTATAGTCTATGTAATACCCCACTTTGTTCTCAAAATGGGTTTTTTCTCTCTAACTTGGTGTGTTCAACAAATGAGTAAGAATGCTCTATTTATAGAAGGAGAAAATCATGTGTATGTCACTAATGACATAGGTAAATGTAGCAAAGTCAAAAGGGTTGCAAATCTTACCAATTTGTCAACCACCAAATCATTTATTTTCAACTCTTATCACTATTCTTTTTTAACAATTACTTGTAGCAATTGAATAACAAAAGTTGACCAAAAATATGTGATGGACTCCACAAATCTCCCCCTCAGTCCCATTCACCGGAATGAGATATCTTCATCTTCTTTAGAGAGAGTTCATGCCTAAACGTTCTTTGCATAACTCGAACTTGTCTTTTGGTATCGTCTTGGTCAGCATATCTGCAAATTTATTTGTTATTTTTCCACCTTTAGTTTTTAATTATGACACATGTCTTCTATCCAAGTGTGTACTTGGGAAATGGAGAGAATAAGTAATGGAGAGGAGTCAAATCCGACAATCTTTCCCAATTTTCTTGGATTGTAAGGAACATTTATTCTTCTCTAGCAAACCACGTGTGGCGTCGAATTCCTCCTTTTACTAGGATATTTTTCCGTCACATAGATAGTACACTACTTTTTTGATACCCAAGGAAATGTACCCGAGAATTGTTGAATATTTGTTGCATACTTATCAAAAGAACAAAGAGCGATCGCCGCCACATATGTAGGGTGCTTATTTCATTGTGTTTTGATTATTTTTTCATGTATCGCTTGTTAAGTGTTAACCCGAGCCATTACAAACTTGACATTTGATGTTACCCTTAATGCTTTTACTCATATTATTGCCTTATTAAGTATTTTCCAAGAAAAACCCATTCATGACAAAAATCATGGTGAAGGAAAAGAGTACAACATGCACTCCCTTGTGAATTTTCAATCTAAGGATCAAAGGTACATTTCTAAAGACATCCAATCTGACGTTCTTCATGAGGTGCAACATTCTCTGATGCCCTCGTATCTTTGCCCAGAGCTACTTAAAAGTTATTTTAGTTGATCAGGAGAGTGATACTGCATGGCCGTCGAATTAAGGGGAGCCTATTTGTTGCTCAAGATGAGGTGCCTATTTACTAACAACCATGAAAGATATCCCCGTAGATACTTGTTTTGCATTTTGTGGTATCCATTGTTTATTCGGTAACCTCACTCCTGAAGTATATCCAATAGCTTGACCTGGATGCACCATTACATCTGAACTTTACGCTCTTCAGAAGGGGTTATTGATTGCACACCATTATGATGTTCGCATCTTCTTTAAGAACTAGCCTCGATAGAGAATATTTCAAAAAATATATGTGCTATCATCTTTTTCTCTTTGTATCAAGAGTGTCCTAGGAAATGTATTTTTCTTTATTTGTATGGAATTCACATACTGAACATCTACTTTCTTAATCAATAGATATATTACATAGTTAGTCTTGGTGAATTTCTTCAAGATGAAAAGAAATTTCATGATAAAGAACTTAATCTAGCAAGTGAAATTTGTTCTAATATATCATGATTTACTTTAAATTAACTACTCAATATATGCATCATTTGTTGTTGGTAGACAATAACTTTATTGTACACTATTCAATATCATGTATTTGGTTTGGGTAGTTGTAGGCATTGAAAAACTTATCATTAAGCAATTTATATTCTTTATATAGGTAAAAACATAAGGTAAAGCTTACACGGCATCTATGTTGAGCAGAGAAATCTAACCAAACAACGCGAACAGCGGTAACATCTGTCAGTGGACCATTTAACTCTTCCTTTTTGAATGGAGACGATAAAGACTGCGGTTCTACATCAGAATATCTTGATGAAGCATCAAGCTTGTAGAATTTCTTTGCATTTTCTGCAAAAATAGCTTTAACAATTGCAAGAGCTTCTGTAATTGAAATATCATCATGGACACATGCATCCCATAGAACATTGAATACCACTTCACGTGCTTTCTTTGCACCTACAAATAGAACCACAGACTATAATTACTACAAAACACATAGAAGATAGTATGAAAATAAGAACAACTCCTTAGCTAACATATTATTCAAGTTGAATGTAGTTGCTTGGCGATGATTCTCAATTCTGTACAGATTTTAAAGAAACTATTTGCCTGATCAAAGTAAAAATTGTTGTCACACTACATGAAGCAATAGTTATTTCTTGTAACAACCCAACCTTTTAGTTAGATTTAACGCTTAATTTTAGGTATAGAGGTTTTGAACAAGTTATAATATCCATTTGCAACTTGTTTAAGTGGTTTGGATTGGGACCCAAAGGGTTCAAGTGACTTTTATTTTCTAAAACCTCACTTGTTTTGTACTAGATTTTTTCCATATGCATGTACAGAACTTCTAATCTCTTGAAAAAGAGTCGCATTCCGGTGCATAAGGTTGCATGATATTTCGTTTTAATCGCATAGAAACGTCATTGGACGCATGCACTTTTCAATCGCAAGAGTCCCAAAACCATGCACTTTTCAATCGCAAGAGTCCCAACCAAGATCACAAAATGGAGGGGCCCAACAATAATAAAATAAGTAAATCAAATTTTTATGTTAGTTCATCACTTTTTTGGAGTTGTGTTACATGTCAATTGATTAGGAATTGAATTAGTCGATAATTTTGGAGTTTAGTCTGTTAAGTGGGAAACGTGACTGACACGTGAGTTGTAATAGTTGTAGAGGAAGTCGGTTACAAGTTAGTTATAACTGACTTGCGGACAGTTGTCCCTTATTATATATACTCGGCTGATTTCATTGTAAAGGAGGAGGAGTTGAGATCAATAATAAAATCTCTCTCTCTCTCTCAATTAATCTTCTTCCTTGGAGGAATCGAGTTCAGTTGTTCAAGAGCAATTCTCTGTCGAAATAAATCTTGGCAGCAATTAGTTTTGCAGCCATACTTGTTGAAATTACTAGCCACAAATGTGAAAATTGGTAGCCACCAATGTGAAAGTTGGTAGCCACATTTGTGGAAGTAAGTAGTCAAAGTTTGGTATAAGTTTGGTATTAGTTTGGTAGAGTTAGGCAGCCAATTTTTTTGTTGAAATTGGCTATCACATTATGTCATTAATGATGTAAACAAGTGTTCAAAAAACTCTACAAATAGAGTAGTAATTGAACACTTGAAGACACACCAAAATAGAGAAGCAATAGAGAGTAGAGAGAGTAATCCACAAACTACTTCTTAGTTTGTGAGAAAATAGTGTGCAAATAATATTATTGTGAGTTGTAAGAAATAAAAGAGTGTTGAGTAGTAGTCTTTTGACACTACCAAGTTTTTCATCAATATTATTGTATTACTTATTCGGGTATCATATTTACCCATTTTAATATTTGGTGTCGTTGTTACTCTCTTCCTATTGCTATTTAGTTTGGACATTATCCTGGGTGTGATTTCCATTTTGTCCAACAACGTGGTATCAGAGCCATGACAAATAATAGTCCGTTGTCCTTTCAATACCCCCGTCTCACAAGAGAAAATTATGAAAAATGGTGTCTAAGAATGAAAGCTATTCTTGGCTCTCAAGATGTTTGGGATATTGTAGACAAAGGGTATACAAAACCCGCAAATGAGGAAACTTTGCCCTCAAATGAAAAGGAGGTCTTGTTAAAGACAAGAAAGAAAGATCAACAGGCCCTCACTCTTATCCATCAATGTTTGGATGATGGCATGTTTGAGAAGGTGGCTGATGCAACCACCTCAAAAGAGGCGTGGGAGATTTTACAAAATTCTCTCCAAGGAGTTGATAAAGTAAAGAAGATAAAACTTCAAACTCAAAGGGCTGAGTTTGAAGTTTTAAAAATGAAAGAATCCGAATCCATTTCGGATTTCTGCTCAAGATTGATTGCTGTTGTAAATCAACTAAGAAGATACGGAGAGAAAGTAGATCATGTGCGTGTGGTAGAAAAGATCATTCGTTCTTTAACACCTAAATTTGATTATGTGGTGTGTGCTATTGAGGAGTCTAAAGATCTAGACTCTATGACGGTAGAACAATTGGAAGGTTCTTTACTAGCCCATGAAGAGAAAATGAAAAGGAGAAAAGAAGAGCCACTAGAGCAGCTTCTTAAAACTCATGCATCCTTCAAAGGATTTGAAGGTGAGAAAAGTTACAAAGGAAATGGACAATGGAGAGGCCGTGGAGGCCGTGGAGGTCGTGGAAGAGGAAGAAGTTACACCAATTATTTCAACAATGAAGATAAAGGTCATCAGTCAATCAGAGGTCGTGGTCGTGGTCAACGAGGAGGCAGAGGACGTGGAGCCTATCAAGGTACAAATGAAATCAGGTATGACAAATCTAAAATTGAGTGTTATAACTGTCATAAAATGGGACATTACTCTTGGGAATGTCGTAGTAATGTTGAAGAGAAAGTTAATCTTGTTGACAACAACAAAGATGAAGATGAGTCAACACTGTTATTAACACTCAAAGAAGAAGATAAAGATGATTGCAGCTCATGGTATCTTGACAATGGAGCAAGCAATCATATGTGTGGCCAGAAAGATAAATTTGTGGAGATAAAGAAGACCGTGAAAGGTAATGTGTCTTTTGGCGATACCTCAAAGATCCAAATTGAAGGGATAGGTACGATTCTGATATCCTGTAAAGATGGTGGTCATAAATTGATTACCAATGTTTATTATGTGCCAAAATTGAAAAGTAATATTTTGAGTTTGGGTCAACTTCTTGAAAAAGGATATGATATTCATATGAAAAATATGCATATTTGGCTAAGAGATTCAAGTAACAACTTAATTGCTAAAGTTCATATGGCAAAGAATAGGTTGTTTCCTTTGAATCTTCAAACTATCTATGCAAAGTGTTTGAAGGCTAATGTGCAAGATGACTCATGGTGTTGGCATATGAGATTTGGGCACTTGAACTTTGAAGCGCTCAAATCAATGGGAGACAAGAACATGGTTGATGGGATACCGCCAATCAACCATCCAAATCAATTGTGTGAAGCTTGTCTTCTTGGAAAACATGCAAGGAGGAGTTTCCCAAAGGAGACTACATCAAGAACAAGTAAGCCACTCCAACTTGTTCACACCGATGTTTGTGGTCCAATCTATTCACCTTCTTTTGGTAAAAGAAAATATTTCTTGCTCTTTATTGATGATTTCAATAGAAAGACTTGGGTATACTTCTTGAAGCAAAAATCTGAAGTTTTTGTTGCCTTTAAAAATTTCAAAGCACTTGTAGAAAAAGAAAGTGGCTATGAAATTAAAGCATTAAGGTCTGATAGAGGAGGCGAATTCACTTCAAAAGAATTTAATGACTTTTGTCAATCTCATGGAATTCGTCGCCCTCTAACGGTACCTTACTCGCCACAACAAAATGGAGTTGCAGAAAGAAAGAATAGAACAATTCTTAATATGGTTAGATGTATGTTGAAAGCTAAACATCTACCAAAAGAATTTTGGGCCGAGGCTGTTTCTTGTGCAGTTTATTTGAGCAACAGGTCTCCAACAAAAAATGTACGAGATCAAACACTTCAAGAAGCATGGAGCGGAAGAAAGCCAAGTGTTAAGCACTTGAGAATCTTTGGGAGTATAGCATATGCTCATGTTCCACATCAAGGGAGAGCTAAACTTGACGATCGGAGTGTCAAGTATGTGTTTGTTGGCTATGACGTAAGTTCAAAAGGCTACAAATTGTACAATACAAGCAATAACAAGGTGGTGGTGAGTCGTGATGTTGAATTTGATGAAGAAGCATCATGGAATTGGGAGGCTCCAGAAGAAAAAACATATGATTTTCTTCCGTACTTCGGAGATGAAGAAGAACAGGAGACCATGGCACAGGATGCAACCCCGCCTCCTTCACCAGCAAATATTGCATCTCCATTTTCTCAAGAGAGTTCAAGTGAAAGACCACATAGGATGAGGAACATTCAAGAACTCTATGATGACACAGAAGAAATTACTAATTTTGATTTTTTGTGTTGTCTTTTTGCTGATAGTGAACCAATGAATTTTGATGAAGCTGTTACTGACAAAAGGTGGAGAAAAGCCATGGAGGAAGAGATCCAATCAATAGAGAAGAACAACACTTGGGAGTTAACAACTCTTCCAAAGGACCATCGAGCAATTGGAGTCAAATGGGTATACAAGATGAAGAAAAATGCCCATGGAGAAGTAGAAAGATACAAGGCAAGACTTGTGGCTAAAGGCTACAAACAAAGGCATGGCATCGACTATGAAGAAGTTTATGCGCCTGTTGCCCGCATGGAGACAATCCGTCTATTGATCTCTTTAGCGGCGCAAATGAAGTGGAAGATCCATCAACTAGATGTCAAATCGGCATTCTTGAATGGATATCTTGAAGAAGAAGTCTATGTTGAGCAACCATTGGGTTTTGTGGTTAAAAATCATGAAGATAAGGTGTTGAGGTTGAAGAAAGCCTTATATGGGTTGAAGCAAGCTCCACGAGCTTGGAATAGTCGCATTGACAAATACTTTCAAGACAATGGGTTTACTCGTTGTCTCCATGAATATGCTCTTTATATTAAAGTTCATACTAATGGAGATATTCTGCTTGTTTGTCTTTATGTTGATGATCTCATTCTAACGGGTAACAACCCAGTTTTATTTGAAGCTTTCAAGAAAGCTATGTCCCTTGAGTTTGACATGACAGACATAGGGCTCATGTCATATTACTTGGGCCTAGAAGTCAAGCAAATGGAGGAAGGCATCTTCATATCTCAAGAAAGCTATACAAAGGAGATTTTGAAGAAGTTCAACATGTTTGATTGCACCCCTGTGAACACCCCAATGGAAAGTGGAACAAAATTGTCAAAATTTGATGATGGAGAAGAAGTGGATTCCACTTTGTTCAAAAGTCTCGTAGGAAGTCTGAGGTACTTGACATGTACGAGACCAGATATAGTCTTTGCAGTTGGAGTAGTAAGTCGATTCATGGAAGCTCCTACCTCCACTCACTTGAAGGTCGCTAAAAGAATTCTTCGCTACCTAAAAGGTACAATCGACCTTGGGCTATTTTATTCTTCTTCCGATAATTTTAATCTTGTGGGATATTGTGATAGTGATTATGCGGGAGATGTTGATGATAGAAAAAGCACATCTGGTTTTGTGTTTTTCTTGGGTGATTGTGTTATTTCTTGGAGTTCAAAGAAACAATCAATTGTTACTCTCTCGACTTGTGAAGCTGAATATGTGGCAGCGACATCATGTACATGTCATGCTATTTGGTTGAGACGGTTATTGAAGGAACTCAATTTGTCACAAATTGAAGCCACAATGATTTGTGTTGATAACAAATTTGCGCAAGCACTAGCAAAGAATCCAGTGTATCATGATCGAAGCAAGCACATACACACAAGGTATCACTTTATCCGAGAATTCATAACCAAGAAAAAGGTAGAGCTCAAGTATGTGAAATCTCATGATCAAGTTGCGGATATTTTTACAAAGCCTCTAAAGTTTGAAGATTTTCAGAGATTGAGATCAAGCCTTGGAGTAAAGAAGAAAAATCAAAATTAAGGGAGAGATTTGTGGAAATAAATCTTGGCAGCAATTAATTTTGCAGCCATACTTGTTGAAATTACTAGCCACAAATGTGAAAATTGGTAGCCACCAATGTGAAAGTTGGTAGCCACATTTGTGGAAGTAAGTAGTCAAAATTTGGTATAAGTTTGGTATTAGTTTGGTAGAGTTAGGCAGCCAATTTTTTTGTTGAAATTGGCTATCACATTATGTCATTAATGATGTAAACAAATGTTCAAAAAACTCTATAAATAGAGTAGTAATTGAACACTTGAAGACACACCAAAATAGAGAAGCAATAGAGAGTAGAGAGAGTAATCCACAAACTACTTCTTAGTTTGTGAGAAAATAGTGTGCAAATAATATTATTGTGAGTTGTAAGAAATAAAAGAGTGTTGAGTAGTAGTCTTTTGACACTACCAAGTTTTTCATCAATATTATTGTATTACTTATTCGGGTATCATATTTACCCATTTTAATATTTGGTGTCGTTGTTACTCTCTTCCTATTGCTATTTAGTTTGGACATTATCCTGGGTGTGATTATTATTTTGTCCAACATTCTCAATCTTTGCTCTTTAGGCTTACTCAATTGACAATGTATCATTGGTATTAGAGCAAGGGATTCTCTGATCTGTGACAATGGGAGATCACAACAGTCGGATGCAGGTGTTGCGCAAGGAGGTCGACAATCTTAAACACTCCATGGAAGGAGTAACCAACTCCGTTGTGAGATCCGACAGTCTGTGGATGTTAGTGCGGCTCATTCCAGGGACGAATTTCAAAGGTTGTTGGGAACATCTATGAACACCAATGGTTTTGTTAGACCCCAACTAAAGGAATTCCTAGGGGTGAAAATGAACCTGGAAATTATCAATTGCCAACTCGTAGTTTCCAAATAGATTTCCCTAAATTTGATGGACACGGAATAGGGGAATGGCTTTACAGATGTAAATAATTTTTCAATGTAGATGAAACCCCGGAAGATTGAAAGGTTAAGGTGGCATCTTGCAACTTCGAAGGCAAGGCACTCCAATGGCACCAATCCTATATGAAGCATAGGATTTCAAGGGAATCGCCACGGTGGGCTGAGTATGTAGGAAGCCTCTATGCCAGGTTTGGGGGCTGAACTATTTGACGATCCAATGGGCGACTTCAAGGACTTGAGTCAGGTAAATTCTATTCAAGACTATGTCAATCTTTTTGATGATTACTCCCTAGGGTTGAACTATCAGAAGATCATGTTGTTAGTTGCTTTGTTAGAGGGTTGAAACCAGAAATTGGCTTACCTGTTAAAATGCTTGCAACCAAGGTCACTATCTAAGGCAGTCAACTTAGCTAGAATACAGGAATAGACCTTACTTGTCCAGAAGCTAAGTATTTTAAGGACCTGCTGTACTTTTCAATTCTAGAACTACTCCCAGATTTGATACTACTCATCCCACTTTTTCTTATGGATCCACCTGCCAATCCAGTAGAAGTCATCCAAACCCTTACAAAAACTCTATGACCTTCTCCAATAACTCCAAACCTAACCTGAAAATGTCAAACTATTAACACTTGCTGAGATGGATGAAGGAGGAGCAAAAGACTACGTTTTCATTGTGATTAAAATTATGTGTATGGGCATGTTTGTAAGAAGAAGCGGAAATTATTTGCTAAGGAAGTAGAGAGGATATTGAGGGTGTTAAAGAATTAAAGCAGGAAGTGGTAGTAGACCCTACCGAATTCTTGACTATGATAGGCGATTCCCCGGATCAGGTGGCCATTCTGCCTTATGTGTATGTTCATGCCATGAATGGACTGCATGTCTTTAGGACTACGAGAATTACAATATCGGTTAAAGGCAAGGTTGTACGAGTCCTAATTGATAAAGGGAGTACTCACAATTTTCTGGATTTAAACACTGACAAAAAGTTAGAATATATTTTAAGAAAATTCCTCAATTGAGAAGAGATTAAGACAAAGGACAAAAGCATCTAAAGAGGATTTCCACAACTAAAGAAGGGAAACTACCCAACACACAACTAAGCCAACCTCCTAAGACGACTAGGCCCAACAACATACAAATCTAAAATCGAGCAGAGGTGGTCTAGCCACATATCAAACAAGGATCAGCATCATAGAAAAACCACACAACAAAGGTGGCAAAAAGGAAACCAACAGTCCATGGGCCACAACACGATAGGACTATCAAGGCCAGTGGCGGAGGCAGGATTTTCATCGAGGGGTTCAAAAAGATAAGAAAGCACAATAATAGTATCCATAAAAGCGGGGCGGGTCAAATATAAATGGATCGAATCGGATATAAGCAACTAAAAAAATTCAACTCCACCTCAACCCAAACAATAAATCGAGTAACTATATGTTTGACATAACATTAAAATATAAGTATGCGAGAATATATTTTTTAAACCTATAATTATGGGTCTTATTAGGTGTCATTGATGTATATAAACGTTATTTAATTTTTGAAACTAACAAAGGAATAATTTTGAATCCGATCATATTGTAGCAATAGAATTTGTGTCGAGAAAATAATTATCAAGATTGGAAAATATCGCGACAATCGTATTTATTTATAAATTTTTAATAATTACTCTTATTTATTTGATCTTACTTATAATTATATTATTTATTAATAGAATATAAATTAAACGTTTGACTTAAAATGAGTATGAGAGAATGTATTTTTTTATTTAATTATAAAAACTTACTTAATTTTATGAAAATAGAAAAGAAATTTATTTTTAATACCTAATAAAATATTATAAATCCCAATAGATTTTCAAACAAAATAATTTTTCATTTATTTACAAATAAAAATGAAAATCAATTGAAAATAGGGTGGAAAACGTTGTTATGTGGAATCGAACCCGCGACCTAGCACTTAGGTAGCGAATTTTGAACCTCTTTTACCGCTGACCCAAGCCCTTGGCTTATGTTCAGGGATTCATCACTTAGTATATACACATAAATCAAAAAATTGATCCTATATATATCGTGCAATTTTTTCAACGATGGGGGTTCGAATGAACCCCCTTGGATCCATGTAGATCCGCCCCTGATCAAGGCAAGGGCACGAGGAGTTATTCACCCACTACTCCAAATCAAAGCGACACAACCTAATCGATCCACTACTAAAGAAATCAACAATAGAAGTAAAACACATACAAAATCTTCAAATCAAATCATCATAATAGACCAGCAACCGATAATAAGTCAAATAAACCCGAATGGGCATGAAAACCCAGATCACACAAAAATAAGAACAAAGGGGTAAAGCCACGAAATCACATCCAAATAAGGGATACCTAGAGCCTCGACCTCTGGCCGGCATGCAGAAGCATAGAATGGATCGTGCCCGACCTCAACCGGAACACCAAATGTAGCACCAGCAACACTTAAGGCACCACATCTGACCGAAGGCGGCAAAAAACCATAAGACTGATCTAACTGAATACCCCTGATCATGGTCCTATGTTGGGGACAAACTGTAGACTAATGACTCACTCCTTGTTAACACTTATGTAGGTTTTGAGCCTGGACCAATGTGATCTTTCTCCTTGATCTATTTCAGAGGCTTTCTAAGGATACATTGAGAGATAATTGTTTTTCGTCCCGATGGGTCCTCTGGTTCCTTATTTATATTTTGTTCTATTTGAGAAACAAAGACATTGAGACTTGTTGTGAAAAGACGTTGTTTTGAACTATGACAAAGTTGCATAGAACAGGTTGCGTGGAACAAGTTGCGTAGAACAGGTAGTAACAACATATTTCAGTTAGTCCAACTCTAAATGGGATTCAAGAAATATTTTCTATTTATTTAAGGAAAACTGAGTGAAAGTTTTCTTGAGGAAACGACTACTTAATTAAGGAAAATTGCATTTGAAAGGAAAACAATTTTTGTAAGCTAAATAAGGAAAATCACGTAAGAAGTTTCCTTTCAATGCAAAGTACAAAGAGAGTCATGATGCTACAAGTTTTTTTTGCGGCAACAGTGATAAAGGAACTAATCCTACTTGTTTAAGGAAATAGCTTGAGGCGACAAAGTTTAAGAAGAAATCTATCTAAAGGAAATTGAGTTCAACAGGGAATCATTAATGACAAAGCTGAAGGAGAAATCTACTTAAGGAAATTATGTTTTCTTATTTAAATATGGAAAGTGTGCTTTCTTATTTATTTAAGGAAATTTTGTAGAAAGGTTTTTTACTATGCAATGAGGATCTACGTGAAGAGTAATTCGAGTTTAACGAGGCAGTGAAGACAAAGTTGAGTTCAACAAGGATTGATGCGGCAAAGTTAAAGTTGAAGAAGGAGTTGCGGCGAAGACGAGTTCCGCACAATGTAGGAATCCTACGTGTGAGCTTCTAAGTTTCATGAGAAAAAGGAAGCAGAGCACAAGTATGATTTCTAGTTGAAATAAGTTTTGAATTCAAGTCCAAATCTGTAAATAGGGTGATAGATTCGCTTATGAAGATTGCACACTTACATAGAGAGAAAATAAAACACTATCAAGAGGTTTGAAAGAGTTTTGATATTAACTTGGGGAGTGTTGCGAGTTAAGTAAGATTGTATTCAAGAGTCTTGTTTACAATCTGAGTTTTGTGATTAGGAGTTGTTCGACAAGTTGTAGAACTTGAAGAACATTAGAAGATATAAAACCGGGCGTTTTTGTGTCTTTGAGTAGCTAGAAATTAGAGTTTATAATTTATTAGCTAGGAATTAGAGTTTATAATTCTCAAGGAATTAGAGTTTAAAATTCCTTAGATTACATATCATTGTAATCGTTGTATTGTTTGAAGTTTATAAATAATACAAAGTGTTGCTCGAATTATTTATCGTTAAGTTTCAAAGAAACAGAAACACGTTGTCTGTTCCTTTGAAGAATTCAGGAGGGTAGAATTCAAACAATTGGTATCAGAGCAAGGTTATCTTTGAAGAGTCTAATAACTCTAAGATAAAATCATTATGAATTCTGCACCTCCTCTTGGGCACGGTAAAGGGCAACACATGAACAGACCACCATTATTTAATGGAGAATACTATTCTTGGTGGAAGACAAGGATGGAAGACTTCATTCAAGCTGAAGATTACGAACTATGAGTTAGAATTACTTAATGGACCATTAACTCCTACTATTACTGATAGTGAAGGGAATAAGATACCTAAACCTACAGAAAAATACGGAGAAGCTGACTACAAGATGCTAGGGAAGAATGCAAAAGCTAAGTGCATTCTCGTATGTGGACTAGGACCTGATGAGTTTAACCGCATCTCTAGTTGTACCTCTGCAAAAACAAATATGGAACACTTTAAAAAATGCTCACGAAGGTATAACTCAAGTTCGTCAATTCAGAATTGCCAGACTTTGTTCTGAATATGAAGCCTTCAAGATGAAATCCGGAGAATCACTTCAAGAATGATCACCAGATTTACCACTGTTGTAAATGAGTTAATATCATTGGGAAAAGTATACACCACTGAGGAACAGGTAGATAAAGTACTAAGGACTCTACCTAGATCATGAGAAATAAAAGTTACTGCAATCAGAGAAGCCACGGATCTAACCAATATGACTTTAGATGAATAGTAGGAAATCTCAAACTTATGAGATGAATGTTGACAAAAGAGGTGAAGGAAGAAAAGAGAAAATCTTGGATTTAAAGCAACTGAAAGTGATGAATCAGATATAGATGATGAAGATTTGGCACTGATAAGATGAAACTTCAAGAAATTCTTAAAAAAGGGATTGAATTCTGGAAAGAAAACACCACATACGAAAGGAAAAATTGCTGAGAAACAACAAGAGGGAGGTTGTTTCAAATGTGGTCAAACAGATCATCAAATTAAGGATTTTCCTATGTGGGAAGTAGAATGGAAAAACGGAAGAGTCGAAAAATAGAAGAAGGAACTTCTCAACAAAAAGAAAAACAAAAAAAAGGAACAAGCAATGTATGCATCTTGGGGAACAAGTTCGGACATGTATGACGAAGATAATGAGGACCTCGCTTTGATAGCCATAGGAGAATTACAAACTGAACCTGAATCAGACTCTGAAGTAATGGAGGTAAATCTTTCTGATTTAAAAGCTAAATAATTAAAGTTCTCTAAGAAAAAGTTATCCTTCTTATTACTCACTTCCATGGATACAATTCAAGAACTAGTTAAAACCAAGAATCAATTGCTTGATTCCATGACTAGTTTAAAGTTTAAGTATATTGATCTTGAAAAAGTTAATTCTGATCTCAAGAAAGAAAATCAACTCCTAAAGGAACAGGTACAACAACTTGATTTCTGCACTTTAACTCTCAAATATGAAATTTTGAAACGAAGTGTTACTCGGAATGAAAAAAAATAGTGTTGACCAAATCAGATGTGACCAAGATCTAATGAGGTTAAACAGTGAACTATCTTTTGAAAGGGAAAATTCTTGGAGAATGAATCTGATTTGTCTAGGATAAAAATTGATCTGGAAAGAGCTAATAAATGGACAAAATCTTCCATGATAGTAACACATCTAGGTAACAATACTCGGAACATACGAACTGAAATAGGGTATGAACAATCTATGATTGGAAATTCTTTGTTATGTATTATTTGTGGTAACACAGGCCACTCTAAGGAAAATTACCCGAAATACAGAGTTACTGAAGAAAATAAAGCAAGAGGAACTTATAAACCTGTTCAAAGGAATAGGTATACTCAAAGGAAAAATAATCTGCCCAAGTGGGATCATAGAGATCTTATTCATCCTTTTTATCAATACAAAGGACCCACGCTAGTCTGGGTTCCTAAATCTAACCTTTTAATTTGCAGGACAAGTGAGAGGAAGCAGGCAACATTCACCAATTGAACATGTTGCTTCAGATGCATGATTGAAACTAGAAGAAATTCCTCACTTGAGAAAAAAAAAAGGAATTGATGAATAATATTGACTGAAAAAAAAGGTTAAAAAAAAGGAAAATAGGGAAAGACTGAAAGAAGCATGTGATGGAAACAGGTCCAACCTATGCAGTATCTAACAATTATGCACACTCAGATGATCAATCAATCAAAAATATGATCAGTCAAGGAAAGCATTTTCAAAAGGAACCATTTCGAACTTGGGGATGATTAAGGTCACATGAGTATCCCTCAATGGCTAATGAACATTGCGCATACTGCCCTCTAATCTTGAATTATATGCTCAGTTTTGTACATTAAGTTGTATGTCTCTATACCACTTTTAAAGTCATGCTACTCATGCACTGTAACATTGTCTTTGCATCTGGCACGGGAGAGTGACTTAGTAAAATTGAAGCAAAATTCAACATTATCCAGAGATCTAACGTATGTGCACTACAATTATTCATGATTAAATATAAAGACAATGCACTTGAATCTATTTCTTCCACTTGTCCCAAAAGATATTCATGCCCTAAATACTACCAAAAGAAATACCTTCTTAAAAAGCCTTATCCCAAATGTGATGGTCTATGGTTGAGATAAATTTGGTGGAGGACACCTCTACTTTGGTGCCTTATAAAATATAGATTGAGAAATTAGAGTGTGCTGGTACTTAGGGGAATCTTTTGTATTGATTAAAGTCTTGGAGGATTTACCTTGTGAGGGGAATATTTTGGGGACCGTGCACTTGAACAAAGTTCACTTGTTAGGCTCAACTTGGGTGCATCTAGTGAGGGGAAATCAATGGGAGACCCATCTGTCAAACCTAGTCTTCTATTGGGAACCATATAAACTGGGATTTCAAATTAATGTCAAAAAGTATTACAGTTGATGCAGCACCTGATAGTACCACGTCCAGGGAACAGATTGAGAGAACATGTTCTTCTACAAATAATGTTCGAGAAAACTTGTTTTTCTTACTGATTCTATTGAAATTAAAGATAAGTGAACTATTGGTTCTGTAGAGGGTACATGATTGATTGAACAAGTTCCTTAAAATTGATATAAAAAGATTGAGCTTGCATTAATCAAGGATACCTTTAAATTGAGAAGACTGCTAATTTTATTAATCCAAAAGATATGTTTTTGCTGCTGAAAAAATCACTTCTATTTACCATCTTATGCCCGATCTTTTGATATTACCTAGCCACTTTAGTCTTTAAATTCCCAATCTTTTTTCACATCACAAGTGCTTGATTCTATCTTTAATTTTGATTATAGTTGTGGTGTATATGCCTTTTTTATTAATGCTAATGTTGGGTTTGAGTTCAGGTTCATGTCTATCTCCTATGTTGTGCAAATGATGTGCTATAGCTAACTGAGTTCTTGATTTTTAAGTGTTGTGTAGGTGATAGTCCTAGTGGTCATGAGTATAGAATTTATTTCTCTTAGTGTGATGTATGCCTTCACAGTGTTTTATGATGTCAAAAGGGGGAAGTGCATACTTGTGTACTATTTATAACCCAACTTGTTTAACTTGATCATCTAATGTGGTTGTTTTGTGCATTGAATTTTAAGAAACTGAAATAACACAGTTTGATCTATTCACACAAGAAGCAATGGTTTGTCATCATCAAAAAAGAGGAATTTGATAGGTACACATGAATATGTATATTTTGAAGAGTGACAAAGATTGCATCATGGAACAAGTTTAACAAGGCTTACTGGAAGAAGGTTTGGATTCCAAAACAAAGTGCAGTTTTATAATTTGCAGCGTGCATATGAATGTATGTGGTTACTTACCTATTCAATACAAGCACATATTTGCCATTGTCAAAAAGGGGGAAATTGTGAAAAGACGTTGTTTTGAACTATGACAAAGTTGCATAGAACAGGTTGCGTGGAACAAGTTGTGTAGAATAGGTAATAACAACATGTTTCAGTTAGTCCAACTCTAAATGGGATTCATGAAATATTTCCTATTTATATAAGGAAAACTTAGCTTAAGTTTTCTTGAGGCAACAACTACTTAATTAAGGAAAATTGCATTTGAAAGGAAAACAGTTTTTGTAAGCTAAATAAAGAAAATCACGTAAGAAATTTCCTTTCAATGCAAGGTACAAAGAGAAGTCCTAATGCTACAAGGTTTCGTTGCGGCAGCAGTGATAAAGAAACTATTCCTACTTGTTTAAGGAAATAGCTTGAGGCGACATAGTTTAAGAAGAAATCTTTTTAAAGGAAATTGAGTTCAACAGGGAATCATTAATGACAAAGCTGAAGGAGAAATCTACTTAAGAAAATTATGTTTTCTTATTTAAATATGGAAAGTGTGCTTTCTTATTTAGTTAAGGAAATTTTGTAGAAAGGTTTTTTACTATGCAATGAAGATTTCTACGTGAAAAGTAATTCGAGTTTAACGAGGCAGTGAAGACAAAGTTGAGTTCAACAAGGATTGATGCGGCAAAGTTAAAGTTGAAGAAGGAGTTGCGGCGAAGACGAGTTCCGCACAATGTAGGAATCCTACGTGTGAGCTTCTAAGTTTCATGAGAAAAAGGGAGCAGAGCACAAGTATGGTTTCTAGTTGAAATAAGTTTTGGATTCAAGTCCTATTCTCGCTTATGAAGATTGCGCACTTTCATAGAGAGAAAATCAAAACACTATCAAGAGGCTTGAAAGAGTTTTGATATTAACTTGGGGAGTGTTCCGAGTTAAGTGAGAAGTTTTAAGATTGTATTTAAGAGTCTTGTTTACAATCTGAGTTTTATGAGTAGGATTTGTTCGACAAGTTGTACAACTTGAAGACATTAGAAGATATAAAACCGAGGGGTTTTGTGTCTTTGGTAGCTAGAAATTAGAGTTTATAATTTCTTAGCTAGGAATTAGAGTTTATAATTCCTCAAAGAATTAGAGTTTATAATTCCTTAGATTACATAGCTTTGTAATCGTTGTATTTTTTGAAGTTTATAAATAATACAAAGTGTTGCTCGAATTATTTATCGTTAAGTTTCAAACAAATAGAAACACGTTGTCTGTACGTGTTCCTTTGAAGAATTCAGAAGGGTAGAATTCCAACACTTGTATTATCTTCAAATTTCGTATTACTATACTAGTGACTTGTACACGTGACAATTAAGCTTTGAAGTATTTTAAAATGACTAAGTTTTCCGCTATGATGTTGTTATTGTCTTACTTTACACATTTCTTTCGTATTATTGGATTTGAAGGCTGACTTGTCTTGAAGGGATTAGAAAAATGTCATCACATTTCATTTTGTGTCGTGACAGTGGATCTTGTTGATCCTTCCATCTTTTCCTTGCTAGAACATCTCTCTTATTATTTTAAGTCAAATTTATTCATTATCGGGTTGTGCATATTGTTTGTCTATAACTTCCCATATATCTTGAGAATCAATAACGACTTTCTTATGTAGACACCATTTCTCAGAAGTAACTGGGAGCATTGACGTTACTCATGTATCTCATACCACACTATTGAAAAATAACAGCCCAGAAGAACAATATTCACGCTAATCAATGAGAACATAAGAGTAATAAATAATCAAGTTATTAATATGGTAAATGTTTCAATTAAAATTAAAGGAGCAATGTAATTCCACTTGACAGGAGGCTTCCCAAATGGTGTTTTGATGATTCCTCATCAGTGCAGGGACCCGGTACTCTGCAGAGTTGAAGAACTGGTCTTATCAGGGAAAAGTACAGACAACTATAAAAGTTGTCCGTGTCAGAGAAGTTGGTGAGGAGTAGTGTACCGCTCCAATCAGAATCGTCTAGGATGTTTTGTTTGTTGGACAACATATCTTCATAGTATATATAAAAAAAAACATCATGCATTCATCATTCATTCATAAACAAAAATATACTAGCAAGGATCAAAACAGCAAGAGATCGATTCCAAGGGCTTTCAGTTCTTCTAGTGATTTGTTGTTTTTATATTTGCTTGTAATTGTTCTAAATTGTAAGATTCATTTTGAAGTGATTAGAAACGTATCGAATCTTGGGTGTTTCATTGTAAGAATTTTAGTTAAGGTTAACTTAGGCTCTTACGGAGGAGTGTTGTATCTGCTCGTGCTCAGTTGAGCAATAGTGAGTATTGTTTAGTGAAGAGGCTAACAGGTTAGTCTCTTGGTGTGTAACCGACTTTTACTTTTGCTTGAGAGAAGATTAGTGAAAGTGGTTGTTGAAAAGTTCTGTTGAGAACAGGTCGTGGTTTCACTCCCTTGAGCAAGGAAGTTTCCACATAAAAATGATTGTCTCTTTTACTTCTGTCTTTGTATTATTATTTACTGCTTTGTAGTGTTACAGGGACCAGGTCCCATCTTAGTTTCGTGGACGCATACATTCCAACAAGTGGTATCAGAGCTTGACTTTTCACATTGTTAACACCAAGAAAAAAAAGATCCTAAAGGAATGACTGCTCCACCAAATCTGGAAGAAAGGCAATCATCAATAAGGCCACCCCGCTTCAATGGTCACTACTATGGGTGGTGGAAGAATCAAATGTATGACTATATCAATGCTGAAGATTCTGAGTTGTGGGACATTATTCTGGATGGACCATACATCCCTCTGAAGGAGGTAAAAGATGGAGCACTTACCACCTATGAAGTGAAGACTAGAAAGGAGTACACCGAGGCTGATCGTACGAAGATTGAAAAGAACTTTAAGGAGAAAAAGATTCTGGTATGTGGTATTGGTGCTGATGAATATAATCGGATCTCTGCCTGTTAATCTACAAAAGAAATTTGGGATTATCTTCAAACTGCACATGAAGGAACAAAAAGGGTAAAAGAATCAAAGGTTGATATGCTTACTACTCAATATGAGAATTTTGTGATGAAGGAAGGTGAAACCATTTTCGAAATGAACTCTCGTTTCACAGCTATCACAAATAAGCTCAGAGGACTGGGAGAATCAATTCGTACATGCAAGCAAGTAAGGAAGATCCTCAAGGTTCTCCCGAAATCTTGGGAAAGCAAAGTGGATGCAATTACTGAGGCACGAGATTTAATGACATTGCCTATGGATGAGCTCATAGGAAATTTACAATCTTATGAGATGAACAGGAAGCAAGGAGCTGCTGGAAAGGAATCAAAGAAGGAAAAGAACATCGCTTTGAAATCTTCACAAAGTAAGATGTCAGAGGAAGAAGTTGAAATGGCATACTTGACAAAGAGATTTCAAAAAATCATAAAAAAACATGTGGCTTTCAAAAGAAGGGAACTACTAGTAGAATGGCAACAACAAATAACCTATGTCACAGATGCGGCAAACCAGGTCACTTTATGAGAGACTGTCCAAATCAAAAGCAAGAGTCTCATGAAGTGAGATATCGTAAGAAGGACCTGGTCCCAGAGAAATTTTGAAGGAAGGCGCATGCTGATCAGATGGTGAAGAAAGCCTTTGTTGTATGGGGTCATGATTCAAGTGAGTCAGGGGAAGAAACTGAAGAACATGAAGATGTCTCGATGTTGGCCATCGAAGATGATGAAAGCATCTTCAACCAAATGTTCTCATTGATGGCAAGATCAGATGATGAGGATGATACTCCTGAGTAACTCTTTTTGAATTAAAAGATGACCTAGGAAATATGTCTACTAAAAGTCTGAGGAAACTTGCTGCGTTATTGATCGATTCAGTAGATGAAAGATCAACTGAAAACTCGAGCCTAACTGAAAAATTAAGCATTTTTGAAAATGGGAAGGTAGCTTTTCTAACACAGATTTCTGAAATGGGTAGAAGGATAGGGATACTAGAGTCTAACCATCATGCTGACGAAGAACAACCTAGTACTTCTAAACATGATAAAAGAAAGCTTAGTATCTATAAAGAAGAGTTGGAGAACAAACTCAAAATCTTAGAGAATAAGTTAGCAGCTTTTCTTGAAACAAATTCTCAGCTACAGAAAGATCTTAAGAAAATCAAAGAAGAGTTAAGCCATTCTCTAAAATGGACTGATTCTTCCAAGATTCTCTCAAATCTCTCTCAGCAAAGTTTCAATGGAAAAAGGGGACTAGGGAGCAAAAGAATAGAACCACCATACAATCCACATAGCAAATATGTGTCAGTGGCTGATAACTTTCTATGTACTCATTGTGGAAGAAATGGTCATGTGAAAGAAGGGTGTGATAAACCAAAAGAAGCTAAGAAGAGGCCTGTGGAGTTTGTAAAATCAGAAAGTTGTCAAACGAACAGGAAGCAAGGACATGGTCCGTGTGATGAACATATCAAAAACAATTGACATGCTAAAGAAATGAAAAAATGAATTGATTCTCGTCGTCATTATAGAAAATTTTCACCTCTTTGGGCTGGTAGATTTCTTATCAAGCCATTTTGTAGTTATTGGGAACTCCGTGTGAAGTGGATTCCTAAAACTAACAAGTGATTCTTGTGCAGAAGAGAGGAAGGAGTCAGTGCTGGTACATGGACAATGGATGCTCCTGACACATGACAGGCGATACCTCAAACTTCCTGTCTTTGCAGGCACACGAAGGTAGTGGTGTGTCTTTTAGTGGTGGCAAGAAATGGTCTATTCTTGGAATTGGAAAGATAGGCAAGTCTGACAGTAACTCAATCAACAATGTGCACTATGTGGAAGGGCTCAAGTACAATCTTATGAGTATATCTCAGATATGTGACAGAGGAAATGAAGTCAAATTCATGGCAGACAAGTTTTTTGTGACAAATTGTGTAACCGAGAAGGTGGTGATGTCTGCTACAAGAGTAAGAAATATGTATGTGGCTGATCTAGAATCCATAGAAGGAGATGACCTCTCGTGTCTAAGTGCTCAAATCGATGAATCCGAGCTGTGGAACAAACGTCTTGGTCATGTAAGTTCTACTCTCCTAAACAAACTTGTGGCAGGGGACCTGGTCCGCGGACTACCCAAAGTGAAGTTTACAAACAGTAAAGTTTGTAATGCATGTGCAAAGGGCAAACAGACAAAGTCCTCATTCAAGGCCAAGAAAGAAGTCAGTACATCAAGACCACTTGAATTGCTTCATATGGACTTGTGTGGTCCAATCAGAGTACTGAGCAGAGGAGGTAAGAAATTCATTCTTGTTGTGGTTGATGATTTTTCAAGGTACACTTGGGTAATGTTCCTGAGAACAAAAGATGAGAGGGCTGGGCAACTGATGGTTTTCTTCAAAGCCATTCAATCAAAGCTAAATTGCAAGATTGGTAGCATAAGATCTGATCATGGCACTGAATTTGAAAATGCTCAGATTGTAGGTTACTGTGGTGAACATGGAATAAGTCATAACTTCTCAGCACCCAGGACTCCCCAGCAAAATAGAGTAGTGGAGAGAAAGAATCGAACACTGGTGGAGATTGCAAGAACTATGCTGATTGACTCTAAACTTGCTATGAGCTTCTGGGTTGAGGCTGTCAATACTGCTTGTTATGTACTTAATAGATGTCTTATCAGGTCTCTTATCAAGAAAACTTCTTATGAGTTAATCAATGATAAGAAACCTTCAATAGCTCACCTGAAGCCATTTGGTTGCAAATGTTTTATTCTAAACAATGGGAAGGATGATCTTGAAAAATTTGATGCCAGAAATGATGAGGGTGTGTTCGTTGGCTATTCGTTGTCAAGCAAAGCATATCGAGTGTTCAATAAGAGAACAAAATGCGTGGAAGAAAGTGTACACGTCAGATTTGATGAGGGCAGAACAAAGGATGTAAACTGGGATGAAGATGAGCTGGAAGAGTTGACTGAAGATAGAAAAATCATTCAAGAAAGTGAAGAACCTCAGGACAAATCAACTGACGGACCTGGTCCTCTAAATATTCATAAAGACACCAAGTCTCATGATTCAAATAACAGTGAAGAAGATCTTGATGCAGATAGAGAAGAAGAGATAACTAGAAAGTCTGGGTGGAAACATCAATCTTCACATCCACTAGACAATCTGATATCTTCTTTAGAGTCCTGAATTCAAACAAGATCAAAGGCACGCAATCTGGTGGCATTCTCAGCATTCATATCTCTGATAGAGCCCAAGAGTATCAAGGAAGCGTTGAAGGATCCTGACTGGGTAGTCTCCATGCAAGAAGAGCTTCATCAATTTGGCAAAGTAAAGTGTGGCACCTGGTCCCCCGACCAGTTGACAGAACCATAATAGGCACTCGCTGGGTGTTTAGAAACAAACTGGATGAAAATGGAAATGTTGTCAGAAACAAATCAAGGCTAGTGGTGCAAGGGTACAATCAAGAGAAAGGAATTGATTATGAAGAAAAATTTGCTCCTGTTGCTCGAATGGAGGCTATCAGAATTCTAATTGCTTTTGCTGCACACAAGGAATTCAAATTATTCCAAATGGATGTGAAGAGTGCGTTTCTAAATGGAAACCTGAAGGATGAGGTATATGTCAAACAACCTCCAGGATTTGAAGATTCAGAATTGCTTGATCATGTGCTGAAACTGGATAAGGCATTGTATGGGTTGAAATAAGCTCCTCGAGCTTGGTATGAGAGACTATCAAGGTTTCTGTTGACAAATGAGTTTGTCAGGGGAAAAGTAGATAATACTTTGTTTCTAAAAACTAGAGGTGAAGATCTGTTGATTGTGCAGGTTTATGTTGATGACATAATTTTCGGAGCAACTTCAGATGAACTATGCAAGGAGTTTGCTGAGTTGATGAGCAGTGAGTTTGAGATGAGCATGATGGGGGAGCTTACATTCTTTCTAGGTCTGCAAATCAAACAGTCCTCACAAGGCACCTCAATATGTCAAGGAAAATACATCAAGGAGCTGCTCAACAAGTACAAAATGCTGGATGGAAAGGTTCTGGTACTCCAATGAGCACAAGTGCAAGGATTGACAAAGATGAAGCTAGCCAAGAGATTAATCAAACAATGCATAGAGGGATCATTGGATCACTTTTATATCTGACAGCTACCAGACCTGAAATTGTGTTATTGTAGGGATGTGTGCTAGATCCCAAGTTGCACCAAAGGAATCACATCTGAAAGCTGCCAAAAGGATCCTGCGATATCTGAAGGAACGCAGGACCTGGTCCTCTTCTATCCAACAAGTGATTCTTTTGAACTTATAGGTTACGCAGATGCTGATTATGCAGGATTCCTAAAAGACAGAAAAAGTACATCTGGAATGGCACATTTATTGGGATCATCTTTGGTCTCTTGGGGAACGATGAAACAAAACTCAGTGGCCTTATCTATGACAGAATCTGAGTATGTTGCTGCTGCCTGTTGTGCTCAACTTCTTTGGATCAAGCAACAAGTGAAGGATTTTGGAGTGCTAGCAACAACAATTCCTCTGATGTGTGATAATATGAGTGCATTAAATATGGCAAAAAATCCAGTGCAACACAAAAGAACCAAGCACATTGATGTGAGACATCACTTTTTGCGAGACAACGTAGAAAAGATGAATGTGGTGATGAGATTTTGCAGTACTGAAGATCAAGTGGCATACATTTTCACTAAGCCATTGGGAAAGGAAGTCTTCCTTAAGAACAGACTGAGACTTGGAATGATCAAGCTCACGTAGCTCTTGAACAATGCTACTCAGAGAACCCTAAATTGACTATGTTTAGGGGGACATATATCTATGTTATAATTAAATTCAAATACTTGAGAATTCACACATTGTACCTTACTGCAGGTATACACTCAGAAAATGAATAGCTGAAGGGATGATTTCAATCATACAAAATTTGAGCAAACAAAGCATAAGAAGGACCTGGTCCCTCACAAGGTTAGTATCATTTAATACTACACTGACAACTATCTGCATCATTGCCACGTGTCCTTGTCTGGTTCGTCATGTCAGTTTCAAACGTCTTGTTTTTAACATTGAAGAGTCATTACTGTGGAGGACCGGATACCTTTTTCCTTAAAATATTTATTTTATCTCTCAACAAAAAACACAAAATCTTTCTATAATCTTGCTCTCTGACTGATTTTCTCTAGAGTTCTCTCTCTTCCAATTTCAATCTCTAAAATTTCTAAGTCAAATTCTTCATCTCATGGTCTTATCTCCCCAGAAATCGAAAAACCTAGTTCATTCGATTTCTCAATCCCTCTTCGAGAAGAGTAATCAGTAACCCCCATGTGTGGAGAAGGAACATGAGGTAGTAACTTTCCTCTTATCGAAGGAGTGGATCAAGTAACTGATGATATGATGCAGACTCGGGTAGATAATGATGAAGAACAAAAACGAAAAGGAAAAGGAAAATTGGTTCAGTCTGATCAGGAAAAAGGTAAAAGAAAATATAGTACTAGGAGTGCCACACAAAAGGTACTCGGAAGTGCTATGATGGCAAATGCTCTACACACTCAAAGAAGGAGGCAACAACGTAGTCAAGGGATGACTCAAGTGGAACCTGTTGTTGACCCGCTCCCCATTGAGGACAGTGACTCCAAATCAGAGGATGGTTCAAAGTTTGTCGCAAAGCGAAGGAAAGGGTCGGGAAACAAAAGGGAGAAGAAGAAGAATGAGGGTAAAAAGGGTTCAAGTAATCTCCAGTAACGAAAGCTAAAAAGAAGATAGTTCAAAAGAAAGGGAAATCTGAAGTGTCACCCGTAAAGGGACCTGGTCCCAGGGTAAAAGTTGAAAGACAAAACCTGTCAAAAGAAGAAAGGGTGGAAAAGATGAAGTTACAAAAGGTGCTGAATGGTCGCGTGTTCACGCAAGACATTCTGACGGAGCATGGAATGGGAGCCTTTGTTGATGCTGTGGCAATACAGGAATGGGGACATTTGTTTGAACCCCCTGTTCCCTACCTCCACGAACCAAAAGTACGCGAGTTATATTACAACATGAACTTGCTTGAAGATGGAGGTATTCCTACATCGGTCAAAGGAGTAAAAATAAGTCTGAATGAGGAAACATTGGGGATCATTCTAAGTGTGCCTACTGCCGGGATTAGAACCATTGAGGGATTTAAACCTTCTACAACATTCACTGAACTAGCCTCAAAGAAAGGCGAACCCAAGCAGGCAGGGGTACCCAAGAAGTATCTAAAAGGAGAGTACCAATTGCTTTTTGAATTTATCAACAAGGTCATGATACCCAGGTCTGAGAAACGTACAGTTGCATCTGCTGCAGACCTCTTCCTGATGGAGAAACTGAGTGATCTTGATGAGATAAATCTCCCAGCTCTAATGCTTGAGCACATACATCGGGTTATAACTTGGAAAACAAGAAGTCATGGAATTCCTTATGGGTACCTTTTGAACTGGGTGTTCAATCACTTTGAAGTGCCTTTAGGGTTGGGAGTACCAGGTACTGTCAAACAAATGTTCTCCAGATCCACTCTCCGAGATTGTGAATGTATTGAAGGGGAGGCACCAGGTCGTTCCCAAGTTGCAGCTATATTGGAGCAACAGTCTATTCTCAAAAGAGAGGTGGATGATCTGACAGTGCTCGTTGTAGCTAAGGAGGTTGAGGTGGTTACTTTGAATTCATAACTGCAAAAGGTGCTTTCAAGAGGACTTGGTCCTGATCAAGTTGATGACTCATAGTTACGCATGTTGAGAGTTGAGAATGATCAACTAAAAGCTACGAATGTCTCGTTGACTGAGGAGGTTCAAGCTCTCAATAAGCAGCTCATTAAAGCTCATGAAAATGCAAATGAGCGAGTGATGTTGCTTCTGCGAACTTTTCAACCCCCTCCCCCTCCGTCCTAGAAGTGTCTTGTTGTGTCCTTCTATCCCTTTTGTCGTTGGTTTGGTCAGTTTATGGCATGGTGTCGTTTAGTTGATCACTGGACAGTATTATGGTGATCAAATCTTGTTGTTATCTTATGTACTTTTTTGTTAATGATAATCCTCTCTTTTTGCTAAAATTCATGCGTTTAAGTGTGGCCATGGCCCTGAATTCTCTTGTGCTTGTTGTTTAATTTTGACGTATGTTTACTGTCCCTCCTTCTTGATGATGTCAAAAGGGGGAAGATCTGGTAGTAGTTGTTCACATCTGATAGTAGCTGATAAATGGGGCATGGTTTTAGGGGGAATGATAGTAGTTGTTTATTTAGTGAAGTATGGCTTAAGGGGGAAATACATCTGATACATGGGCATTGTTTTAGGGGGAATGAAGATTGTCTCAATTGAGGGAAATAATCTTTATATAATGCTTTAAGTTTGTTTTGAATGAATTTATGTAAGGAACAGAATGCAGGATGGTTTGTCATCATCAAAAAGGGGGAAATTGACAGGAGGCTTCCCAAATGGTGTTTTGATGATTCCTCACCAGTGCAAGAACCCGGTCCTCTGCAGAGTTGAAGAACTGGTTATCAAGGAAAAGTACAGACAACTAAAAGTTATCCGTGTCAGAGAAGTTGGTGAGGAGCGGTGTACCGCTCCAATCAGAATCGTCTAGGATGTTTTGTTTGTTGGACAACACATCTTCATAGTATATATCAAACAAAACATCATGCATTCATCATTCATTCAAAAACAAAAACATACTAGCAAGGATCAAAACAGCAAGAGATCGATAAGGGCTTTCAGTTCTTCTAGTGATTTGCTGTTTTTATATTTGCTTGTAATTGTTCTAAATTGTAAGATTTGTTTCGAAGTGATTAGAAACGTATCGAACCTTGGGTGTTTCATTGTAAGAGTTTTAGTTAAAGTTAACTTAGGCTCTTACGGAGCAGTGTTGTATCTGCTCATGCTCAGTTGAGCAATAGTGAGTATTGCTTAGTGAAGAGGCTAACAGGTTAGTCTCTTGGTGTGTAACCGACTTTTACTTTTGCTTGAGAGAAGATTAGTGAAAGTGGTTGTTGAAAAATCCTGTTAAGAACATGTCGTGATTTTACTCCCTTGAGCAAGGAGATTTCCACGTAAAAGTGATTGCCTCTTTTACTTTTGTCTTTGTATTATTATTTACTGCTTTGTAGTGTTACGGGGACCATGTCCCATCTTAGTGTTTTGGACGCATACATTTCAACACCACTCTATGATGAGACAGTTTTTACACTTGAAAATCTCAAAAGACTATTATTTTCTTTTCACTTCTCTTTGTTTTGGTGTGTTTTGAGATGAGATTTGGTGGCTCTATTTATAGAGGAAGGAGTCACCCGGTATAGTTAATCAGTTTGATTGGTTCAAATCACGTCATATTATTTTGTCGACAATAGTTGCCTCTACATTGGCCAACCACATTATTTATTTATCTTTTAGGGTGTGTTTGGTACGTTGGAAAATGTTTTCCATGTTTGGTTAGTGAGTAGAAAATGTTTTCTGGAAATGATTTTTAGTGTTTGATTTATGAATGAAAAAATATTTTTTTGAGAGATATCTTTTATTTTTACTAAAATAGAAAATAATTTATGAAATTGAAAATATTTTTTAAAATAAATTATTATTTTTTTGGGTGGGGGTGGTGTGGGGGCAGGGGGGAGGGGGGAGGAGTGAAAAAATAAAAATTTGAAGTTGAAATATTTTTAAAAAGCAAATTTATTTTTTTTGAGAGGGGGTGGGGTTTGGGGGTGCTGGTCAGTGGGGGAGGGGGTCAGGGATCGGGTGAAAAAATAAAATTTTTAAATTGAAATATTTTTAAAAATTGATGTTTTCCCCCCAAAAAAATGTAATTTGAAATTGGAGAAGAATTTTGAAAAATGTTTTCCTTAATTTTTGAAGGAAAGTCATTTTCCTTAATTTTGAGGAAAATTAGTTAATTTGGAAAACATTTTCCAATACTCTTGTTTAAACCAAACATGAGAAAATTGGTAAACATTTTCCAAAAAATATTTTCCTTCATACCAAATACACTCTTATTGTTTTTGAATTTTCATCGGACCTTACATTGAGTTGCGATAAACCTTTAAAATTTGTGGTTACGTGATATTTATGTAGTTATAAAATATTCTCTTTTAAGGATAAAAGGAAAAGTATAAACTATAAATAATTGTTTTTAAATTAAATAGTCACTATTTTGAAAGCGATGGAAAAATACATGAAAGAATTCATACAAATTTAAAGTTCAAGGGCATAAAGCAATCCATATTGTATTCATGTCATATTTTATCTAATTTATTATCCTTATTTATACGGATTGATTGCAATCCAATTATTTTAATTCACCAAATTCACTTCCATCCCCTTATTTGCCACCACTATCAATATCTAGGTAGCTTGGCAACAGACTTGCGTAAATGATAAGTTAAGGAAACAAATATCGGGCAATCAACACCAGAATAAGATATGAACACAGTCAAATGCATATCAAACATATGCATGTATCATCAATTGTCCAAGCTCTAATTAGAGATTTTTTTTTTTACACAAACTGTGTGACAAGACATGGTGTCCTGTTATTAGAAGTGTTTGTATTTCTTATATAACCAGCCATATAAACAGGATATTTAAAATTACCATCAGAAGAAACATTTTCTTACTCATTATCTTTAGAAAAGCAATTTGTACAAGAGCAAAGGGTGATATCCTGCAACAATTATAGGGGTAATAAGTTGTTGAGTCACACCTTGAAAGCTTGGGAAAGGGTGGTGGAGATGAGGGATGTGTCCATTTTCGGGAACCATATTTGGTTCATGCCAGAATGTTTGACAACTGAAGGCATTCACCTTGTGAGGAGACTGATGGTGAAATATAGGCAGAGGAAAAGAGATTTGCGTATGGTGTTCATTAATCATGAAAAGGCCTACGATGAAGTCCCGAGAGAAGTCCTTTGACGATGTTTGGAGTCTAAAGATGTACTGGTGGATTACATTAGGGTGATAAATACATATGTGATGGAGCCAAGACTCGGGTAAGAATAATGGGAGGAGACTCAGAGCACTCAGCACTGAGCCCTTTCTATTTGCCTTGGTGATGGATAAATTTACGCGACATATTCAGGTTGAAGTTCCTCTGAATATTTGTTGGTGACATTATTTTGATCGAGGAGACCGCAGAGGAGTCAACGATAGATTGGAGGCTTGGAGACAGAATCTAGAGTCTAAAGAGTTCAGGTTGAGTAGGACCAAGACTCAGTATTTGGATTGGAGTGTAAAATTAGTGATGAGACGCATGAGACAGACATGGAAGTGAGACTTGATACTCAAGTAGTGTCCAAGAGAAGTATTTGGGAGAGTTGATTAGACAGGATATGACGCATCTGTAACTTACCGAGGACATGACATTAGATAGAAGGGTATGGAGGTCGTGGATAAGAGTAGAATGTTAGTATGTAGTAAAGAGGTTGTCTGATTACTAGCCTATTCCAGTCTTTGGCTGGGTGGAGCTCTGTGTTAGTCGTAGTATTAGCATATTCATGTAGTTTTGGTTTTTAGTTTCTGATTATCAGTGTCGTTTAATATCTTTAGGTTACTGTGCACCTTGTTGTTAATGTTATAATTCTTGCATATGTTCCGCACTACTGTAGTGTTAGTTGTCGTGTTTTTCATTTAATTAGTACTTTGATTTGCTTGAGTGTAGGGCCTTCCAAAAATAGCCTCTCTACCTCAAAAGAGGTAATGGTAAGGCTTGCGTACACTTTAAGCCTCCCCGAATCCCACTTTGTGAAATTTCAGTGGGTTTGTTGTTGTTGTAATATTCAAGATAAGAATCTCAAGCAATACCTAAGTAAAATCTTTCAGCAAATGCGATGCCACTGCTGTTGATCATGACCTGTTGATATTTAAACATTACGTGAGCATAAACAGTGCAATCATAAAGGCGATGGAGGAGGAGATCAATATAATGATTTGAAATTGCTTAGGCTAAATTGAAAATATAGTTTAATGTATGTTGAAGTGTAGAAATGACCTTATTGATAGGAGCAAGATCTAGAATCTCTTTCACTGAGGACACCAACCCATGGAAGTTAGGCTTAGGAATCCTCAAGCCAAAATCAAGATAGACCTGTAAAGGAGACGAACAAAAATATAAGCTTGTTCATATATATGTGAAAAACTCTCCAATGTGACATATGTTGATAGAAAAGAACATACTTGAGGGTAGACGGAAGCAAGATATGAAGCTTCCTTTAGGAAAGGGAACGATGCATGTAAAAGCACTAAACGATTCTTAGTGAATCTCGTATCCTCAAGAAGATTGCGAAGATTAAGGGGATTCCCTGGCCTCAGATCCAAATCCTTCTCCTCTAAACTGTAATGAAAAATGTAGTCTTCAAGGTTACCAAATAACATGTAATCAGAAAAATAGTATTTTTTTTACCTTGTGTCTATTTGCATTGGCAAGTTAAAATTTTGAGCCACCTCCAATGCATGCATAAAGATATAATCACTAAAGCTCTTGTTTGAGATTCTGACTGGCTTCCTGGCTGGAAATACAGAAGATATAATCAGAATTACTTGACGGTCGTATCTCATATGCATTTGAACCCCAAATCTTGCAAGACTCACCGCATAAAATGTCATTCAGACCATCCTCAGCCTCCTTTTGTGTGACTTTTGTATTAATTGCAAGGCCACTACGATGTGCAATAATACTTTTAAAGGCAACCACTTTATCACCTTCTGTGTGCAACACTAAGGAACAACTTTCGGCATTTTAACTCATTTTAAATCAAAAGAAGCATATATATATATAGACTAAAACTTTAAAGGATATGACTTCAGTTCCTTAGTGAAAGTCTCCATAAATGAACTCAGTGTCCACAACTTTCCATCTGAACCCTGCAATCGAAGATGTGAGGAGAAATATATTAATAAATTTAAGAAAGTAGATATAACAATGAGAAAAATATACTAGAGCTAACAAAAAATATTCATTCGATGTTACGAAACAAAAATATAATCAGCTTTATACACAGAGTCTGAATAAACAATACTTGTAAACAGGGGAAAGTACCGAACCATCCTTTTAAAAATGTATAGAATTCCTAGTCTGGAACTAAGGTATTCATGTTGAATAATGTCAGCTGGCTGATTTTTTAAGGGATTTATTTCATTGTCCAATCCTTGCACAGAATTTTTCCAGGATATTAGAGAATCTCCAAACGTAACTAATTACCTTGCTGGTGATAGGACAGGCAGTCCAATCCACATCAAAGTATGTCGTAGTAGTAGTAATTTAGGGAACAGTTTTTAGGTGAAATTAAAGGCCCAATATATATATGATGTAGTGTATCTCGTTTACTATATAAAATCTACCTTCTCAAGGATGTTTTCAGCAACACGCTCAACTTGGAGTATTCTACCAACTGTTGGTACAAGTCTTTCATGCCATTTGATGTCAAGTTTTTTGTCCAATTTAATTCCATCGTCAATAAGTAAGATAACAATTCTTGCTGCTTTAAAACAAACTGCAGCACTTGCCTCCAACCCTAAGCATCGACGAGATTCCTCAACAGCATCCAAGGATAAGCTTGAGCCATACAGTTCACAAATTTCATTTAGATTTACCTGGAAGATAACAGCTACTACTGTAAGAAGAATGACAAAGGGAAAAATGATAATGTGTAATAAGTTGTTAGCGGAAACGTGAAACTAAAGAACAAGGAAGAACAACAATATTTAATGTGGTTCGGATCAAAATGATACTACGTCCACCAAAGAACAATTGCACCAATATTTATTTCACTCTACAAAGAATACAAGTGAAATACTACAAGAGAGAGAACACAAATGCCTTAGAAGGTGAGAAGGCAAGTGAGAGAATGATTTGAAAATGAATTAAGAGTTACCTATTTATAGGAATAAATTCATCCTATTGATGTCATCCATGACATCAATATGTGTCAAAAATTGTCAAGGTTAAGAATATGAAACCATTTTATGGTTTGCCTAAATTTCACCTACCAAGATACAATCTTTGACTTTTATTTTGTACTAATTATCTTCCTACCAAATATTCATGTTAATTCATTTTCCATTTAGTTTGATTCCACAAGAACCAAAACCAACTCTTTCAATCTCCACCTTGGTTTGTGTTCCAAGCATGCGTATAAACAACTCCGGCCAAAACTTCTAAGCTTACTGGGCAATCTCATTGTAAGAAACAAGAAGAATCAAACCTTTGTTTAACATACCAGCTCCACCTAGCAGTTGTTATCTTAGAGTTGCATCAATTGATGCATACTCCCGCCAAGTCCTTGCAGTGTGCAAACTTGGCAAGCGGGACTATTTTGGTCAACATGTCTGCAGCGTTATCGTCTGTGATAACCTTCTCAACCTTGATAGCTCCCTTTTCTACGACATCTCGACTAAAATGAAATCTGACATCAATGTGTTTGGTGCGCTCATGAAATCTTTGATTTTTAATCAAATGAATAGCACTTTGACTATCACATTTTAGAATTGATTCAAGCTGAACTGAACTCAATTCTGCCACCAAACCTTTCAACCAGATAGCTTCTTTCACTGCCTCAGTTGCTGCCATATATTCTGCCTCTGTTGTAGACAAAGCGACAATCGACTGTAAAGTCGATTTCCAACTAACAGCACTACCGACGAGAGTAAAGATGTATCCAGTTGTGGACCTCCTTCGATCAAGATCCCCTGCATAGTCAGAATCTACATAACTGAGAATTGAAATACCTTCACTTTTCCGGAAGGTTAGGCCAACATCAGGAGCTCCTTTGAGATATCTCAATATCCACTTGACAGCTTCCTAGTGCCTTTTTCCTGGATTTGCCATGTACTTGCTTACCACACTTACAGATTGGGCAATATCTGGACGTGTGCATACCATAGCATACATAATGCTACCAACTGCACTCGCATAAGGAACCTTTGACATATGCTCCACCTCATCCATAGATTGAGGCATTTGTAACTCTGAAAGCTTGAAATGAGAAGCTAACGGTGTACTTACAGGCTTGCTCATATGTATATTGAATCTTTCAAGAACTTTTCCGATGTACCTCTTCTGAGAAAGATGTACAACACCATTTTCTCTTGAAATTTCCATTCCAAGGATTTTCTTTGCAACTCCTAGATCCTTCATGTCAAATTCCTTGCTCAACAGTTTCTTCAAAATATTTATATTTGTGATGTTGTTAGCAGCAATAAACATATCATCAACATACAACAATAGATAAATCATAGAGTTACCAGACATCTTCTTGTGATACACACAATTATCAAATGCACTCCTTGAAAATCCATGTGTAGTCATGAATGCATCAAACCTCTTGTACCACTATCTAGGGGATTGCTTCAAACCATACAATGACTTCTTCAGTTGGCATACATGGTCTTCTTTTTCTTCAGCTAAGAAACCTTCAGGCTGATCCATATAGATTGTCTCTTCTAGATCACCATGTAAGAAAGCAGTTTTGACATCAAGTTGTTGAAGCTCTAAATCAAATTGTGCAACCAATGCTAGTAGCACACGAATTGAGCTATGTTTCACGACTGGAGAAAAGATCTCATTGTAGTCAATTCCCTCCTTCTGACTGAAACCCTTTGCAACCAATCTCGCCTTGAACCTAGCATCTTCCACTTCTGAAATACCTTCTTTCTTTCTGTAGACCCATTTGCATCCAACTGTCCTCATCCCCTTTGGCCTTTTAACTAAGACCCATGTATCATTTTTGTGAAGAGACTTCATCTCTTCCATCATGGCTAACTGACATTGTGCAACATCTTTGCAAGAAGTTGCTTCAACATACGAAGAGGTCTCGAGATCTTAATCTCTTCTTCTGTAGCTACGAACGCATGTGCAATTAGATTTTCTTGCTCTATAAGACGTTTCAGTTTCCGTATCTGCCTTTTGTCCCTTCTCTTTGCAATTGTGTACGGTTCATTGGAAGCAAGTTCTTTAAGATCTGCATCTTTTGACTCATCAATTTGAGTCTCTTGATCCCGTTCCTTGGTAAGCTCCATCGGTAGCTGCACCTGCTCGTTGTTCTCGTTTCTAGATAACTCCACAGAAACATTACGAGGATCAAGTATAGAGGATTCATCAAAGGTAACATTTATACTAACTACAAATTTGAGTAAAGACAAACACCATAGTTTGTACCCTTTTACTCCATCTACATACCCTACGAATATGGCCTTTTTAGCCCTTGGTTCAAGCTTACCTTCATTAACATGATAATAAGCTGGACATCCAAATATTCGCAAGTATGAATAGTTAGAGGGTTCACCTGACCAGACCTCATTCGGAGTCTTAAAGTCAATCGCTGATGCTGGAGACCGATTGACAATATGAGAAGCAGTATCAACTGCTTCAGCCCAAAATACTTTGGACATCTTAGCTTGTAAGAGCATACAACGAGCCTTCTCAAGAAGAGTTATGTTCATTCTCTCGGCAACTCCATTCTGCTGTGGTGTGTGCCTGACCGTCTTATGCCTTGCGATCCCATGAACCTTGCAGAAATCATTGAACTCTTCACTGCAAAACTCCAAGCCATTGTCCGTGCAAAGATACTTGATTTTCCTCTCCATTTGATTTTCAACCAAAATCTTCCACTCTTTAAATGCTTCAAAAGCATCACCTTTTGTCTTCTGGAAACGCACCCAAATCTTTCGTGAAAAAATCATCAATGAATGTGAGAAGATACCTCTTTCCTCCCTTCGATGGAAGCTTAGAGGGACCCCATAAATCTGAATGGATGTAGTCTAGCATCCCTCCCGTCTTGTGCTTGCCAGTGCTGAAGCTGACCTTTTTCTGCTTCCCTAAAACGCAATGCTCACAAAATTCAAGTGTGCTGATCTTCTCACCATTCAAAAGATTGCGGTTGCTCAACATCTCCAATCCTCGTGCGCTCACATGGCCTAGGCTCATGTGCCATAATTTTGCCTTGTCATCATTAGATAACTGCACTGTAGATGCATTTACAGAGCCAATAATGGTGCTTCCCGCAAGTGTGTAGAGGCCATCCTCCAGCTTGGCCTTCAACATGACTAAAGACCCTTTAGTCACTTTCATAGTTCCTCCTTCACTCATATACTTATAGCCTTGTTTATCTAAAGTACCCAGGGAGATCAAATTCTTCTTTAGATCA
This sequence comes from Solanum sitiens, assembly GCA_016801875.1. Classification (NCBI taxonomy): domain Eukaryota; kingdom Viridiplantae; phylum Streptophyta; class Magnoliopsida; order Solanales; family Solanaceae; genus Solanum; species Solanum sitiens. The sequence goes on from JABWTJ010000147.1 coordinate 1,635,245, forward strand.
GGAACATGACAAAATTCTGTAATAGTCCTCACGATTCCATCATGGCAGCGAATATGAACTGAACCAATACCAACTATTTTACAAGTTGCATTATTGCCCATTAATATAGTTCCTCTGCTTGTTTCATAGCTGCTGAATCAATCTTTTCGGAATGTCATATGCAGAGTACAACCAGAGTCTAAGATCCATTTGTTGTCATAGACTCCACTATTGCATGATGTTGTTAGTACATAATCATCATCATTATCATGTACTTGCTCAACAATGGATGCGCTCGCCTTTTCTTTGGAGTTTGACATAGGGCAATCTCGTTTAAAGTGCCCCTTCTTGTGACAGCCCCAACAATCCGCATTCTTTTTGCTCACACGAGACTTTGATCTGTACTTCAATTTTCTCCTTCCCTGTTGGCTAGTACGACCTCTTACAAAGAGTCCACTAGCTTCGTCACTTTTGTCTCCTTCAAAATGCATTCGCACATCACAAGAGTTTAGTGCTTGCCGCACTTGCTCAAGTTTAATAGATTGTTTGTTATACATCATTGAATTCTCAATATCACGATATTTTGAAGTCAATGAAAATAGCAAAGAACATGCAAGCGTCTCCTCGTCCTTTTTAATTCCAGTAGTTTGTAAGTCCATCACAAGTTTATTGAACGCATCTAGATGGTCTTGCAACAAAGTACCTGAATCCATCTTAAATGTATGAAGACGCCGTTGTAACAACATCCTTGTTGTCACTGACTGGTCCTGGTAAAGCCCTTCCAGCTTTTCCCATAACTCTTTGGCCGTCTCTTCGGTACTTGTACTCACTTCACAAAGTACGTTAGGTGCAAGGGACAGTTGGATTGCACTCAATGCATCTCCTTCAATCTTTTCCTTGTCGGAATCCGATATCTTATCGGGGTACTTTCCATCAATAGCATGGATTGAACCTTCCCTCCGCAGTAATGCTATCATCTGGATTTTCCAGATATTGAAGTTGTTGCGCCCACTAAATCTATCAATTTCAAACTTCATGGAACTCATTTTTTTTTACTTGTTCTTCCTTTTCTACTACAATGTATTTGGAACTACAGAAAACCAAAGTAATCCTTTTCTGATGTGGAAGTTCAGACTGTACTGCAACCACAGAGCATACTCAGACAGAACCTTGGCTCTGATACCAATTGTTAGCGGAAATGTGAAACTAAAGAACAAGGAAGAACAACAATATTTAATGTGGTTCGGATCAAAATGATCCTACGTCCACCAAAGAACAACTGCACCAATATTTGTTTCACTCTACAAAGAATACAAGTGAAATACTACAAGAGAGAGAACACAAATGCCTTAGAAGGTGAGAAGGCAAGTGAGAGGATGATTTGAAAATGAATTAAGAGCTACCTATTTATAGGAATAAATTCATCTTATTGATGTCATCCATGACATCAATATGTGTCAAAATTGTCAAGGTTAAGAATATGAAACCATTTTATGGTTTGCCTAAATTTCACCTACCAAGATACAATCTTTGACTTTTATTTTGTACTAATTATCTTCCTACCAAATATTCATGTTAATTCATTTTCCATTTAGTTTGATTCCACAAGAACCAAAACCAACTCTTTCATAAGTAAATAGTATAAATGAGAAGAACAGTACTATTGGTTTTTCCTTATCCAGACATCCATGATTATGACAAGATAACATTCATAAGTAAATTGTACAAATGAGATTAACACCATTGCCCATTGGCTTGTCCTTGGCCAAAACATCATGAATGAAGTAACGATTTATAATGCAAGTACACTACTAAGTAAGATGTGTGGAGGGAACTTTAATTTAAAAAACGAAATATTTACGTCTGCTAGTAATGGTTGCTTATAAACCGGAGTATTTGTTAGCTGGAGAATAAGTGTGATTGGAGACGGTTTTCGAGAGATTGGTCTTTTGGCAGATCGATTATCGGGCAGCGGAGTTTGCCATGTTTGTTGTTGGACGTTACTAGCTGTAAACGGTATTAAAAATTGGGAAAGTCTAAAGAGAAGGTCTACTCACTAACTTATTTTGCACATACATGTTGTTTGTCATCTTGCACTATATATATGATTCTAAAAAGTAAGACACTTGTTATATCACTTGTAATCGTGACTAAATTCATACTCTACTAATATTAAATTATTAAAAGTGGAGATGGTAAGAACACAATGCTAACATGAGCTTTCTCTTGGCATGTTTCGTGTCTCTCATTCTTTGACTATCTTCTAAAAATGACTTTCTGCATCAGTGTTAACTTTAGTCACTTTAACGATGGAAACTATGCATTGATGAGCTTGGTGGAAAGTGAATATGATAAATTTCATTTTCTTTATTTTAGCATCTCAGGAATTGAAGCTTCTTTCTTAGAATATATACATAATTAATTAGTCCATATTTGTGTACTTTACAGAATCATGTTAGATGAAGCTGGTTGTTTCTTACTACTACTATTTCCTTTTTCTTTTGCTTTTAAGTGACAGAATTGCTATTAGTCTCTGATGTATATAACTCACTCAAGATATTATGATTCAAGAGAGAACTTCTGGTGACTCGACATACGAATTTTTAGAGCTCTGAAATGAATGATATCCATCCCAATTTACCTGCCACTTTTCATTTTGCCGCACCTAGGATATTTTACGATTCAACAGTTTTCATAAAAATATATTGTACAATGGATCATGGAAAAGTAGAGTATTTACCATTGACACAACATTAGCACCTTTTTGCAATTTTCTATGCAATATACGTACGGGTAATTAGGAGTCTTTAATGTTGCATCAAAGTAGATGGAAGTAATCTGATTTACATACTCTATTATTTATTAAAATAAAATGTCTACTCTACTTGGTAATAATGGGAATGAAAGAAAATATTATGAAGCTAAGATAATCAAGAAATTGCGGAGAGGGATAAGAAATAGACCTGAAAGTCGACGGAATTGTGAGTATCAAATAAAGTTTTGGCTCCTATGGATTCAGAAAAGCAGCTAAGGAAAGGGACATTGGAATCGAGCGCGACAATGTTGTGTGCATGAGCATCCACCATTTCTACGATCTCCACTGCTCCTTTTAGCTCTTCAAAATTCTCCATTTTTTGTCTTCCCTAATCAATTTCACGTCATAAAGTTAAGACACTCAAATCACATATCTATTCCTATACACTTGTGCCTAATTCACGACCTTAGTATCATCGCAATGAGCATAAAAATCGTTCCACTATTACAATTATGTTGGTATGTGAAATTGTCTCTCGAGATCCAAAATATTTGTATGACGCTTTTCATGATTGACATGTGGACCTCATGGATCCACTTATTATACAATATTTTTTCCTATATGCTATTCTCTCCATCTTTTAAAATAATATATTAATAGCCCAAAAATGGCTAAGATATACTCCCTCCACATTTTAAAATATACTAGTTTTCTAACACGTACGTTGTACGTGTATACAATGCTAATTAGTATATATACTTCTAAAATAAAAGTATATGATGTGAGCATATCTAATTGATATTATGATCGTTGCAAGACACATCATACAAAAAATTGTTTTAGTGAATTTGAAAACTAATACTATAACAACTTTAATTATACAATTCTTATAATTTATCAAGTATTCAACTTGTATTAAAAGTTCTTTTTTAACATGTCACAACACATAATTTAAATGTTGACAAAATAGTTATAAAATATTTAATGTCTCCGTCTTCTTTTTAAGGAATAATACCCTCAACTTTTTTACAGATGCATACATATCGAGAACTTGTCGTCGAATGAGAGTAGTGTATTGTAATAGTTGTAGAGAAATTCGATCAACATATGTCTTCCTAAGGATGACTAGTAGATCATTATCAATTTCATAGTCTACACCTACAAAATAAAAGTATTTATTTGTTATAAAATGATCATTGTTTAAATATTTAATTGACATATATAAATAACAATTACATGTATATGTACCCTTCGTCTTCTTTGGCTCATTGAAGGTTATTAATTCTGCCATCTGTAAATTCTGACAAAATTTTTTTTTGTCAAGTTGTATACATTAATTATAAAATACGACACAATCATTTGTGAGATATTAATAATATGATAAAAAAAGAAAATTATACAAACCAAAAATTATATTTGTGAGGTACTTTTAGCTTTTCTATACAAAACATGAGGGTCATTTATTCATCTTTGTCTTCCATCTGAGTCTTTTAATAGTTAAATCTTTACTTATTCAGCTTCACTTACTGGTTTATTATAGTAGTTCTTGAGAGAGATGTTTGTAAATTAGAGTATGTATTGGTTGCAAGTCTAATGTTTTATGGATAAAGCACATGAGATTATGAAAAATTGCAAATGGTTATAATATACATCATGCATTATCACACCCAATTACTTTCTCTTGCCAGTTCAAATTGCTTGAGCGAGCTATATAGTTTATGCTAAGAATTTTACATTTTGAACAAGACTTGATGATTTTGACATCAGTGTCTCCATTTTTCCAAAATGTATAGCTAGAAATTTCGGAGAATGTCGTCTCAACCAGCTAGGACAGTGTTTGGTTTAGCGCTTACTGATTTTTGCCTGATGAAAGGATCTTGTGTTTGTAGTTTGACATTTTTTGTTTCTTTGAATCTATCTTCGAAGTTCCAAGGGGTGAATCTCTCTCCCTTTTCCTCCTTTTTTGAATCTGTTTTTTCTAATTCAAAGCTTCATCATTTTACTTGTCAAAATGACAAAACAAACTTATTTTGGTCCTATAACTTTTGCAGGTTTTGCAACGTTCATTCACAAAATCTGGTCTAAGCGGTCTTCAAAAAGATGTCTCCAGAACTCAAATTCTCAAAATATCCAATTCACAGACCAAAAACCTAAACACAAGCATAAACTAAAAATATAATGAGTAATCTTTATCACAACAAACCAAAAAAAAAATGATCTTTCACATTCTTTGCTTTTGTTATTGACTCATAATCAATATAAAAATAAATTTCAATGACCCACTAAACCAAAAAATGATCAAAACGACACCACATAACTCAATTTCATAATCCAAACACTAACAAAACATCTAAATGCCAATTTTGTACACATTCAGAGTTCACTACAGCAACATCCCCATTCTTTTTCATAGACTACAAAATGATATTTTCCTAGTAGGATAGTAGAACATCATTCCCACATAAGGAAGGAAATGTACCATGTGAATGAAATTCAGGAGACTAAACATTCACATGTCGTACCATGTGAATTTCACATCGTGGTATATGCCTAGCTACAAAAACTACAAAGAGATCATAAGTCAGCCAGTACATTGAAATAGGAAGATATTTGTATTGACTTTACATAAGAAAATTATCACTTGTATGCTTATTCAAAATAATTCAAGACACTTCCCGTCATGATACTTTTGATTCAACTTTCTTGAAGGCTATAGTAGGCGATCTTGTAAACGTAATGCATCTCATAATTTCTACCATATCTCATAATACAGGTTGCAAAGGAGTTTGCAAGTGAGTTGATAAAGGAGCATGATTCCTCTGCTCAATCAGAGAAGCAAGACACCAAGGTTTCAAGCACCGAGCAGAGTTCAGAAAACAATAAATGCAGTTTACCTCTAGCTATAGCTTCTACGGTTAAATAACAATATCAAGAAGATACACGATTAAGAGAATAAAACGAAATAAGTTACCAAAAAAAAGTGGAGATTTTTTTTTACCTGATGAATTTGAATGAGCCACAGAAAAGAAAAGCAGATTAATGAACAATGAGATGTTGCTGAAGACATTTATATAGATCAGTCAAGAATCTAAAAAGGTTTTAGATAAGCTGATAATTAAAGCAATAAGTTGAGCGTGGGAAAAAGGCTGCTTCAAGGGACATTGAACAGAAACGTTTGTACATTGAACAGACGTTTTTGGAGAATTAAATTAGGGTTGTGATTATCAACAATTTTTTTAATTAATTAATATTTAAATAATATTATAGGGGCAAAAAGGTAATTCAAATTTTTGTAGTGTTAAACTGTTCCCACTTATAATAATGTATGATAATATTTATATTTATATTTTCGCTTAACTCATCGGTGACCCCCTAAATTTGACATCAATTTTCACTTAGACACCTTAACTAAGTTTTGTTCATTTTAGATACCTCATGTCATTCTGCATTGTGTCATTTTAACATTTTTTTAACAATCAGCTAAATATACAGGTGTGTGTAACACACTCGCTGATGACGTGTCAAAGTGACAAATTAAATAAAATCACGTGACATGTATATTAAGAATATTTTTTAAATAATAATATTTTAGTAGAATGAAGAAGTAGTCAATGACTTAATGACACCTGGAATATTTTACACAAAAAATAAAAAATAAAAAAAACAAATCTACCAAGGTCATCTTCTCCGTCTACCCACTGCAACCCCTACCCACCCACCCACCCAAATCGTCTCCTTCACTAGCGACAACATGAATCGTAATTTTTTTAATGGGTTGAAATTTATTCTTTTGTGAAATTTCTTCGTATTAAAGTTCGTTTTTTTTGTCTATAGTATCATCAAAACTATTTCTCCATGGAAGGAGTTCAAGTTTTGAGAGATGGTGACTAAAAATAGGAAGAAAATGAAAATAAAATAAAATAAAAATAATTAAATGAGTCTTTCACGTGCAGGTAGTGAGTGTGTTACACTCACTATGTCATGTCAGTAAAAAGTGTTAAAATGACACAACCAGACATGACATGAATTGTCTAAAATGAACAAAGCTTAGTTAAGATGTCTAAGTGAAAATTAGTGTCAAGTTTAGGGGATCACCGATAGGTTAGACCTTATATTTTTGCTTCGTATACATACCACGCATTACGTGATTATAAATTTATTAAATAATTATAAAGATTTAACTTATTACAAAATAATATTATGCAACTACCATGAGGTAATGTCAGCAAACCACTTTGATTTGTTAAAATAGTCTATACTTTTGAAAACTCAATCTATATATAAATATCAGTGAAAAGTATAATCATAATAAAAACTACAATGAATTAATATGCTTTTACGAGGAAAGTACAACCTAATAGAAGATTGAGGTTTGCTGCCAACAAAAAGGAAAATAGGAATATAATAAAATGGAGCGTCAGTTTGTGCCCAACTTATCATACATAAAACGGGAAACCGTCAAAAATAGTCTTGAACTATTTTAAAAATTTAAATATATCCCTCATTCATTTATTGAGTTAAAAATAACATTCAATTCACCTTTTTGATCCATTTTTACCCTTAAACTAACACCCTTTTATTTTTTGATTATTTTTACTAATATTTATTACGTGGCATCTTTCGATTGGATAAAACTAAAATTTCAAACCCATTAGATTTTCCTCTACCCACTGACCATATCCATAGCCCATAACCCAAAACCCAATTTAAAAATGTATTAAAAATAAAGGATATATTATCCTCTCTTTCTCTATTAATCCTAATAGCTTCTTGCAGGAATACAAATTGTATTTCTTGCTATGCATACAGCCACATAGACAAACAAGAGGCAGGAAAGATGAATCCTCGGAGGTGATACCAGTAACGAATAAAATATGGGTTAAACAACAAACACACCCATAGGGAATTTTTCCTTAAATTTATGAAAAATAAGTTGATTTGAAAAACATTTTTCAAAACATTTAATCCAATCACATAAAAAAGTTGGAAAATATTTTTCGGAAAGTATTTTCATTCGTATCAAATACACCCATAAACAATTAAGAAAAAATTTAAAAACTGAGGATAAAAAAATTTATTGATTAAAGAAGAAGGTCCATGCAAACTGAGGAACAAGGAAACATCACACTTATTTGCAATGGAACAGTAGATAACTCCTCAAATATTCCACTGAATTAATATTAACGTGATGCACTTTATTCTAAGGAGCACTGCAACCGCTCCCTAAATATCTCCAATGATTAACCTTTTTTTTTAAAAAATTTTAAAATTGGCTTAAGTCATGAACTTTGTTAGCATAATTCACTTATAGACAATTGTTTTTATTAGGTGATACACTTTGCAAAATGATTAATTAAAAAATAACATATGGCATTGTTTGTTTGTTTTTCACACACATTTATATCTAATTTTTTAAAAAAAAACAAAAAAAGAAAAAAATGAAAATGTCAACCTATTCTACATCCAACCCCCTTTCATCTTCAGCTTCATCTTCATCTTTTTCTCAAAACACATTCTTTCTCAAATCACAAAACTCAATTTCTTTTCAAATAACTTGAAGATTAACTTTTTTAAAAAATATATACATTCATAGTAAGAGTGAAGAAGAAAGAAAATTTTGCCGACGGTTATTCATTTCTATGTTGATAAAAAAAAAATGATAGCTCAAACATTGATTCTATCAAATTTTCTATTATCATTTGTGATAAATTTAATGGAGTTATATTTAAATTTAAGTAATAATATTTGTTCGATAATTGTCATAAACAAATATAGGCTAACTTCTTTTATATGTAAATATCATTTATCTTCTTTTTTCTTTCTTCATATTTGTTTCATTGTTTTTATAAGATTTGAAATAAATCATACAAAAGAAAGTATTTCTTTTAAATCTGAATTCTATGATTTCTTTATAGTTAATTTCATTTATCTTCAAATTTGGAAGAAATAATATTTTTTTTAATATATAAAAGAAATGTTTGAGCTAAAATGGAGAAAGTTTTGCAAACTAAATTGTGAAAAAGATAATCGATAGGGATGTTTTTTTTTTTTTTGAAAAAAGTGTAATGAAAGAGGAAGAAAAATATTTAAGTTAATTATAGTGTCAAGTGTCAATAAAAGAAGAAAAAAAGTAAAAAAAAAAATAATCAAGAAAAATACTATTTTGAAATTATTTTCACCCGCTACAAGGATGTGCAAAACATAATTTTTGTCATCTCAGCATTTTATATTTAATAGGTAAGTTCTAGTTAAAACATTTAAGTGAATTATACGAATAACTTTTAGGAGTTATCGATGACTTAAACCTTTAAAATTAATAAGTGCCCTCACTTCTGACTTCACAATTGAAATTTCAAATTTAAGGGTAACTATGTTTGAAACTTTTTTTTTTATTTCTGATTTTATAATTTTAAAATTCAAAATTATAAGTGGGGCATTACAATCACTCTACAATTCTCCACTAACTAACGTGATGCATATATATTTTAAAAATTTTTAAATTAATAATTATCCTCACTTATGTGTAAATTTTTTATTTTTAGATTTTAGATTTTATATTAAATATACATTATAAGTGGGGCACTTGTTGCGACCCTCATAATGAAATAAGTCTAAGTAGAGCTTCACATGCGTTTCATAAGTTAATAATGAGTTAAAATGATGTATTTTAGCGTTAGAAGTCAGTTGGTGAAGTCAAACGTCAAGGGACCACCAAGACGTTCAGAAACTAGCCTTGTGTGTGCGCTAGCGTGTCCTTGTATGTTGTATGTGTTTTTATGTGTTGTATGAAGTTTAAAACTTGTAAAAATACTTTAAATAGGTAAAATGAAGTATATAGGGTCTAAACGTCCAGGTCAGACCCCCCAATGATCGCCCTAGGGGTCCACAAAGAGATCCCACCTTTAGCCAAGCAAGCTGCCGAAGGCAGCAAGATTTTGTTCCTAGGTGAAACTAGTCCGCGTCGCGGACTTGGTCCAGCTTAGGCCAAAAGTCTTGGTACGAGTGTCGGACATGTAGCGGACTCCCCTGTCTCAAAATTTATTTTTACAAATCTTGCGGGAACAACTCTGCGACGTGGACTTGTTTTCCGTCGATAATTTCGAAAATTTAAGTGAAGTTTGACTTGTCTAAAAAGGTCCTCTTAATGTAGTGGTGTTTTGGGTATTTTGGGTGTGTGTTATATACTGATTTTAGGTCATTATACACCCATTCCCCAACAAAAAACCTCAAACTCTCAAGAAGAAATCAAAATTTCAAAACCCTCAAAGTTCTTCTCTCTCAAACTCCATTGAAGCTAAAATTCATGGTGGAGCTAGGGTTGAAGGTTTTAGACGTTTTCTTCACCAAAATCTCGTGGTTTCTTCATACTAAGGTATGGTAGTTAATCCTTGAACTTTCTTTCATTCAAGGATCCACTTCAAAAAGATTTCAAAAAGGATTTTCAAACTCCAACTTCTTCTATTTTTGTCTCTAAGCATGGGTCTTTGCATGAAAACGTTTTAATGATTGAAATAAGTTGTTTTTAGTGTTGTTGATGATTTGATGTCAAAACCCCAACGAACTCATGCTCATGCATATTTCCAACTTTTAGCTTACAAAGTGGTTTTAGTGTATATATCTAGATAATGTTAGAAATTGTTAGAGTTGAATATCTTTATGTTATATTATGATCACCTACTTCCTTAAATGCTATTTTATGATGAGTTATTGAAGAAATTAAGAAAAGGTGGTGAAAGCTTGGATGAACGGTAAGTTGGTTATATTGCTTAGCTCTTATTGTGAAATATTGTTGAGTGGTATGGTCCACCTTTGATGGCGGTGTTTACTTGAAGTACATGATTATATTGTATAAACGTGTGTATTGTGATTATGGCCTTGAAGGCATATAATGTAAAGTGAAATGATGATTGTGGTGTTTATGCATGATATGTTTTAGGAGATTGAAATGTGTATCTTGATGATGTTACGTCTAAGTGAAGAATATGTTCATGTGAAGCATGCTAGTGTGTCAAATATGATGAATGAGAGTATGAGCATCTTTAGGAGTTAAGGTTATGAAAATGGTGATTATGTGAAAGGTGTGCTCACATGTGCTCACATACACTATGAATGAATGAATAAAGTTAATGAATGTGAATGTGAAATTGTAGGGTGGACACTCTTCGTGAGTAGAGATGAAGTGTCTAGACCATTCCTACTATTCCTATAGTATGAAAAAGGGGAGTTTTGGGGTGAACACTCTTTGTGAGTTAAGATGAAGTGTTTAGTAGCAACCTCACTATTCCCAAGAGCTTTCTAAGATAGGTTGGGGGATGGGTATCCTTCGTGAGTTGAGATGTGGTGTCCAATAGTTATCCCTTAACCTATAGTAATGAATGTTTAAGACTACGTGGGGGATTATGTTTAGCATCGAGAGGATTTGAAGAAGGGTTGGTTACACTTCGTGAGTTGAGATGTTGTATTCAATGTACCTCTTGAGATGAGTACTCCTCGTTAGTAGAAAATGAGTTACTTAGAAGCAATCTCCTCATCCCTTAACTATGCACCCACATAGGAGTAGCAAATGGAGAATCCATGTAAAGGCTCAAGAATGACCCTACCTTAGGCATGTGGGGATCCCTCATCTGGTATGGGTTAATACGGGGATTCCATGTCTAGCTCTTATGGTCTATGTTGGTTAAAGCTAGCCCCCACAAAAGAATGTAATGAACTAAGTCTCCTAAAGAGTGTAATACTTAGGGTAGGTGGTGGTATGAGACACTATCTATCCATTGCACGAGTAGGCGCTTGAAAGGGGAGTCTTGGTGTCTCTTTATATGCAATGTATGAGTGGGTCATTATATAAAGTAAGTGAAGTTATGTGACTTAATGTCTATAGTTAAGAAAACATGTTAAAGTTATGTCTTGCATGATGAATTTTATGAATGATGAATGTGGTGTGCCTAATCTAAGGGAATTTTGAAGGGGCACTTGGTGGGAGTAGTAGTATGGGATGCTACTCTCACATTGCAATATGTGTAACTTGGGGATTGCTTGGAGAAGGGTTCTTATGTGAAGTCCTTAAATGTAAGTATGTTCCTTAGTGTCTTGATGTTGAGTGTAGGCTTGTTACCCGTGTGAAGTAAACCTATGATCGGTAGTCTTGAGGATCACTTAGGTGTGTATTGAAGGTATTGTATGGGCGGTTCCTTCATGTCTTACCTTAGTGAGTCTTAGGATAACCTTGGTTAGGGAAACTTCAAGGAAAATGAGTTCACTGAGTTGAAATGAAATGAATTTACTATAAGGTTTCCTAAGTTAACTGTAAAGTGTAGTTTTGTGCTAAAATTATGGAAGTTTTACTTTATGTGCTAAATGATTATTATATGTTGTTTTACTGCTATACTCGTGAAGGTTTTACTTAATTAGTATGAAAGCTTTATTTCTACTAAAATGTCCTCTTATGCATGTTTTTGCATAATGCCATACTTAGTACAATGTTTGTGCTAACCCCATACTTTTCTATACTCTATAAGTATAGGTTGGAGGCAAGTGGAAGTCTAGAAGGCAAAACTTGAAGTTGACTCTCTCAAGACTCGATATGCTCATATATTCGAGTACATAGTCTATGTTTCTTTAGTTTCTTACTTTATGACTTGTATAAGACTTATTATGTATTTTCTTTCAATGTAAAGGGTCGTGATCTTAAGATATTTAAGTTGTGTCTTTAAGTTGGCTTGTGACGACAAGACTTATTCCTCAGTATTTGAATTCCGCACTACTTTTCATATCTTATGTAATGAATGATGGCTAAGAGGCTTGTGCAAGATCTCCGTGAGGTCAAGTACGTCGTGTGACAACTCAAGAGTGCTCCCTTATCCTAGGGTGTACTTGCGGGTCGTAACAACACTATTATCAGAGTTCAAAGCCAAAAGGCAAAATAAATTATCGAAAATTCCTAAAGGACAACAAAATTAATTTTAGAATCAACAGGACAACATTTTAACACTTAAAATAACGTCGTCCAAATTAGGTTTAATTAAACAAAATTGTGCTTTCTCATGCACCTTATAAGGCACGACCACCTTGCCACGAAATTCACGCCTTCCTTTAAATTAAACAAAAAAATCTCTTTTAGATTAATTTAACGGGAGAAGGAGCCAGGGTCGCCCCTCTAAATTTATATGCTTTTTTTTAAAAAAAAAATTATTTTGTTCCATTTTTTAGGTAAGATTTTATCAATTCATTTTTTTTTAAAAAAAATATTTTTTTAAAGATAAACTAGTATACGTGTACGCGCTTGCACGGAAACAAAAGAACTCTCTCAAATACACATAAATAACAATAAAAATTGAGTAATATATGTGTAAGAGTTAGTGTTTCAATTAATTTTGAAATAAAATTCATCCGTTAAAAGTTTTGAAATAACAAAATTAATGCATGAATGCGAGTAGTAACATTCTTTTTTGTTTTAATTCTACGTTATAGCATTTTGAACAAGGATTTTTAATTCTACGTTATAAATTTTTGAAAGATAAGTTTTATTTTCAATTCATGAATCTATAATAAATTCTATTTAATTTACGAAAAAGGACCTAAAATACCCTCGAAGTATGAAAATGATACACAACTACCCCTCATCCACCTATTGGCTCCAAATACTCTCTCCATCTACATATTAGCTCACAAGTACCCTCCCCATCAACCTTTGGGTCTAATTTTAGACATTTCATTAATGGAGCATCATTTAAAGTAATTAAATAATCCTTTTAATTACGTGTCTCTCAACAATTGATTGCAATTTAATTATTTAGTATAATTTTAAACCCACCAGTTTTTAACTGATCCGTCCCAATAGTTATTAGTCCCGCCTTAAATATAATTTTAAACTCACCCATTACCCGCTCGATTGAACCCATGGGTTCTTTTTGTATTGGATCGAACGGATTTAATAAGTATTAAAATGTATCATCGTGTGACCATTATATTAATATAAAATAACCAGATCACAAAGAAAATTCAAGATTCTTTAAGTGGGACAAATTGTATAGATCTTGAGTTAAAAATTTATATAAAAAATTAAAAATATAAAATCTAAAGCTATTGAGTTTAGTGACTTCGTTCACTACAGGAAAAAGAAGAACATATTTGCTAACAATAGATTTTTTTTTAGTGGAAATTGAGTTAGCGTTAATTTATATAAAATGTTGGATATATATATATATATATATATATATATATATATATATATATATTGCCGTAAAAAATATAATATAACGAAATTTTATTATTATTGTTAAATTCTTTATTTATTTAGTGATTTTCTGTTTGATTTATTTGACTACAATTCTATCACCATTATAAAAAATTTCCAGATAATCAACAAATGTGAACCGTACATACATTATGTTAGCAACTCATATTTGACTCCACAAGAATAATATATATATATATATATATATATATATATATATATATATATATTATCATGTATATAATGTATGTTGTTTTGAATTTTCATAAAGACACCATAACTTAGAGGGCGTCCTATTACCCACAAAAGTATCGAATATCTTTGTAAAAGAACCATTTTGACTTGCAAACAAACGCGTGGTGCTCACTCTTTTTATTAATTTAATTTAAATTAAGTTCTTCAAATCCGACCCGACCCAAATCGTTTCAATAGAAAAAACTCTTCTTCTTCATTGTTCATTTCTTAGTTTCTCTCATTATTTTCTTCAATCATAGGCATTTTTGAAGATCATCTCCTACAATTTTGATGTTTGTTGGTCAAATTTCTTGGAGTATTAGTGGAGTAAACAATGAATTGAAGATTAACATGTTAGAATAGTAACAATAGCAAATCGCTTCAGCTGCAAACTAAAATCCTCATCGCATGTATATCAGAAAAGTTGTTTGTGGTTTCAATGACGAAGAATAATTCGTTGAAATCGATAGTAGTGGTATTCGTAGCCATGTCTTTTGAGTGACTGGCGATTGGGATTATTTTCAAACCATGGCTTGATAAAACGTGAGCTTTCATGGACAAGTCTCGAAAACATCTTGCGACCCCGACGATGATGATGCCGATCAAAGTTCAAAAGTTGGCAAGTCCCAGGTCGATTTTGATCCTCCCGAAAAAACAACTAATGAGAGTTTGGTTTTATTTTTGGGTTCTCAAAACTAAATGAAATTAAGAAGAAATGAAACCTCGGAGAACTTTAAACTAGCTTTCTCTATTGGAAATTAAATTAATTCTTACCTTATTGGGTTGATTTCATCAGTGCATCATAGAGTACAGTGCATCATAGAGTACATGTGACTCTTTTGTTGGGGAAGATGATGAATTGAAATGGAATAAATAATTAATAAAGAAAATAATTTAGATGTGACAGTTTTTAATTGGTTTTTGGCATTAAAAAACAGATCTTCACGCGCACCATGTGCGTGTTCTCAAACATAATGAGAAAATGGGTCAAAATGGTATTTATTCAATACTTTTGTGGGGTCATAGGACGTCTTCAAAGTTAAGGTGTCTTTTTAAAAATTCGTAATAACTTCAATGGTGATTTTATGTCTTTTCTCTTTATATTAATTAATAAAGCTTAAGCTTATTTATTGAATTTTCTCTTCTAGGAGATTTCTTGATGCTCATTCATGACATTAGTAAAATGTTTCTAATGTCATGACATCAAAAATATATTTTGATGCTCATGCATGACTCGAAGCTCAATATTTTACGGCATGTTTAATAAGTATTGGGGCGGATTTAGTTCAAAATAGGTGGTAATGGGTAGGTTTAAAATTATATTAAATAATTAAATTACAATCAATGGTTGAGTGTCATGTAATTAAAAGGATTATTTAATTATTGTAAATGGTGCTTCGTTAATGAAGCTAAAATTGGATCCAAAGGTGGATGGGAAGGGTATTTGTGAGACAATATGTGGATGAGAAGGGTATTTTGGAGCCATTAGGTGAATGTGTGGTAGTTGTGTACCATTTTCAATATTTCAATGGAATTTTAGGCCCTTTCCATTTAATTAAAAGTCTTTTTCTTGCAAATTTTTTGTCCTATAAATTGAGTTTATTTTGGTTGAAAAGATAAGCATTCAAAAAAAACTTCTTTCCCTTGTAAACGAGATATTGATCAAAAGGTGAAATCACCTATTCAAGAATAACAGAGCAACATTCTTGAGTGCTACTTGTTTTGTAACTTAGTTGAATCCCAAAGATAGAGTTGTTATTTATTCTTCTGATTGCTTATGGGAGAGACTTCAACTATCTTCAAGATATGTATTAGCGTGCCTCGAAGCCAAGCAAGTTTTGTTTTGGATCCCTTGCATTTTTATCATTCTTATTCAGTTGTTCTAACAATTTGAAGATAGTTGTCTCTATGGTATTCACATCAATAACAAACAGTGTTCCAAATTTGTCTAATTCTAATTTTGAAATATTTGATGGCAAAGACTTTTCTAGATGTCGTGGTTAGATGAAATTCCTTTAAAGACTATTAAAGTTGACATATGTTCTTGAGAAACCTTGTCATGACGCTCCTGGTTCTGAGGTAGCAATGGATGAGGCTACTCTGATTAAAGAAAAAATTCTCAAATGGCAAGATGATGATTACTTATGCAAGAATTATATTCTTGGAGGAATGTCCAATAAATATTATGATCAATATTATATTAAGTGCAAATTTGTTAAGGAGATTTGGGATATTCTTAAAGCTATCCATTTAACAGAAGAGGCGAGTTCAAAGAAAATTCTTGTTTCAAATTATATGAAATTCAAAATGGTTGATGACAAGTTGATCACTGAACAAGTAAAAGAATTTCAACTTATAGCTAATAAAATTATCATATCTAGAATTGCTCTTGATGAAACTTCATGTTGATACTATTGTCTCAAAACTTCCTCCATCGTGGAAGAAGTACATATGTAAACTCTTACACAAGAAGGAACATTTGACTCTTGAACAATTATTGCAACACTTGCAAATTGAACAAGAAACACGATACTGTGACAATAACCTCTTGAAGGAACCCATCATGAAAGTTCATGTTATTGAAGAAAAGATCAAAAAGAAACCTGCCAATAATAAATTTTTGAAGACAAAGAAGAGTAAAAATTTCAAGTGTACTAATTCTAATTATAAGTCGAATGAATGTTATCATTGTCATAAAATTGGTCATTATGCACGTCATTGTAAAATTCTTAAAGCTGAAAAGAAGAAAGAAAAGGCAAACAACAATACAAAAAATGAATTTGTGGCAATGATCACAAAAGCATTTGTAGCGGGAGATCAAGTGGAATGGTAATAGACATAGGTGCAACTCGTCATATATCGGGTAATTGAAATTCTTCACGGACTATGAATTAGAAAGGGGCGATAAAATTTTTCATATGGAAACTTATCATCTGCTAAGGTTGTGGGAAAATGACCTGTTGAACTGAAAGTCACTTCTGGAAAGATGATCACATTGATAGACGTATTACATGTTCCTGATATTCGAAACAACTTGGTGTCACGTACTCTTCTTTGAAAGCATGATTTTAAAATAATTTTTGAGACATATAAATTTATTTTGTCTAAACTAGGAATTTTTGTTGAAAACGATTATGCTACAAATTGCATGTTCAAACTCAATATTGAATATAAAAATATTTCTTCTTATGTTATTGAATCTTTAGATTTATGGCATGAACGTCTTGATCATGTGAATTTTAGATCTATTCAACTTATGGTGAAAAACGAATAAATTAAAGACTTTGGAAAGAATCATGTTGGTAAGTGTATTACTTGTAGTAAATGTAAAATAAGAAAGAAACCTTTTAAGTCTGTTGAAAGGATATTCACACTTTTAGAGTTACTCGACACTATATTTGTGAGATGGACACGTCATGGAAAAATATATTTTATCACTTTCGTCGACGATTACTCAAGGTACACGTATGTCTTTCCATTAAAAACAAAAGATAAGACATTTGAAAACTTTTAAAACATCTAAAACAGAAGTTGAAAATAAATAGAGTTTGAAGATAAAATCAATTAGATCTGATAAAGATGGAGAAAATTTAAAATCGGATTTTATTGATTTTTGTAAGAAAGAAGCATTTAGAAACAATTGACTATGTCTTATACACCACAACAAAATGGTGTAAGAAAGAAAAATAAAACTTTCATTGAAATGATCAACTCTATACTTTATGGATCTGGTATCACTGATTTTTTTTTGGACGGAAGCCTTATTTCTACATGTCATATATTGAATCAAATTTCTTACAAAATAAATGATACATCGCTATGAACTTTGGAAGAATCGAAAGCCAAATATAAATTATTTTAAAGTATGAATTTTTTTGTCTCATGTTAGATTATCAGATCAACATTTGACTAAGATGCTATAGAGGAGTAGATTGTGTATTTATTGGTTACTCACAAACCAGTAAGGTTTATAGATTTTTGAATCTTGAGACCCCAAGCCCTCACACAATTATTGAATCGTTGCATGCTAACTTTTTTGAGAATATATTTCCTAAGAAAAAGAATCTTTGGAACAAGATACAAGTTCTTCTATATCTCTTCTTAAAATAAAAATAGTTGAGCCTTTGGAAGAAAGTCAATCAAGACGTAGTGCAAGATCAGCCAAACCAAGAGACTTTGGACCTAATTTTCAAGACTATCTAGTTGTAAAGGATCCTAAAAGTTATGCTGAAGCAATGTCTTCACATGATGCTTCATTCTGGCGTGAAGCTATTGATGATAAAATGCACTCTATTATATCAAATAATACATGGATTTCGTCGGACCTCCCTCATGGATGTAAGTCTATTGGTTGTAGATGGATCTTTAGAAAGAAATTGAAAATCTGATGCTACATTAGATAAATAAAAAGCTCATTTTATAGCAAAAGGTTTGATTCAACTGAAAGATATTGATTATTTTGATACATTTGCACTTGTAGCTTGAATGACTTCTATTCGACTTTTGATTGTTTTAGCTAAAATTCATAGTATGGTAATTCATTAAATGGATATGAAGACTACATTTCTGAATGCATATCTAGATGAAGAAGTTTACATGATACAACCAGAAGAATTTGTTGTTTCTGATCAAGAACACAAAGTTTGTAAGTTTCTTGAATCTCTTTATGGATTAAAACAAGCTCTAAAACAATGAAATGAGAAATGTAGAAGAGTAATGATTTCTAATGGCTACTCAGTCAATGATGGTAATATTTGCATATTTATTAAAATTTCAAGAAAAATCTGCTGTTATAATATGTCTCTGTGTACGTGATATCTTGATATTTGGAACTGACATTGAAAGAGTCAAAGAAACAAAATTGTTTCTAGCTTCTCAATTTGAAATGAAAGATTTTGGAGAAGCTGATGTGATTTTAGGCATTAAAATAATGAGATCAGTGAATGACTTAACTCTTACTCAGTCAAGTTATATTGAGAAAGTTCTAAAAAGATTTGGTCACTTTGATGACAAATCTACTCCTACATCATTTCATCCTAGCATCAAACTGATGCGAAACTCTAGTAATGTTCTCAATCAACTGAAATATTCTTAGATCGTTGGGAGTCTTATGTTTGCCATGCATTGTACCAGGAAGGATATTGGTTACGCAGTAGAAACTTTGAGTAAGTTTACTAGTAATTGTGGAGTTGAACATTGAAATGTCTTACTTCGTGTTATAAGATACCTGAAAGGTACAATTAATGTTGGCCTACATTATTCTATATTTTCAGTGGTTCTTGAAGGTTATATAGATGCTACTTGGAATTCTGATTTGAATGAGTCTAAATCTATTACTGCTTGGATTTTCACTTTGGTTGGAGCAACGATCTCTTGAAAATTAAAGAAGCAGACATGTGTTACTCACTCAACCATGGAGTCAGAATTAATCTTCTGCTGGAGAGGAGGCTGATTGACTGCGATCTATGTTGATAGATATTCCTTTGTGGAGTAAGCCAGTACCACCTTTAACTATCTATTGTGATAATGAATTTGCTATATTTCGGGCTTCAAGTGATTGCCTCAATGGCAAGTCGAGAAAAGATCGTCTTAAACATAATCATGTGAGAAGATTATTTGGAGGAAGGCGTGATATCGCTTCAATATGTGAAGTCCAGATTTAATTTAGCAGATCCTTTATCTAAAGGGTCAGGCAAAGAGTTAGTGGTAAAAATTTGTAATGAGATGGGAATAAAGCCTGTTGTAAATTAATTGTACTTTATGGCAACCCTACCTAATGATGTAATCTTGGGTTCAAAGGAAAAAATAAATACTTACAATTGTGAAGCACATCAATAAAATTCTCATTTTCAAAATAAAATAAATAAGTAGATGTTCATGACTGAGATTCTTTTCTCTTAATAAATCTACAAGACCGATCTTGGTTGGAGTCAGTGAGAAAACTGTTGATAATTCTTGCCGATATTCCTATTGAAGAGAAGGACGAGATTATATTCTCTTAATAAATCTATACATCGATTTTGATTGTAGTGTGTAGGAATACTCTTGATAGATTTACTGATTCTTTGTTGTAAAGGAGGATGAAATTAATTTCTCTTAATGAAGTTCATAGACTATTTGGTCGGAGTATGCAAGGTTACTCTTGATGAACTCACTGCACTAAGTGCGAAGTGGAGGCCGCTTCAATAATATTTTAACAGAGTAATCTTAAAGCACTGGACACATGGCCGTAAGGTGTCAAAGAATTTCGATTTTTACCAAAAAATAGTGATATGCGTGGAGTATTTTTCTAACTTCATTCAATGAACCACTTAGTTCAAGATTTGTTCACTAAGTAGTCAATGATTTAGAAAATCTTCACTAGCTTGTGGTTCAAGTCCAAAAGACACCATTATTGATGCATGTTGCTAAATTAATGTCTCAATTTGTTTTTTGAATTTTTCAAAGATAAAAATTTCTTGAAACAAGTGGGGGATTATAAGAGTTAGTGTTTCAATTAATTTTGAAACAAAATTCATCCGTAAAAAGTTTTGAAATAACAAAATGCATGAATGTGAGTTGTAACATTCTTTTTTGTTTGAATTCTACGTTATGAATTTTTTGAAAGATAAGTTTTATTTTCAATTTATGAACCTATGATAAATTCTATTTAATTAAAAGTCTTTTTCTTGCAAAACTTTTGTCCTATTAATTGAGTTTCTTTTGGTGGAAAAGATAATCATTCAGAAAAAAAAACTTCTTTCCCTTGAAAAACACTTGTGAGACATTAATCAAAAGGTGAAATCATCAATTCAAGATTAGGAAAGCAACACTACTTGTTTTGTGGCTTAGTTGAATCCTGAAGATAAAGTTGTTATTATTCTTTCGATTGCTCGTGGAAGAGACTTCAACTATCTTGAAGAAACATATTAACGTGCCTCTAAGCCAAACAAGTTTTGTTTTGAATTTCTTGCATTTTTATCATTCTTGTTCAGTTGTTCTAACAATATGTTTATCATAATAAACAACATTATAGCAAAAAAATATATTAAAACAAACTAGAAACTTCATCTTTTGAGATTTAATAGAAACTTCATTGAAATTCATATATAAAATCCCACTAAAATTTAATACATAGATATTCTTAGAGAATAAAAAATATTATTTTATACTATTTTTACGATTTAATAAATATTACCGAGTTTTCCGTTGTTTATAGATATATGATCTTTATACCATTGTGTATATATGCATACATACAATTTAATCAAATTCAGCGAGATAAAAATATTATAAAATTTAGATATTTTAATATTTCAATTTGGTCTTAAGATATTTGACTATTTTCTTTTATCTAGTGAAATGTACTATCATATTCTTGCAGTTCTATCATTATTAATTGATTTCAATTCAACCAATACATAAAAGACTTGAATTGGATGAATGCATCATATTTTTTCAAATTGTTGTTGTGTATAAAGCTTGAGAAAAAGCATACCAATTTCTTTTTATGATATTGTCCAATTTAATTTTTGTTTAGTAAATTTTATCATCATATTCTTATGATTTTGTTATTGTCACTTGATTCAATACGACAAACTCAATCGAAATTTCATTGAAATTCAATTTTAAATATCATATCAATTTGTTAAAAGAAGATTGACTTTTACTCCCCCATATCATTAATTTTCTTTAAAAAAATGATGCATAGTTTTTTCTAATAATTATAATTATAACTAATCTTTATAATTAAATTGAGAGAAATACTTAAAACTAATCATATCAATCCAAATATTTCTATCGTTACAATCTGCTATTTATATATGATAGGATAAGAAAAAGTGATGCATGTCAGTACCACAAAAATTTTCTATTTTTTAGTTTTAAAAATTAAAATTTTAAAATAATTTTAATCTCTATTATTTATTAAATTTAAATTAAATTTTAAAGTTTTGAAAAAAAGTAAATTGATATTTAAACAATTTTTTAAATTAGAAAGTTACCACAATCAATAGAACTCATTTCTATTCTTTTTATTAAAACAATAAAACATATCTCTTGTTTCTAATTTAAAAATTTGAATTTCAAAACACAAGTAACTAACCTTATCCCAATAAAAATAACCACGACATCTTCCAAAAAATAAAAAAACCACTGCCCACAATTATTATTTACAAAACTATTCTTTTTTATGATGAGGTTGTTGACTTGAGTTTTAAGTGATTTGTTGGTAATGTAACTGAGCTGTATCATTCATATCGGTTTAATACAATAGTAAATTTTGTCAGTGAAAATAGTGATGCATGTTATAAATTCATTAAATGAGTGGATTGTCCATTGAGTTAATATACGAATAACTATTCATATTTCCTAGGTTCTATTAATTTTTTTGGATAAGAATATATCTATTTATTATGATACTTAATATAGTGACTATTGGAGTGACTCCTCAACCTATAAATAGAGTTGTTCTTTCCCCATTAAAAAGAAAAAGGAGAGAAGAAGATATTTGAATAAGATGATCTCTACACTCTACTCTCCATATATTTTTGTCTATATTATTTTCAGTATATTACTTATGTTTTATAAAACGTTATCAGCACGAGACTCTAGCCAATTGAGATTGAGTTTTAGTTTTTTTTCTTAGCTCATGTTTTGGTTGATCTCGTTATGAGAATCAAGAAGGAAAAATGATAACTACGAAATCAAGGTATATATGCATAAAACCAGGTATGTATTTTCTAGAATCTTTTTTATGATTTAGAATATAATTGTGTTCGGTAACTGATATTGACCAGGAACCAAAGATATATACTATTACTATTTGAATATAACATGCTCAATGAAATTCCTTAAATGGAAGAAGGTATAAAGTTTTGGCAACATGAGTTTGAGTATTATATTTTATGAATTTTATTGAATGTTTTGAAAAACTCAAAGAATGAGTCATTTTGTACTTTTTTCTATTGTACCATTGGTTGAGGGTAAGACGGTGGATTCAAGTCTCATCGCACCAAAAGGGTAAGACATAAAGTCTGGATGCACCATAATGAAAAATGTTTGAGGGTAAGACGGTAGATTCATGTTCTATCGCACCAAGTGTAAGACCCCCAAAATGAGTGAGGGTGTCTAGAGCCTAACATGTTGGTATTAAGGTTTTAAGGTCATAAAATGATTTATAATATGGTATAGAGGCAGTGTGTAAAGTTTGAGGTGATTTGGAAGTCAAACGTCAAGGGACGACCAAGACGTTCGACGATTAGTCACCTATGTGCCTCATATGTCTATGCGTGTGTATAATTGTATGACATGAGCTTATGAAGGCTTAAAATGAATTGTAATGATGTTTAATAATATTATATGGAGTTTCGTGAAGTTTGGAATTCAAACGTCCAAGAACGTCCAAGACGTTCGAAAGATAGCCTTGAGACATGCATGTGTGTATCTTGATGGGGCCTTGCATGTTTGGACAAATTGTGAGTATTTGATTTGGGTGAAACTTATGTGGAAGGTCTACAACTTGTTAAGGATTGTATTTACATTGGAAACGTCTGGGTACGACTTCAAAAGAGCCCCTCAAAAGGGCCCACAAGAAGGACCCAAGGCTGGTCGAGACACTGCCTTGGCAGTGTCAATTGACTGAACCAAACAACGGCCAGTTGGTTGACCAACGGCCCGTAGGTGAGATCTCGTCGATTGACACTTAGCTTGGGCAGGTCTGAAACCAAAAATAGGCCAAGGACCAATTGACGGAAGCCAAAGGACGGCCAATCGATGGTCATCCGTCGATGGTGGTCTGCAATAGTGACATGCGACTGTTTTATTTAAAGGGGTGAATGGGAAATTCACCCCACGTCCTAACCTGACTCTAATTGATTAATTTACCTTTTTTTTTGGGTGTATTTAAGGGATCAAACACGTGAACAACCCATTCCCAATCCCCTCTACACGAATTGGACCTTTTCCTCCAAAAATATCCTCCCTAGAAACCACCATTGTTGGTGAAGCTCAAGAACAGCTGGGAGCTTGGAATTACATGGGTGATTCATCAAGTTTTAGATGTTTTCAACTAGATAAAGGTATGGTGATCCTTCATCTCTAGTTATCCTTCCATCTAGAGAGTTGATCTCAATGTTTCAAAAGAGATTTCATGATCCAACTTCTTCTTCTTCAATCTAGCCATGGGTTCTTTCTAAAAACGTTTTTAATGATTAAATCATGATGAATTGATGTTAATGTATTGGTTTGAACGTGATTTTAATTCAATTGCATGATGAACCCATGTTCCTTCCCTAAATCGATTTAGTCCTTGCATGGGCTTCGTGATCATGGTTTGTAAATGGTTAATTTGTGATTCTCTTACGTTGAATTGCTTATACCTAATGTTAGTTACGTGAATTAACGATTAATTGATGATGAAGGATTCATGTGGATCAATGTATGAAGGATTGAACATGCCTAGTTTAGTATTCTAGGAATTTACTGTAACATGGCCTTTTAATGATTTAATGATGAATTCGATTAGGTGAAGATGATTATAGCTACTGTTTTAAGTTGATATTATGATTGAATTGTAATTATAAATCATGCATGATCAAAGTGAAGAAGGATTGACATGAATTGATATAGATTCTTTTAGTCTATGAATTGATAATGCTCGGTAGTGATGTGATCTATATTCTAAGATGAATAAAGCATGATTAAGACTTGATTTCTATATCTTTAGATACTGCCTATCATGTACTTTATTGGTAAAATATGATTGATGATCAATACTTTGGAAAAATTAGTAAAATGACCTATTCCCTCTACTCTATATTGAATTGATAGTTTAATGCCTATGTTAGTATCTTGATCTTGTAGGGATGTAAGCATGATCTCGTTGTGCTAAGTATATATTTAGATACTGCTCTAGATTGACACTATTAATGAAATATGACTTATGATCCATGCAAGTGAAATCGGTTAATGACCTACATTCTTCTATCTTCTAGTATGTTAAAGTGTTGTACTAGTTGTAGCATGATCTTGTGGTAGCTTATACATGAATTTATATATGATTATGGTACTTTATCTACTGCCCTATACTTGATTTATAGATGAAAGAGTAGTAATGGTCAATGATGATCAAAAGCATTGGTAAGAATTGCTCTACTCTTCTATTTCTCTGCTTCCTATAGTATTGTTAATTGATGAAGCCTTGTATGACATTTTGTGGTATGTTCCACTTATGGTGGCGGTGTTTACTTTATGTCATTATAAATATGTGTTGACCATGGCCTTGAAGACAAATTGATGAATATATGAATGAGTGGTTATGATGATCACTTTATGTGTAACTTGTGCCTAGTCTTCTACTTGAGTTGTGAATCTAGGTTATGTTACTATTGTTATGAGCATGTAAAGGGTTATGTAATACCATGTGTAGGTGCTGCCATTAATGAAGTGTTAAAGATTGATGACCCCTACCTATGTACCCCTATGTGAATGTGTGAATAGCTAATGTTAGGAGCCTTAAAGTATAATATGAAGATTGTCTTGTCTCTTATGTTAAATTGTGTTGTGTGGTCTATACTTGAAAGTGTAATGTGGTCTAAGAGGGTGGCTGCCTCAATGAGTTGTTGATAACCATTATGTGATCATGTTGACCAATGTACACACACTCACACTTCATGCATGCTTAAAAGTAGTAAAAGTTCATGGTGTCTAAATGAAAGGTATTTCTCATATTCACTAGTGTCTATTACTATGCATGTTAAGCTTATGTGTATGATGAAGTATGAATGTTCATAGAGTCTTTGTGGGTTTATATGAAAGGATTGCTCATATATTTATACCTATAGACTTATGCATTGATATATGGGCATGTGTGATATCTATGTGTTATGTGAAAGGTTTGCTCACATATATGTACACACACACATGAATGATGATCTAGTTTATAGAGGGTCCTTGAGAGGGGTGCCCAAGATTACTCTAAACTAGGTAGGTACTTGAATATGCTATAAGCATATAAATAATGAATATCTTAAGCCTATGTTTTATGAAAAATATAATTAAGGCTTTTCAATAAAGGAAACTTAGTTTAGCACCGAGTGAACTTGACATTGAGAGGTGTTGACTTCCCTTGGAGGAAGATTCACCATTTGTCCCTCATGGAGTGTTGACTTCCCTTTAAGGAATACTCACCTATGGACCCACATGAGGTGGTGACTTCCCTTGGAGGAAGGTTCACCCATGTTTT
Source organism: Solanum sitiens (assembly GCA_016801875.1). Classification (NCBI taxonomy): domain Eukaryota; kingdom Viridiplantae; phylum Streptophyta; class Magnoliopsida; order Solanales; family Solanaceae; genus Solanum; species Solanum sitiens. Next base: position 1,661,669 of record JABWTJ010000147.1, read on the forward strand.
CTCATGAGATGAGGCCTCAATTGCCCAATGGCATGTAGAGGGAACTACCTATCTCTTAGTTCCATAAACTATGATTGCCACATAGGATCTAGCAAAGTGAATTCACTTAGGATGCTAGGATATATGTTAATGTTCTACCTTGGCTAGGTAGAAACACCTTCTATTGGTGTAAGACTCCACAATATCAAATTCCATGTTTAGCACCCATGGTCTTAGAGTCGGTTAAGGCTATAGTTTCCCTAAAGTAAAATGTACAATAGAAGTAAAGAACTAGGATCCTAACTAGGATGACTTAAGGGAGGTTACTTAGTATAGGTGGAAGTAATGAACCCATCTAGACATTGCACAAGTAGCTCCTTAGGAAGTCCTAGGAAGGTGACCTAATATGTATGATTATGATTATGTCTTTATGCATGATGTTGTAGAAGTTGTCTACTTGTTATGAAGATGTGCATGGTATGAATCTATATGATGTGGTCTTATCCTTATATGCACTATGTTGGTCTAAATGACTATATGATGAGGTCTTGTATTGACATGAATGAAGTTGTCTTTACTTGTTATGAGGATGTATGAATTGTACAGGTTTGTGGTCTCATGAAGAGTTTACTAAGTATGTGTGGGGTTATGGGGCTTCACACGTACATTGCAGTAGTAGACTAAGATTGAGGTCATGAATAAGGTATTATAATGATGAATGTGAAAAGAAGTAAAAATATGTGTAAATGGATGTAGTTCATTGTAATGTCCTATATTCTTGACTTGAATGTGTCTTGTAATGGGCTATACTTCTATGGTGATATGTGTTGGCTTGTGTAAGTGTATGTATGCTTCCTTGTGGCCTTAAGGTGATGCATTGCACCAAGTATCACTAGAGGGTTACTTAGGAGGTTAATGAGTAAAAGGAAAGATAGTTCACTGTTAGGGGAAAGGAGCTCACTGTAAAGTTACCTCAATTATGGCCTAAATTCTATATGTGATTTTATATGATGTTTGGCCTTTGATTATGTTTCTATGAAGTATTTGAATGATATAAATGCTATTGTTTAAAGGTTTTATGAAGATTTACTCAAAATGACATGAAGTATGATTTCAAGAAAATGTCCCTTTTAAATGCATGTTTTTGCATGGTTGTCATACTTAGTACATTCTTGTGCTAATCCCATTCTTCTCTACTTTTTAGACAAAGTGTAGGTTATGAATGCTTAAAGGATGTATTGAATGGTGAAGAGCTTTATAGATGATTTCCAAGATCAAGGAAAGGAATCATTAATTCCAAGGATTCCTATACTATGTCTTTACTGTAAAGTTATGAATAATTTACTTATGTTTATATCTTAAGGGTCGTGTCTCTAATGTACTCTAATGTTGTTGAGTCTAAGATGGCAAAGAGACTTAAGGTCTAGATATGTATTATGACTTATGTTTTATCTATATATGAGATGAAGTTTCTAACATATGATGTGCTATGAAAAGTTTTAAATTTTCCACTAGATTTATGATGTCAATGCGATGAATGATAACTATGGGCTTGTATAAGACCTCCGAGAGGTCAAGTACGCCATGTTACTTCTAGGGGGTGCTCCCCGGATGTGACACCAAAAAGGTAAGACATCAATATGAGTTTTTATGCACCATGATGATAAGAATTGAGTTCAAGTCCCATAGAATTATGACATAACATGCGTTGTGTGGGTAAGACATTGAGTTTGAGCCAATGCACCATAGGGATGATATAATGATGATTAAGGTTTTAATGAAAAGTCATGAAATTTGTCTTATTGTATTTGCTCAATTACCTGAAGTGAATGTGGTAGCAGTACATAATAAGTTTGAAATCCGCCCAATTGCTCCATTCTATCATATGAATGTGGTAGCACTGAATAATATGTCTGAAAGAATACAAATGATTAAATGTATGAATAAGGGCGTGGAAGGACATAATTTAAATAGTCATCATTGTGGTAATTATGAAAGGAAGAACATTATTGGTTCTCTAAATAATCCTTTAAAAATGTGAAGGTAATTATTATCATCATAATGGTATGAAATATCATTGGACCCGTGGTCATTGTGAGACCTAATAAAATAAAAATCCCCCATCAAAATAAAGAAAGATAAATTGGCGATACATTTGGCCTTTCAAAGTTATGTTGAGGTGAGTCATGTAAAAATGATAAAATTTTAAAGGCATGACAATGTTCTTATAATGCAAATTTATGAAGCACATATAAATGATTAGTCTATTTCTTGAATAGAACGTGGCGTGTGATAAGCATCGTGAATGCTCGATCATTCGAAAAGAGAATGAGTCAAGATGTGATAAAATCATTATGGGTTGGATATTTGACACCACTCACCTCTAGGCTCTAGGGGAGGTTTGAGAAAAATGATATATACCGCAACTACCTTTACGGAAGGTTTGAAAAAAATAAAGATCAGTTGGAATGACCGGTTGACCATTTTGGTCTAGTATGATGCAAAAGTATTTGAGAATTCATGTGGTTTATATGATGAAGAAATAAAAAATTCTTCAGGAATTCTCTTGTATTGTCTGTTCTCTTGATAAAATGATCATTCTACCAACTACGTTTGGGTTGTAATCCCTTAAAATTTTTGGAACATATAAAAAGGTGAATATGAGCTCATCAACGTGCCATGTGGATCATTTGCAACTATATGATAGATGCATCTATGCGATGGTCACATGTGCTTTTTTATCAACTTACAAATTGGTGTTGTAAGGTTGTTTGCTCGATTGTTAAATTAAGAGCACAGTTCCAACTATGAAATTATACTGATAATGCTGGTTGGTTTAGCAGAAATTGTATGTCTCAAATTATAGCTAAATCATGGGTATGAGAGCAAAACTCCCAAATAAGATTTGGTATGAGATAAATGTATTTAACATGTAGCAACACATGTATGCATCAAGCCAACAAGGTATCGCCATCCTAATTGGTTGAGGGTTAGAAACTAAATATTTTTCATATAAAGTTTGAATGTCCGGTTATGATTTTAATTACTCCACCACTCACAAAGATAAATTCTCAAATAAGGTTGGAATTAATGTTAGATTTCCTAACATTAGGGGGAGAGTTGATTGACAACTGAAAATTATTTATGAGGCTAATTGTGAATTATCTAAATCCTCGTTAAAAGAAAATGTGAACTTGAAGTTCAAGAGATAATTCATTTGCATAATGTTAAAAATTAATTGCTAGATGAATTTGCTGACCCTAAGTTATAATTCAGCTGCAAATGCTCCAATGAGAAGTCCTTAAAGGACAGAGTCTATGTTACGCTTGAAGCGTGATGGACCAATCAATTCCAAATAAATAAAATTTCTTAAGGAAGGAGAGGAGAAGATGATCAAGATGAACATGATAATGAAACAAATGCTTTAAAAAGGAGCACGTTGACATAACACTTTATAAAAACCTTGGCAAAGGTTCAGGTACCTGAAATGATGATATATGAAGAGATCTCGATAAGTTATGTCATATTGGAATTGATTCAAAAGGACATCGATGATATCTTTTGAAGTAGCACTCGATACTACAGATGATGACGAGGATCTTGAATTCAAATCTGTCATATAGTATGGACAGATAAATAATTGGCCAAATAAAATGTGCAATTCAAGTATACTATGTTCTATTTTAAAAAGTTATCTTTTGGATTTATAGTCCATGGATCAAGATATAATGTCAGTGGGGTACGATGAATCATTTGCGAAAGTATAACCGTAAGATGTAAAGTACGGTATTTGCCTCGGGACATAAAGAATTTTCGCAGAAGTCCTGATATTATTAAATTGAGATATTACTCACTTGTGGTGGATGCAGTGAGTCTTGTTTAAGTATGACAATAGATGAAATATTTGAATATGTGTAATGAATGTTTGTCATGTCTAGCTAGATGATGAAGGTAATATGAGAATTCTTGAAGGATTTAAAAGGTCTTAAAGCAATTCCACGGAGTACCCTAATGATTGTGAGATTGCTTAATATAAAGAAACATCAATTTAGATCTCAAGAAAATGATTGAATAATATCATGTGTTAGTGCAATTGGTGAACATACAGATTACTGATTATGCAGATATCGAGAATTGTGTGATTCTTCTGGGTATTCCATTCACCTTGTATGAAGATAATGTTGTATGTATAGCTCGATTGAAGGAAGGATACATCAAAGGAGACTGGACAAAGTACATTTCACTAAAGTTCTTCTTCACATATGATCTTCTACAAAATAATGAGATAGAAGTTCAACTGATCATGTAGACTTATCTATTATGGTGTTGGCAATATCAACAATTGAGAAGATGATATATAAGATTGGAATGTGTCATCTTTGATATATAAGGAAAAACTTTCATTAGGGGAAGTGAAATACGCGTTGTAGTCTTTTCCTTAACCATGGTTTTGTCCCTATGGGTTTTCCTGGTAAGGTTTTTAATGAGGCAGCAAGCAAAACGTATTATGAGATGTATGTACTCTTTTTCCTTCACTAGGCCTTTTCTCATTAGGTTTTTCCTAGTAAGGTTTTAACGAGACACATTATCTATGGAATCCAAGGGAGAGTGTTATAAATTCATTGAATGAGTGGATTGTCCATTGAGTTAATACATGAATTACTATTCATATTCCCTATGTCTATTAACCTTTTTGGATAAGAATGTATCTATTTATTATGATACTTAATATGGTGACTTTTGGAGTTACTTCTCAATCTATAAATAGGGTTGTTCTTACACCATTAAAAAGAAAAATGAGAGAAGAAGACATTTGAATAAGATGATCTCTACACTTTACTCTCCATATATTTTTGTCTATATTATTTTCAGTATATTACTTATGTTTTATAACAATGTATATATATATTTTTTTATAATTGCATGTAATTGTTGTTATTTTTTGAATTATGAATATGAAGGTGAACAATGATGAAAAAATTGTAAGGAATGTTTTAGGATAAATTTCATGAAGCAGTTTAACGAATTTCTATTTAAGTAAATTGGTTATCTTTTAATCACGTTGAATTTATTTGAATAATTTCACATGATTTTTCTTGAGTTTCGACATGATTGTCTTGGATGAGGAAAATGTTAAAAAACATGAAGTTAATTTAGTTATTTATGTGGTTTGATATTCCAACGTTTTACCTTAAATAGTGATAGTTGAGAAGAAATTCTATTTGAAAATTCTACTTTTAAGAAAAACAAATTGATATTGATAATTACAAGTAATATAATTAGGCAAAATGGTCCGATGAACCCTTATACTTGTATGTGTTTGTATTCCAAACCCTCTTACTTAACATTTTGTCAACTAAACCCTTAAACTCGTTAAAACACTATATTTTAAACATTTTTCTCGTTAGATCTTTATCTGTGTAATTCAACCTCTTACACATGTAATTTCATGTCATTTTTCAATGACACATCAGAAATTAAATATTAAGAAAATAACAAAAGAAAATATTCTATTATTATAAATTTTGAATTTTTTGAAACAGTCACGTTCTTCAACCTCATATATTCTTACAATTTGAGCACTAAATTCATGCCAAATAGATGAAATTCTTCTTTATTTGACTTGAAATTTTACCTACAAGTTTATTAACACAAATTCAACGAGCCTCAATCACAAATTTATTAATTTCACAAATTCATAAGACTCATTTGTTGTTCTTCAAGTTTTCTCAAGTTTATCAATGGAGTTTTCAACTTTTTCAATACCCACGATCACCCTTCATACGTTAATGCAAATTATATCTCCTCTTTGAATCTAACCAACACAAATAATGGTTTCAACTTTTAAAATAAAAAAGACTAAGAATTTAGAAAAATGGGGCTGAAAAAAGATAATGTCATGGTTTGAATTGTTGCAAAGAGGAGTAGGTTGAAGAAGAAAAAAAAGTGTATGACGAGTGATTTCGAAGGAAAGAAAAAAATAAATATGGTGAGTGATTTTGTTGAAGAACAAGAGAAGAAAGTTTAGGGTTATGGTGTGAGAAGAGTGTTGTAGAAAAAGAGAAGTTGGGGTGGGGTGAGGTGGGGTGGGAGTGGCTTAATGAAGAAATAAGTATTTTTGGAATAAAAAAATATTTTTAAACTAAAATATAGTGTATTAATAGAGTGTATTTACACATTTTTCCAACTCAGCAACATTTATGCCACATAGATTTGGTCAATGGTCAGAGGGTTTCAAATATGTGTTTTAATAAGTTTATAGGTCCATTTGATAAAGTATAGAGTAAAAGGGTTTAGAATACACATGCATACAAGTACAAGGATCTATCAGACCATTGCACTTTTTTTTTTTTTTTTATATAATTTCATTTCTAAAAGGCTTTTTCTTTTAACTATTTTTAATCTAAATTTTTATTTCCATGCGCTTTTTTTTTGTGTGAAATCTTGTGCTTATGTCAAATCAGTAATTAAGTCGCCACATAACCTTGGTCAATAGTCAGAGGGGTCTAAGGTGTTAAATTTTATTAAGTTAAAGGTTGCATTTGATAAAGAGGTAAGTAGAAAGGTTCAAAATACTATTAAATTATGATATGATTTATTAACTTTTTCTTTTAACGTTTATTTCGAAATTCAAATTCATACAATTATTAATCAAAATGATTATATTTTATTTGCTCTTCCTTTGTAGCAAAGAAAAATGCAGATTGTTGACACTAATTTTTAAAACTTACAAATAATTTTAACTAACATACCTTTTAAGGATTTTTTGTGTGAAAAACTATCAATTTTCTAATTAAATATTAAACTGACTTTCCACACTATTTTTTATAGCAAAAAATCAAAATTATTTAAGCACTTAAGAATATATTTTGTGGAAAGTTTGAGTAGTATAAGTAGTGAAAAATTTTAAATTGAAGAAACTATTATTGTCATTTTTATAGAGACTCACTCCATTAGCAAAATTTTAATGGAGAATCCAAAAAAACATGATTTATCCTATTAGGAGAGTTTTTCTCTATACATGAATCTCAAAATACATATTTGTAATCATCGGTTTCCGTCATTATAGAATAGCCAATGAGAAAATTTTTTTGGGCCGGAAAATTTTTCGTAATAACTTGGAATTTCTAAAGCTGGTCCAAATTTGGAAGAAATCAGACTCATTAAAGTCTAGGAAAATCTCGTAACAATTGGGTGATCTAATTATGAAGTTGATCACATGAGTAGATATCTAAGATGCTAAGGAACCCGTAATTAAATTCGGGCAAGTAGAACTCTCGAAATTGATCTTAGCTTGAACGATAGTTCGTGAGTGTCGTTGGCGGAAGGTGTGTTGTGAAATGGGGGTATTGAAATTATTAAAATTACTCACTGGTTCCGTGTAAGCCGCTAATGCGGGATTTTTCCCGTGAGGGTTGGGCCGCTGTAGCGGGGCGGGTGCCGCCACAGCGGGACAGATGCAACTTATAGTAAAAAATAAACTCCAAAAATAATTTATTATGCAAATTACAAACTTGAGAGCTAAGGAACAAACCTATAGATTTTCTTGACAGTTTTCCACCATTATTGAGGCTAAAGGTAAGATGTTAACTTCCCAATTCCATTTTTCGATTCGTAGATTGTAATTTAATGAAAATTATCGATGGAGGAGTATTTTGATCTGAAAATTATGGTGGAAAAATCCCTAATTTGGATATTGGGATCATGAGTTTGATCTGGATTTGATAGAATTGTTCGTAATTGGGTAATTAGTTATGATTCTCGTGTTATATTAATTATTTGTAAACCAACAACAGGCGGAAAGAATCCAAAAAGGGAAGAATTAAATTACTTAGGGGATTCAAGCTTGTTTCGAGGTAGGTGATGGTTGTGATTTCATATTTGTGTGATATATGTTTGTTCTTGCTTTGTTATAATATGTGTATGTATGTGAATGTTGCATTATTGATCACACTTGTTGTAAATAAGGATAGATGAATAATGAATGTCATGAATCATTACTTGATTGTATGATTATGAGAATGTACTTGTGATTGTGATTGAAGCTTGTTGAATGGATCAGGTGTTGTGTTGCGACACACTAACTTGGATCAGTTGCCACGTTTTGACATAAACGTTATATCGGATACCATATTTTGTCATGCTAACTGTTTGGGTTTGGGTTCCATGAGAGGACCAATGACTTGTTGTAACTGTGTATCTTGAGAAATGTTAATTTGTACCTTGTTAGTAGTTAATGATGCTATTGTATATGTTCGGTGTATGCATGTTATTATTATGTTGTATTGACTTATCTAAGTTACACTTAGTGAGATAGTCGTGTGTACCTACAAGTACACTGTGGTTGTGTACTAATATTGCACTTGATCTTTCTTTGTTGAGTACAGGGAATATTCAAGAGGCTATTGAAAGATCTCGCTTAAAAGATCAGTGATCGTCGTTTGAATTCAAGGGTGAGCCAGTTCTTCCGAGCTTCCGTGAGTTCTCTTTCTGTTTAACCCATCGTAGTAGGACTTAGAATAGTTCATTAGATATTCTTATGTTTATTTGCGTTTCACCCATTTTTCTTAGACTTTTGGTTCATTATTAGATGTTCTGATACCTTGATTTACAAGTTCTAGTTGTATTTTTCCGTATTTGTTTAGTTATTAGACTCTTATTTTGGAGTTTATGGGAACTACCTATTTTCTTTCCTTAACATTTAACTTTCTTTCGTAACTTAAATGCCTTAGTATTTTGGTTGAGCTGTTAATTTGGGTTGTGGTTATGATTCTTCCACCGGAGGGTTAGAGTGGTTTCCACTCACGAAGGTTTGGGTGGCGACAAAGTTGATATCAAGCCCTAGGTTCATTGATCTCGATGTACCAAAATGAGTCTAGCAGAGTCTTGCGGAACTGTAAGGAGACGTTTGTAATTTTCTTCAAGAGGCTATAGGAAATTAGGAAATCTCTTTATTTCCTCTTGTCTGTTTTCATGCTATAACTTGAGTCCAATTGATATAAGGAGATTCGAATATCTAACCTCCTTCACTCTTCTGTCCGCAGATGCTTAAAACTAGGTTCAACGGTGTTAAGCCCGTAGCTCCAGTCAATGCTCATACTGAGGAATCTGCAGCAAGTGATCGCGCTCGAATTAGGGGTAGAGGAAGATTTAGGGGTAGAGGCAGAGGAAAAGTTGTCACATCCGGAGAGCACCCCCCAGATGCGATCGGCGTCGTCGTCCTCTCAGAGGACTCATACAAGCCCTTAGCATTCGTCATAACATGTCATCAACTAAAATTGCGAAAAAATTAAAACTTTCATACTCATGTACATATTGAGGTATACTTAGACCTCTTACATAGAATCTTACTTACGCTTCACTTTTAATAACATGATAACATACATACGATATTATCAAACTTGTCTCACATAAAAACCATCTAAAGAATACGAGTCTAGACTTAGCCAATAAAAGTCAAAAGAATCCAAAGAACATAAAACAAAATCAAGAGTATTCTTAAAAATTACTGAAGTATTCATAAGCTGGAATAATGAAAAGATAGCATCCCCGAACATGAGGACCTACCAACACTTGGAGAAAGATTCCAAGCTTCTTCAATCGACCTTCTTAATCTTCAATAGCCAGAACTTACATATGTAGTTATATAAAGTAAGGGGTTAGTACGCCACATGTACTAAGTATGGGTATATCCACATAACATTTAAGGACATGCATGAAAATCATTATTTCTTAGAAAACATGCTTAGTCATTTGAAAACCTTTAGTGCACATACAATAGAGCATATACAAGATAAGGATCACAATCAACATAAAACATGGTCATAGTCATAGATATAATATCATAAAGTCATATTAATATTTCATGTTCAATAGTGCATATCAAGTTAACATGCAAAACACTTACTAATGATCTCATCCCAAGCGTACAAGTGCAATGATCATGTAAAGCCTCATAACCCCACATAACCAAGTAAACAAGATAGGAGACCATAAGTAAAGCTTTGCTTCATACAACTTATCTCATGAGTAGTCATCACCACAAATAACAATATAGACCAATTACATGTTCATCAACATAGCCAACATCATATAAGAGTAACATCAGATATCAAAAGCATTGTACATTTCATATCATCTTATTACTTTAGAAATATCTCATAGGACTTCCATTAGAGTCAACTTATGCAATGTCTAGGTATAGTCCCATACCCCTACCTATACTAAGTAAACTCCTCAAGTCACCTTAGTCAATGTTAATTTACTTGTATTTTATTTTACTTGAGGGAACAATCGTAACCGACATTAGACCATGTGAGCTAAACATGGAATCCGGTGTCATGAAACCCCACACCGAAAGAAGGTGGTTTACCAGCCAAAGTAGAACCAAACATGACATAACTTTCTAGGTGGATCCACTAGCTAGTATCCTATGGTGGAAAAATAGTTCAAGAACTAGGTGATATATTAGAGGCCCATAGTTCCACATTACATGGCAGCCTCAATCTCATGAGAGTCATTGTGAACCGACCTTCCAACTAGGAAAGGGACACCTCTCAAATCTAGTTCACTCGGTGCTAAGCTAAAGTCCTTTTTCGAATAACCATTAAGTCATCATTTATTCATAAAACTTATCATAAGTCATAGGAGATTAACTCATTGTATAAACATGATCATAATCTCTTTAGGTTTAGATGAGAATTTCCTTTCATCACAACCCTTCATTTGTGAGATTAATTTATCATAATCATCTTGTGTAAGGCATACAAGAGAACATCATAAACTTGCATTATGATATCCTTATCATGATCACATATTTAACATATTCATAGACCAACATATATACATAGCAACATCATAAATACTTCAATAGCACTGTTAGATCATTTATAGGCTAACATAAACATCATGGAGTAATCACGACTTTAGAAGACTTACCTCTTTCTTCCAAGAACCTTTATCAAGAACTTATGTTCAATATACAACAATCATCCAGCAACATAAGTGAAATAGTAAATAACATAATCAATACCAACTCTTCATGTCATAGATAAGACTAATTCGTAATTAGGAATAAGGTAAAGGGTCATTAAAGAGTTCATTCAAGTAATAGTTCCAATCCCAACGTTTTCATGTTATCAAGTAGTAGATATAACCCAATCAAAACCTTCATTTATTGAAGGAACATGCTTGGCACAAAATTCAAACTTCCAAGTGAAATACCCAACAATACATACTTAGTTAACCATAGAAAATCATTATACTTCATCAAAAATCATAAATCTCGAGTTAGGAAGAAAACCCGTTTTGTAGAGTAAAAATCCTAGGAGTTGAATTCTTGAAAACCATCTTTGAAAGGACCTCTAGGGGAAAGGAATCCCAAGAGTGAAAAACCCATACCTTATTGACGAAAAATCCACGAATTTGGATTGAAAAACTTGAAGTCTTCGTCTTCTTCCTTAAGTTTTTCTTGTTCTTCAATGGAGTTCGGAAAAAAGAGCGTTCTTGAGTGAGATGAGAGGAATTCGTTTGATCTGATTTGAAGTGTGTAAAAGTGGTCTAAAACTGACCTACAATCATTAAGTTGTCCCATATAATACACAAAAGATCCTTCACTTAAATGGGTCTTTTTTTGAAGTTAAATTACCTAAAATAAACTTTAACGAATCTGGGAAGTGGCTACGCGTCGCGGGGCTAATTTCAATTCTTTTTTTCTGAATTTTGGTCGAGGCAGTAGCCTCGTGTCAGCTCTGCGTCGCGAGACTGACACCCAATTCTTAATTTCAAAAATTGCTTGAGGCAGTAGGTCTCGTGCGGGCTGCGCGTCGCGCAGCAGCCCCTTAAAATATGCCTGCTCGCAGGCTGCTTTGGCAGCCTGCTTGCCCATGTTGGGGTCCTCCTCAAGGACCCTTCGGGTGGTCCTTGGGGTATTGTTACCGGAAGTTTGGACCATTTGTACAACATATTACCTATCTAAAGTCTTTTTACAAGTTTTGGACTTCATTTGACACTCCTAACCTTCACCAAACATAGGGACGTCAACTAGTTCAATTTAGCTAATTTATGGATGTCAAGGTATTTCTTTATCGTTTTGGCTCTAACCTTTTATAATTGAGTTTATTACATTAATACAGGTCTGGCTACATCATTTTAACTATTATTCAATAGGCCAATCTCTAGTCCAAGTCATGGAACTTCCGGAGTGTTACATTATCCCTTCTTAGGAACATTCGTCCCCGAATGACACTAAATCTTTTGGAGGGTAAGGATAGACTCAATACTAGCATCCCAACCAACAACAATATAAAATCATAATGAGTCACAGCTGATAGTAGTACTTCACAACTCCCTTCAACACATACTACAACATTACACGTAGCAACTCAATTCATGATGCACAACATGTAAGAGCTTCAACATTTCATAACACATAATGAGGAACTACCTTCTCATTACTAACATGAGCTCAAAATACACTAAAGATTTACCATGCTATCATTCTTCTCAAGACAACAACAAAGCAGCAACATCTCAAGAAGACACATGCATACATATTTCATATAAGTGCTAGAATAGAGTATGAAAACATTTTCTCAAAACTCAAATTGGTAGAACTTTTACAAAAACCTGCACCTATTTAGAAAGCAAGTCAATTTAATGATTATTCATTAATTACTTTATTAATAGGAATGTCTAACATCAAGGAATAAAAAGATGAGGGTAGCGGGACTTCATGTCGGCTTCGGCCTCCCATGTTTCACCCTCAACAAGATGGCTCCTCCATAGAACTTTTACGGAGGCCCCCTCCTTGTTCCTTAACTTCTTGACTTGGCGATCTAGGATCTCAACCGGAACCTCTTCATAGGTGAGGTTCTCATCCACCCCTAAACCTTCCATAGATAGAATGGACACCGGGTCGCCTATGCATCTCTTGAGCATGGAAACATGAAACACCTAATGAACTGAATCTAGTTCATTAGGTAGTTTCAGTTCATAGGCAACCTTTCCAACCCGTTGTAGAACCTCATAAGGACCAATATACCGGGGACTTAACTTCCCCTTTCTACCGAATCTCATCAGCCCTTTCATAGGTGAAGTCTTCAGATAGACATGATCACCTATTTTAAACTCAAGGTCTCTTCTTCTATTGTCGGCATAAGACTTTTGCCGACTATAGGCTGTCTTCAATCTATCTCTTAGGATTCAAACTTTCTCTATAGCCTCATAGATAATCTCGGGACCAAGTAGTGAGGACTCACTAACCTCAAACCATCCAACCGGAGACCTACATCTTCTACCATAAAGAGCTTCAAAAGGTGCCATGGAGATGCTCGAATGGTAACTATTGTTGTAGGAGAACTCAATCAAAGGTAGATGATCATCCCAACTTCCTTTGAAATCAATAACACAGGCTCTTAACATATCTTCAAGGGTCTGAATGGTACGTTCCGCTTGGCCATCCGTCTGAGGATGAAAAGCGGTGCTATGTTTCACTTGAGTACCTAAACCCTTTTGAAAAGCCTTCCAAAAACAAAAAGTGAATTGGGAACCTCTATTTGAAATGATGGACAAAGGAATCCCATGAAGACTCACAATCTCATTAATGTATATTCTTGCATATTCTTCGGCGGCAGAAGTAGACTTAACAGGAATAAAGTGGGCAGATTTGGTCAACCTATCCACAATAACCAATATTGAATCATTTTGCTTCCGGGTTCGAGGCAACCCAACAACAAAGTCCATATTTATGTCTTCCCACTTCCAAGTAGAAACATGTTTGATTTGGGTTAAACCACCCGGTTTTAGATGCTCGGATTTAACTTGTTAGCAATTTGGACACTTAGCAACAAACTCTGCTATGTCCCTTTTTAAACCATCCCACAATTAGACCTCTCTAAGGTCATGATACATTTTGGTGGCGTCCAGATGTATAGAGTAACGAGAACCATGGGCTTATTCTAGAATTTGATTTCTCTAATCCTCAACATCCGGTACACATAATCTCCCTTGGTACCTAAGAACACCATCCCCCCTTGGGAGAAAAACTCATTGAGCTTACTAAGTACAATTCTTTCAACTCCATCAATAGAGGATCAAGATGTTGCTTAGATTTCACCTCAACAACTAATGATGACTCGGAGTTATGATGGACCATAAAACCACCAATTGGAGAATCTTCTAACCTCACGCCTAAGCGAGCCAATATGTGAACATCTTTTACAAGTTATTTCTTCTCTTCTTCCACATGAGACACACTACCCATAGTCATACAACTCAAAGCATCAACAACCACGTTGGCCTTGCCAGGGTGGTAAAGGACACTCATGTCGTAATCTTTCAAAAGTTCTAACCATCTTCTGTGTCAGAGATTCAACTCCTTTTGTGTAAACACATATTGAAGACTTTTATGGTTAGTAAACAAATTCAAATGCACACCATACAAGTAATGTCTCCATATTTTTAAGGCAAAAACAACAATTGCTAACTCAAGGTCATGAGTCGGATAGTTCTTCTCATGAACTTTGAGTTGCCTAGAAGCATAAGCTATCACCTTGCCATGTTGCATGAGAACACATCCCAAGCCCACTGGGGAAGCATCACAATACACTACAAAGCCTTTATTACCCTCCTGTAAGGTCAACATCGGGGCGGAGGTAAGCTTATATTTCAACTCTTGAAAACCTCTTTCACAAGCTTCTGGCCACTCAAACTACACCTTCTTTTGGGTCAAGGCTGTCAAAGGAGAAGCAATGGACGAAAATCCATCAACAAACCTTCTATAATACCTGGCTGGACCTAAGAAACTTATTATGTATGTGGGAGTCAAAGGTCTAGGACAATTTCTGACCGCATCTGTCTTCTTCGGATCAACCTCCACACCCTCACCAGAGATAACATGGCCAAGAAAAGCAACTGACCTCAACCAAAATTCACCCTTACTAAATTTGGCATAAATATGGTGTTCCTTGAGGACTTGCAAGGCCAACCTCAAATGATTCTCATGCTAATTTTAATTATTGGAGAATATCAATATATCATCAATGAACACAATCACAAATGAGTCGAGCAAATCTCAGAAAACTCTATTTATTAGGTCCATAAACGCTGCCGGGGCATTTAACCCAAAAGACAACTAGAAATTCATAGTGACCATATCTAGTTCGAAAAGCTGTTTTGGGAACATCTTCACCTCTCACCCTAAGTTGGTGATATCTCGACCTTAAGTCAATCTTGGAAAAGTAACTAGCACCTTGGAGTTGATCAAAGAGATCATCAATCCGAGGGAGAGGATACTTGTTATTTATGGTGACCTTATTGAGTTGGCGATAATCAATGCACATTCTAAGGGACCCCCTACTTCATAACAAACAAGACCAGAGCACCCCATGGAGAAATACTAGGTTGTATAAAACCTTGTCTAGTAAATCTTTGAGTTGGATCTTCAACTCTTTCAGTTCAGCCAGAGCCATTCGATATGGAGGAATTAAAATGGGATTCGTATTCGGTAACAAGTCAATGACGAAGTCAATTTCCCATTCCGGAGGAACTCGTGGAAGGTCATTAGGAAAAATCTCTGGGAATTCTCTCACTACAGGGATTGACTCGATAGAAGGAGTTTCACATTTTAGATCTTTAACTCTCACCACATGATATAGACAACCCTTGGCTTTCATCTTACAAGCCTTCAAACAAGAAATGGTTTGACCCCTTGGCATAGAATTTCTCCTCTTCCACTCTAAAATTGGTTCATTTGGGAATTGGAACTTCACTATCCTTGTTCTACAGTCTATGGAAGAAAAACAAGCATGAAGCCAATCCATACCCAAAATGATATCAAAATCAAACATGTCAAGTTCTACCAAATCAACAAGAGTAACTCTATTGGGTCGCATTACATGACATTTCCTATAGACTCTTTTTGCCACTACAGAGTCACCCATTGGGGTACAAACCGAAAAGTGTTCAATCAAAACATCGGGAAGTACATCAAACTTCCTAGCTACCAAAGGTGTAACAAAACAAAGGGTAGAACTGGGATCAAGCAAAGCATAAGCATTAATAGAGAAGACTTGTAACATACCCGTCACAACGTCGGGAGAGTTCTCTTGTTCACCCCTATCCTTGAGTGCATAGAAACGGTTCCTTTTTGGCATTTCGGAGTAAGGATCGCTTGATTGATCTTGGACATTCCCTTTTACTTGACTCCTCACATTAGGAAAATCTTTCACCATATGGCCACCTCTTCCACAACCATTGCAACTATTAGTTCCAACAGGCATTCACCCACATGTTTCTTACCACACTTACCACAAGTTGGTCTTTCTCTTGGTAGATCAACATTTTTCCCCTTTTGAGGTTTAGGATTAGAACCTCTATCATTGCGATTCTTTGAGAAATTTGAAGGGACTTAGTTCGAAAACCTCTTCTTGAATTTAGGCTTGTCTTGAACATCAAGTCTATTCTTAGAAGAACACTCTCAAAGGACCTTGCCTTCTTAGCTTCTCAGTTCCTCTTCCTTAGACGATTCTCCTCTACTTGTTGTGCATGAACCATAAATATAGAAAGATCCATGGTGTCATGAAGCATATATACACGAAATTCCTCTCCAAGCTCTTCGTACACGCCCGTTACATAGCGGCTCATTTCATCCCTAGCATTGGAAACCAAAGAAGAAGCATATTTGGAAAACATAATGAATTTTAAGGAGTATTCCTCGGCACTCATACCTCCTTGACGAAGGTTGATGAGCTCCTCTACCTTAACTTCCCTTTGCTCTATTGGGAAGAACTGATCAAGAAAAATCTTTTTGAAGATCTCCCAAGTCACAGGACCACCTCCTAAAGCCCTACTATCTTTTCACTAATTGTACCATGTTTGAGCCACCTCCTTGAGTTGATAGCCAGCAAGATCGGCCTTTTCAGTAGTACTCACCCCATAGCAAACAAGATTTTATAGACCTCATCAAGGAAATCTTAGGGGTCTTCATCAATTTTTGATCCAAAGAACATGGGAGGATTCATTCTCGTAAAATTTCTCAAACGGCTAGCCATAGTACTAGTATGTTGGTTCTCTCGAGGTACAACCTCCCTGTTAGCTTGTGCCGTGATAGATTGAGCTTGAGTGGTGATGGATTGGGACATTTGGAATAGGGATTCCCTCACCTCACCATCCATCATGGCCGGAGGATTGACCGGAACTTGATCATTCGCAGCAGCTTGCACCTGAGGAGGAACTTGATTGCCTTGGGGAGTTGCTCCCGCATTCGAAATCTCCTCTTCTACTCTTCTCGCGGCTGTACTTGTTGTGTTCATCGCCTATAACCACAAGAAAGGGATTAGATTCTAAAATACACATAGTGTCAAAATTCTAGAGGCACGGCATAGGATTACCAAGAAAACAGAATTTTCCTAATCATCACATAGCCTCTCATCCACAATTGTGGCGCGCTTCACAATCATGAAGAAGACACTAGGTAATGTGGTTTAGTGAGATATTGATCCTAAAGATATTCAACCTCATGCTCTGATACAAAGCTTGTCACATCTGGAGAGCAACCCCCAGATACGACTGGCGTCGTCGTCCTCTCAGAGGACTCAGACAAGACCTTAGCATTTGTCATAACATGTCATCAGCTAAAATTGCGGAAAAATTAAAACATTCATACTCATGTACATATTGAGGTATACTTAGATCTCTCACATAGAAGCTTACTTACTCTTCTCTTTTAATAACATGATAGCATACATACAATATTCTAAAACTTGTCTCACATAAAAACCATCTAAAGAATACGAGTCTGGACTTAGCCAATAAAAGTCAATATGCCATATAGGCCTTAATACAAAAGAATCCAGAGAACATAAAATGGAATCAACAGTATTCTTAAAAACTACTAAAGTCTTCATAAGATGGAATAATGAAAAGATAGCTTCCACAAACATGAGGACCTACCGACACTTGGAGAAAGAGTTTCCAAGCTTCTTCAATCGACCTTCTTAATCTTCAATGGACGGTCCTACATTTGTAGTTATATAAGTAAGGGGTTAGTACGCCACATGTACCAAGTTTGGGTATATGCACATAACATTTAAGGACATACATGAAAATGATCATTTCTTAGAAAACATGCTAAGTCATTTGAAAACCTTTAGTGCACATACTATATAACATATACAAGATAAGGATCAAAATCAACATAAAGCATGGTCATAGTCAAAGACATAATATCATAAAGTCATATTAACATTTCATGTTCAATAGTTCATATCAACTTAACATGTAAAACACTTACCAATGATCTCATCCCAAGCCTACAAGTGCAATGATCATATGAAGCCCTATAACCCCACATAACTAAGTAAACAAGATAGGAGACCGTAAATAAAGCTTTGCTTCATACAACTTATATCACTTATATCATGAGTAGTCATCACCACATATAACAATATAGACCAATAACATGTTCATCAACATAGACAACATTATATAAGAGTAACATCAGATATCATAAGCGTTGTACATTTCATATCATCTTATTACATTAGAACAATCTCCTAGGACTTCCATTAGATTTAACTTGTGAAATGTCTAGGTAGAGTCTCATACCCCTACCTATACTAAGTAAACTCCTCAAGTCACCCTAGGAAATGTTCATTTACTTGTATTTAATTTTACTTGAGGGAACAATTACCTTAACCGACATTAGACCATGTGAGCTAAATATGGAATCCGGTGTAATGAAACCCCACACCGAAAGAAGGTGATCTACCGGCCAAAGTAGAACCAAACATGACATAACTTTCTAGGTGGATCCACTAGCTAGTATCCTATGGTGGAAACATAGTTCAAGAACTAGGAGATATATTATAAACCCATAGTTTCACATTACATGACAGCCTCAATCTCATGAGAGTCATTGTGAACCTACCTTCCAACTAGGGTAGGGACACCTCTCATATATAGTTCACTCGGTGCTAACCTAAAGTCCCTTTTTAAATAACCATTAAGTCATAACTTATTCATAAAACTTATCATAAGTCATAGGAGATTAACTCATTGTATAAACATGATCATAAGCTCTTTAGGTTTAGATGAGAATTTCCTTTCATCACAACCCTTCATTTGTGAGATTAACATATCACAATCATCTTGTGTAAAGCATACAAGAGAACATCATAAACTTTCATTATCATATCCTTATCATGATCTCACATTTAAAATATTCATAGCCCAACATATATACATAGAAACATCATACATACTTCAATAGCACTGTAATATCATTTATAGGCTAACATAAACATCATGGAGTAATCTCGACTTTAGAAGACTTACCTCTTTCTTCCAAGAACCTTTATCAAGAACTTATGTTCAATATAAAACAATCATCCAACCACACAAGTGAAACTCAATAACATAATCAATACCAACTCTTCAAGTCATAGACAAGACCAATTCGTAATTAGGGATAAGGGAAAGGGTCATTAAAGAGTTCATTCAAGACATAGTTCCAATCCCAACGTTTTCATGTTATCAAGTAGTAGATATAACCCAATAAAAACCATCATTTATAGAAGGAACATGCTTCACACGAAATTCAAATATTCCAAGTCAAATACCCAACAATACATACTTAGTTAACCATAGAAAATCATTATACTTCATCAAAAATCATAAATCTAGAGTTAGGAAGAAAACCCGTTTTGTAGAGTAAAAACCCTAGTAGTTGAATTCTTGAAAACCATCTTTGAAAGGATCTCTTGGTGAAAGAACCAAAAGAGTGAAAACCCATACCTTATTTACGAATCATCCACCAATTTGGATTGAAAAACTTGAAGTCTTCGTCTTCTTCCTTAATATTTTCTTGTTTTTCAATGGAGTTTGGAAAAGAGACCGTTCTTGAGAGAGATGGGAGAAATTCGTTTGATCTGATTTGAAGTGTATAAAAGTGATCTACAACTGACCTAAAATCATTATAAAGTTGTACCATATAATATCCAAAAGACCCTTCACTTAAATCAGTCTTTTTGTAAAGTTAAATTACCTAAAATACGACTTTACCGAATCTGAAAAGTGGCTGCACATCGCGGGCCAATTCCAATTTTTTTTACTGAATTTTGGATCGAGGCAGTGAGCCTCGTGTCATATCCGTGTCGCGGGGCTGACACCCAATTCTTAATTTCAGAAACTTCTTGAGGCAGTAGGCCTCGTGTGGGCTGCGCGTCGCACAGCAACCCCTCAAAATCTGCCTGCTCGCAGGCTGCTGTTTTGGCAGCCTGCCTGCCCATGTTGGGTTACTCCTCAAGGATCCTTCGGGTGGTCCTTGGGGTGTCGTTACCGGACCTTTGGACCCTTTGTACTACATAATACCTATCTAAAGTCTTTTTACAAGTTTTGGACTTCATTTGACACTCCCAACCCTTCACCAAACATAGGGACATCAACTAGTTCAATTTAGCTAATTTCCGTACGTCAAGGTCTTTCATTATCGTTTTGACTCTAACCTTTTCTAATTGAGTTTGTTACATTAACACAGGTCTGGAAACATCATTTTAACTATTATTCAATAGGCCAAGCTCTAGTCCAAGTCATTGAACTTCCGGAGTGTTACAAAAGTGGTGCCTACTAGGGATGGAGCACTGGGTGAAAATTCTACCATAAATGAGGCCCATCATGCTCACCATGAAGAGGTAGAGGAGAATGTCGAGATTGAGAATGAGGAGAATGTCGTAATTGAGAATGAGGAGAATGTCGTGATTGAGAATGATGAGGATGTGGGACAAGAGAAAGAGGTGCAAGCTGAGACAACATGTATTCCTCACATAGACCCAGTGTTAGCTCAACAAATCATGTCATTCTTGAAAGGGTAGTTTGGTCCTGGAGTGCTTCCTTTTGTTCAAGAAACTCAAGCTCCCTCCAATCCTCCTATTGTTATCATTGTGCCCAAGGTGGGTTGGAATGTAAGTAATGTGTCTTTCTTCCATCCTTTGTTGTGTTCAGTTATGACTGTTAATGATCATAAAAGTTTTAAGTTCTTGAAGTTGAAACCGCCTGTGTTCCGTGGTTTCGAGCATGAGGATGCATATGAGTTCATCCAAGATTGTTATGAAAGGCTCAATAAGTTAGGAATTGTCTATCAACATGGGGTTGATTCTCTAACTTTTGAACTTCAAGGTGAGACCAAGCAATGGTGGAGAGTTTATGTGGAATGCAGATTTTCAGTTTTACCTCCACTTTCTTAGACTCAGTTTCATGCATTATTTTCAAAGAAGTATGTGCCTAGGACTTTGAGGGATTGTATGGAGGATGAGTTTATGGCCTTCGAGCAACGTGGTATGTCTGTGGCTGCTTATGAGGCCTAGCTCCATGTTTTTCTAGCTATGCTATGCAATTGGTGACTACAGAAAAGGAAATGATTTGTTTATTTACTAAAGGAATAAATTCTAAGTTGCAGGTATTATCTGTTCATATGACCTCTACAGGAAAAGGCTTCAATGAGGTAACGAATTTTTTAAAAAGAGTGGAGGGGGTGAGGTAAGACGGTCAAGCTAAGGCATTCTCTAAGAGGACCAAGAACTCGGCTAACTTTAAAGGATCATACTCTAAAGGATCAGAGAGGCTAATCCAGTGTGTTATGCCCGCCTCTACAGGTCCACCTCATAGTTTGATTCAGGATAACTAGGGAATCATGCCTTCGATGGGCAGCATTCTATCTTTTGATTGTACTTGCTATAATTGTGGAGAACCTGTGCATATGAGGAGAAATTTTCCCCACCCACGGGTGTTAGAAATAATACAACAGTAGAGTAGAGCATTAGTACCCACAATAGATGGTAATAATGGTCGATGACATCCACAAAGTGGGCGAGGAGAAAATTAGTGAGACCGCAGAGGTAGGGGAAATGGTAACACAAGCATAGGTAGAGTGCAGCTAGGCAGAGAAGTCATCTGTCATGATGATTGGATTTAGTGTTACGCCTTTCCGGGCAAGAATGAGAAAGAGGTATCTGATGCGGTGATCACAAGTGCTACTCTTGTTTATGACCGTATGGCTAATGTGTTATTGATTCGGGTTCTACTTATTCTTATGTATCCATGAGATTTGCCTCAAAATCTGATATGAATTGTGATATACTTTATGCTCCCATCCATGTTTCTACCCTAGTTTGAGAGTCTCTCATAGTCACTCAAGTCTGATTTGGTGATTTTGGATATGACTGACTTTGACATAATCTTAGGCATAAATTGGTTGTCCCTCTATAATGTTGTGCTTAATTTTAATATTAAGTATGTGACTCTAGGAATTCCGAAAAGGAAAAAGTTAGAGGGGGAATGGGTGTACAAGCCTAAGCAAGCTAAGATCACATCCTCTATTCGGGCTAGAAAACTGGTAGGGCAGGGTAGTTTTGCTTATTTGGCTCATATTCGAGATGTTGAGGTTGAGTCTCCATCTATTGAGTCTATTTGTGTGGTGTCAGAATTGAGAGAAGTGTTTCCTAATGACTTGCCTAGTATGTCTCCGGATAGAGTTATAGATTTTTGCATTGATTTAGAACCCGGTACTCGCCCCATTTCCATCCCTCCATATCGCACGACTCTGTTAGAATTTAAAGAACTTAAGGCTCAAATATAAGAACTTCTTGATAAAGGATTCATCCGTCCTAGCGCTTCCCCGTGGGGTGCTCTTGTCTTGTTTGATAAGTAAAAAATAGTAGTATGAGGATATGCATAGATTATCGACAATAGAATAGAGTCACCATTCAGAATAAGTATCCATTTCCTCGAATAGATGATATTTTTACCAATTGCAAGGTGCATAAAGTTCTCCAAGATTGATCTCAGGTCTGATTACCATCAGTTGAAAAATACGCATGAGGATGTGCCCAAGATAGCGTTTAAAACCCGCTATGGGCACTATGAGTTTCTAGTTATGTCATTAGGGTTGACTAATGCGCCTGCAACTTTCATGAGTTTGATGAATGGTGTGTTCAAACCCTTTCTTAATTCATTCGTGATAGTCTTTATCGATGCCTTTTTGGTCTATTCGAAAAGTGAGGAAGAGTATGCCAATGATCTCCGTATTGTTCTAGATGTTCTTCGGAAACAAAAGGTATATGTTAAATATTCGAAGTGTGAATTTTTGTTGACTTCAGTTTTCTTTTTGGGGCATGTAGTTTCAAAAGAAGGTGTAATGATAGATACCCAAAAGATTGAAGCGGTTGAGAATTGCATTCGACCTAGCTCTGTGATGGAAGTTAGTAGTTTTAAGGGGTTCGCTAACTACTATCGTCGATTTGTGAAGAACTTTGCGTCTATTTCCACTCACTTGACAAATTTGATCAGAAAGGAAGTACCCTTTGATTGGACTAAAAATGTGAGAAGAGGATTCAAAAGCTCAAGACTCTCTTGACTACAACGTCTATTATAGCATTATCGATGGAAGGTAAATATTTTATAGTTTATTGTGATGCTTCACATTCTGGTTTGGGTGTTATGTTAATGCATGATAAGAATGTTATATCTTATGCATCGCTACATTTGAAGGTTCATGAGAGGAATTATTCAACACATGATTTAGAGATGGCAGCGGTAGTATTTACTCTTACGATCTAGTATCATTACCTCTATGGTGTCAAGTGTGAAGTATTTACTGATCATTGTAGTTTCCAACATGTGTTCACTTAAAAGGTCTTAATTTGAGACGACGAAGGTAGATGGAGCTACTTAAGGATTATGATATCACCATGCAATACCATTCGAGTAAGGCTGATGGAGTGGTAGACGCTTTGACTCAAAAAGTAGTGCGTATGGGTAGTTTATCTTGCTTGAGCGTAACCAAGCGACTTTTGACTAAGGAAATTCAGACCTTGGAGCTTAAGTTCATGCAGTTGGGCATCTCACAGAACGATAGGGTGTTAGCTAGTGTTGAGGTTAGGGCCACGTTCATGGAGGAAATTAAGGCCAAACAATTAGAGGATAAAAATTTGAATGAACTTAAGAAGAAGACTGCGATTGGTAAGGCATAAGAGACCACTCTTAATGCGGAAGGGGTTCTCAATTTCAAAGGAAGGATTTGTGTTCCTCGACTTGATTAATTGATTCCAAAATTGTTGACCGAATGTCATGGTTCATGATATTCCATTCATCCGGTGTGATATACCGAGATTTGAAGCAAATTTATTGGTGGTCGGATTAAGAAGGATATAGCGGAGTTTTTGGCTATGTGTCCAAATTTCCAACAAGTAAAATATGAGCATCAAAGGCCTGCAAATATGCTTCGAAGAATGCCAATTCTAGAATGGAAGTGGGAAAGGATAGCTACATGTTTGTGGTTGGTTTATCCAAGACTTTAGGGAAGTTTGATTCTATTTGGGTACTGGTGGACAAACTGACTAAGTCCTCCCATTTTATTCCGGTAAAAATAGATTATAATGCTGAACAATTGGCTAAGGTATATGTGAAAGAGATAGTGAGATTTCATGGGGATATCCTTTCAATCATCTCAGATCATGGTACACAGTTTACCTCCAAGTTTTGGAGAAAATTACATGATGAATTGGACACACAACTCACTTTTAGTACAACCTTCCATCCACAGACGGACATGCACACATATGTTACAACCCTCAAAATTAAATAAGATAAAATAGAGTCTCACATGTGCTATATGAGTTAATAAGGTGTTAAAATGATGAATAATAACTTTAGGAGGCAGTTTAAAGAGCTTGGAAGTCAAACGTCAAAGAACGACCAAGACGTTCAGAAATTAGTCTTGTGTGTGCTAGTGTGCCTTTGCATGTTTTATGTGTTTTTTGGTGTCTAAAATGATAGGAGGGGAACCTAGAATCTAGATGGTTATGCATAGGGTCGAAACATCCGTCTACGACTCTCCAAGGACCACCCTAAGGGTTCTTGAGGAGGACCCAAACATTGGCCATGAAGCTGTCAAAACAGCCCAAACCACAACCCCAAGCGACATCCCTTTGATCAGTTGACACCCCGTCAACAGGGGGCGTGGCTCCACACTTAGTTGTGGGAGATTAGCCCCCATTTTGGGGAGTCTATGACCCAAACCACAGACCAGCAAGACGGTCCGTAGTCCAGACAACGCCCCGTCAATGGGAGCCGTCGTTTGGCACCTGCAACTTTCTGCAGGGTTTCGGCCAACCTAGGGGTGAATTGGTAAATTCACCTCAAGTCCTAATTAAGTAGTAGACAGTTATTTTAGGTGTTTTGAAGTATTTTAAGTTATTTTAAACAGCTAGACCTAGAATTAGACCTCAGTTTTCAAAATCAAAACCCCTCTCCCAAGTAAAGTTCTCTCAGGACTCCATGGGAGCTTGAAGTCAAGTAGAAGCTACGATTGAAGAATTTAAGTGATTTCTCCATAACTTTCGTGGGATTTATACTAGTAATTTATGGTGATTTCATCCTTGACTCTTATTTCATTCAACTAGCCAATTCCAAAGGTTTTTCAAAGATCACCATAAACCTTGAAATTCTATTTTGTACTAAGCATGGGTTTTCGCATAAAAAGGTTTAAATTGATGTTTTATGAAGTAATCAATGTTAAGTGATAGTTTTAAGATAAAAAATATCCATGAACCCATCTATTCCTTAAATTCATAATTTTGGCTCTAAAGTGGGTGTTTGATCATGATCTAATTGTGTTGAATTTATGTTTAGATTGTTATGAGCTATTGAATTATATGTTGATCATTGTTGAAATTGTCCATAATTTGCCTTATAGTATTGATGTCTATATTGGGTTTTGTTGTATCATTGATACGGATGGACTATTCGCATAGTCTTATGTACATTATCATTGATAAGATCTCTTGTTGTGTGAATTTGTTGGAAAGGCTAAGGAAGGGTGATTGTGGCTATTGGAAAGGTGGTGATTTAACCTAATTCCTTTGTTTAATATAGAATTGATATCAAATTGCTATTGATTGGTATGGTCCACTTATGGTGGCGGTGTTTAATTGTTATAAATGTTATTAACATGGCCTTGTCAGCATTATTATGTGAATTGTGGTATTATCGTCATATAGTATGAACGAATGTATAAGGTGAAGGTACTTATGTGATGTCTATATGATCTTGTATGGGTGCTATAGTGATATGATTGAATGTATTTCCTCTCTAGTTGTTGATATATGATGATGAAGGACCAAAGAGAGTTTATATAGAATGATGTTGTATCTTGTGCTGGTAGACTTAGTAGTCCCTAATTGGTACTTTAAGTGTATTGAATAAGTGTATGAAAAGTTTAGGATCATTAGACCTAAAGTTGGTGCCCTTTCTTGAATGATTAATTAGGTATTATAGAGTATGTCCTGAACCAGTAGACCTAAGTATGGTGCCCCTTCTTGATGATTCTAGAACCCTAAGTTAATCTGAAACCTTGAATATGAAAAGAAGGTTAATGATGAGTCTTGGATCGGTAGGCCTATGGAAATCTTTCAATAGGATTCAAATGAGCTATCCTAATGAACCTTGATCGATAGACCCTTGTGGATCACTTCTTGGTTGTGGTATTATGACTTGGTAGGGCTTAGGGATGGTACCTTCTCAAATACTCTTATTTGAATGAACTTACTCTATAAGCACCAAGGCAAAGCACAAAGTGTATATTCTTAAGGTTGTAGCTCTACTCGAGTATGAGACTAGAGAACAAATAAGCCTTTTGATGTCCCCTATACCATGTGCCTACATGGGATGTGTCCTTAGTTCTACCTTTGGCAAGTAGAACACCTTCCACGGTGTGGGATCTTATGACACTGGATTCCATATATAGCTAGTATGGTCTATGTCGGTTAATGCCTATTCTCATCATGCGGGATGTGCACTCTAGTATTGGATGGGTTCTACATGTAGGCAGTGGAATGAGACATTATCTACACATGGCACAAGTAGGCTTTGAAGATGCTAGGATGAGTTCCCTAGGTCTTTCAAGACCACTATGTTAAGTCCCCTAATTGTTTAATTATCTCTTAAATGGATTTAATAAATAATGTTCACTTAGTAAAAACATGTAGAATAGAAAGGTTCTTATCTAGGGTAGCTTTGAGGATCACTTAGGTGTGCTTGAAGAGGGTGTATGAGCGGTCTCTTCATGTCTTACTTAAGTGACTCTTAGAGTAACGTTAGGTAGAGAGTATAAAGTAATGAAAAGTCGTACTTGTTGAATATGGAATTTGTCTT
Organism: Solanum sitiens; assembly: GCA_016801875.1. Taxonomy (NCBI): domain Eukaryota; kingdom Viridiplantae; phylum Streptophyta; class Magnoliopsida; order Solanales; family Solanaceae; genus Solanum; species Solanum sitiens. The sequence goes on from JABWTJ010000147.1 coordinate 1,688,855, forward strand.
ATATGTGATTGTTGACTTGTATTATGTCTCTTAAACTCTTGTGATGAAGGTTCCTATCAAAATAACATGAAAGAATATCTTTAAGTAAATATCCCTTTTTGCATGATTTTCTTGCATGTTCACCATATTTATTGAATTAATTGTGCTAATTCCATATGTTTCTCTATGTCTACAAGTGTAGGTGGAAAGTGAGGATTTTCTAGAAGTTGAAGCTTGAGAAGTAGATTTATCTCAAGAATGTTATGTCCTCATATGTTCGAGGATATGGACTATGTTTCCAGTTTTCCTTTTCTAAAAGACTTTGTAATAGACTATAAGTTTCTTTTCAAATTGATGAAAGGATTGTGACCCTATGATATTGACTTGTGTCTAAGGTGACTTATGATGAGACTTAGTTTCTTTCTTACGTTTCATAAAAGAGTTGACTATTATTGTGAAAAGTTTTAATTCCGCACTACTTTTCATATATATGTGATGAATGAATGCTAAGAGACTTGTACAAGACCTCCGAGAGGTGGAGTACGCCGTGTGATGACTTGGGGGGGGGGGTCTCGAGTTGTTACAACAAAGAGGACTATTCAAGTGTTAGAAGACATGTTGAGGGTATGCATGATTGAATTTTGAGGGCATTGGGATAAGTTGTTACCAGTGTATGAGTTATATGATAATAATAATTATCACTCCATTATTGACATGACACCGTTTTGAGGCACTTTATGGGAGGGGATGTAGATCACCCATTGGATGGTTCGAGGCTTGAGATGTGAAGCCTTTGGGGGTTGATTTAGTGAAGGATGCTCAAGATAAGCTGAGGAGTATTCAAGCTAAGCTTTAGCGACCCGGAGTAGATAGAAGAAATATGCAAACCATAAGGTGAGAGACATGACATTTCAGGCCGGTGAGAATGTTCTTCTTAAAGTATCATCCATGAAAGGGGTGATGATATTTAGAAAGAAGGGCATGCTTAGTCCTAGATACATTAGTACATTTGAGATTCTTGATTGTGTAGGACCGGTAGCGTATAGATTGGCTTCACTTCCTAACCTATTGGGAGTTCATCTGGTATTTCATGTATCCATATTGAAGAGATATGGTGACGGGGATTATATCATTAAGTGAAATTCAATTGTGTTAGAAAAAGAACTCCTATATGAGGAGGAACTGATCGCGATTCTTGATCATGATGTGCGTAAGATGAGGATAAAGGAGATTAATTCTGTGAAATTTCAATAGAAGCATCGTCCATTTGAGGAAGCTACTTGAGAACCCAAGAGGAAAATGCGAGACAAGTATCCCCAATTGTTCGTTGATTCGAGTGCTACTCTATTCCTTCAATAGCCTATTTTTCCTAAGTTTGTCACTCGGGGAAGAGTGATGGGTAAATTGGTAACTATCGTAACGATCAATTTTCGTCATTATTGAAAAGCCAATGGAGAAAAAAATTTGGGTCGAAAAACTTTTCTGCAGTAACTTGGAATATTCCAACCTAGTCTAGATTTGGACGAAATTGGAGTCATTAAAGTGTAGTAAAATCTTGTAACAATTGGATGATTTAATTATGAATTTGATCACATGAGTAGATAAAAAAGACGTTAAAGAACCCATAAAACTTTACTGATTGAATTTGGGTGAGTAGAACTCCCCGAATTGATGTTAGCGTGAAAAATAGTTCTTGTGTGCCGTTGGCGGAAGGTGTGTTGTGAAATAGGGATCATGGAATTATTAAAGTTAATCATTGGTTTCGTTCAAACCTCTGAACCGGGATTTTCCCACCGTGGCGGGGCCGTTTTAGTGGAGTAGATGCTGCCACAGCGGGACAGACGCGACGTAAAGTGGGAAATAAATCCCAAAAATATTTTATTCTACAAATTACAAAATTGAGAGCTAAGGAATGAACCCAATGATTTTCTTGACAGATTTCCACCATTCTTGAGGCTAAAGGTAAGATTTTAACTCCTCAATTCCGTTTTTGATCTATAGATTATAATCTAATGGGTAATTATCGACAGGAGAGGGTTTTGATCTAGAAATTATGATGGAAAAACTCCTAATTTGGATATTGGAATCATGAGTTTAATCTAGGTTGTATAGAATTGTTTGTAATTTGGGTAATTAGTTACTGGTTATTGATTTCCAAGTTATATTATTTGTTTGTAGACCAAGAACAAGCGGAAAGAATTCAGAAAGGGAAGAATCAAGTTACTTAGGAGATTCAAGCTTGTTTCGAGGTTGGTGATGATTGTGATTTCATGATTGTGTGATATATGTTTGTTCTTGCTTCATTATAATACATGTATGTATGCGAATGTTGCATTATTGATCACACTTGTTGTAAATGAGGATAGATGAATGATGAATGTCATGAATCATGACTTGATTATATGATTATGAGAATTTACTTGTGATTGTAATTGTGGATTTTTGAATGGGTGGGGTGTTGTGTTTCAACATACGAACTTGGATCGGTTGCCACGTTTTGGTATAAATATGGGATCAATTGCCACGTTCCGACATAAACATTGTATTGGGTACTACGTTCTGGTATGCTAACTGTTTGAGTTTGGGTTCCTTGAGAGGACCAATGCCTTGTCGTAACTGTGTATATTGAGAAATGTGAAATTGTACCTTGTTCGTAAATGATAATGATACTGTATATGTTTGGTTTATGCATGTTGTTGTTATTATTATTATTATTATTGTTATTATTATTATTATTATTATTATTATTATTATTATTATTATTATTATTATTATGTTGTATTGACTTATGTATGTTGCACTTAGTGGGATAGCCGCATGATCCTATCAGTACATTGTGGTTGTATACTTATACTGCACTTGCTCTATCTTTATTGAGTATAGGGTATGCGGCTATTGACAGACCTCGTGTAAAAGATTAGTGATCGTCGTTCGAATTCAAGAGTGAGCCAATTCTTTTGGGCTGCCATGAGTTCTCTTTCTATTTAGTCAATCTTATTCGGACTTAGACTAGTTCATTAGATATTGTTATGTTTAGTTGGGTTGTACCCATTTTCCTTTAGACTTTTTGGTCATTGTTAGATGTTTCGGTACATTGACTTTCAGGTTTTAGGCGTATTTTTCCGCATTTGTTTAGTTATTAGACTTTTGTTTTGGAGTTTATGGGAACTCCATGTTTTCTTTCCCTAGCATTTAACTTGCTTCCGTAACTTAAATGTCATAGTACTTTGGTTGAGTTGTTAGTTTGGGTTGTAGTAATGGTTCTCCCACCGGAGAGTTAGTGTGGATTACACTCACCACGGTCTGGGTCGTGACAATATTACAAATTTCTATTATATAGAAGAGTGAAGAGGTAGGACAACCAAGGGTAAAATTGTAATTTCATTCTAACAAAAATTTATTAAGAAAGATAGTAAATAATCTAGAAAGATCTTTCTATATATGAAGTGAATAATGATCAGGGGTAAAAATATAATTTCATACTACCAAAAATGATAACAAGAAAATTAAATATTTCTAGAAGCATCTTTAGTTATTTTTATTACTATTAACTTATTTTGTTATTACTTCACTTTTTTTATGAGTCATTGTAATATCTATTCATTAATCTATTTTACTATTACTTTAATTTAACTCTTAATATTTTTTCTATTCATTATGCTTATAAAAAATACCTACTTTAATATAAATATACATTATGAATTACTTATTTTCACCTTTATTTTGAATTTAATGAATATACTTGACAAGAAATAAGTGTGATAAAATTAATAATATGTGTTAGATTGAAATAAAGAAAAAGATGTTAAGAAGTAATTTTACAAATAAGAATGAATAGGATGATATATTTACATTTAAGACGATCAAGAATTGAAATGAAATTTCATTCTAACAAAAATCTATTAAGAAAAATAGTAAGAAAAATTATAAATTCTAGAAACATCTTTCTATATATATATATATATGAAGTGAATGGTGATCAAATGTAAAAATATAACTTCACGCAAACAAAAATCTATCAAGAAAGATAAAAAAGAAAACTAAATAGTTCTAGAAATATTTTTAGTTATTTTATTACCATCAACTCAGTTTGTTATTACTTTACTTTTTTATGAGTTACTGTGATATCTACTCATTACTCTATTTTACTATTACTTTAATTTAATTGTTAATATTTTTTCTATTCATTATACTTACTAAAAATGCCTACTTTAATATAAAATTCATTATTTAAAAAATATAATTAATTACTTTTACTTTGGCTCTAATTAATATACCTGAAAAGAAATAAGTGTGATAAATTAATAATATATATAAATAAAAATAGTTTTAATATTGAAAAATAATATTTTAAAGATGTCAAAAAGTAACTTTACAAATAAAATAAATAGGATGGTATATTTGCATTCAAAGTAAACTAAAATGTTTACTAGATTATAAAAAGGCAGTTCTTCATTAAAATAATAATTTTTTTACTTTTATTTGATTTCAAACATATTAATCTGAATAGTGAACTAATGTAAGTTTGATTTAAATTCAAAGTTGACAGGTCAAAATGTGATATTTTTCTATTATGTAGAAATATGAAGTTGAGGACGATCAAGGATAATATGGTCATTTTCATATATATTTCGTTCTAAATTTTATTTTTAAATTTGTCAAAATATTTTTTCAAGTGGCTAAATTTTCTGGATAAGTTACATGATTATTCTAGAAACTATAAGTTATAAGATTTTTCTAGACCTAAATCCATGATACAAGTAAATAGACACTAACACATTCTTCATTTCATTTACTCCACAAATCTCTCCCCTCTCATGTCTTATACCAATAAATTTCTCGCCATTTATTTCTGATTTGCATCCTAAAATAATACACACTTCGATATAGATCTCTTATTAGGAAGATCAATAATGCAGCTTTTTTTTCAACATTAAGAATTTTATTTTTGGTTAATTCCCTACATAATGACCCTACTTTTGTAAAACAATTATAAGACAAAAGTAAAATTCACTATTTCTCAGTGTTACTTTAGAAGAAAGTTCTTTCCTTACCATCTTAAATTGTTCTCCTAATTTTAATGAATATAAAGACAAAATATAAAGTCGTAACTTTTTTTTTTATCTTTTTATCATTTCGTAAAGAATGAGATAATTCATTCTAATATTTTGTCAAGTAAGTCATTATTTTTGTTTGTTAAACATCTATAATTTTTTTTATAAGTTTACTCAAAACTAATCTATAGATGGGATCAGTACGAAAATTGTTAATATATTAAGACTCATAATTATAATCTATTTTCTTGATTGATTTTTAAATAAAATAGAAAAAGAATTTCATTAAATTAAATATTTAATTCAAATATATATTTTTGACATGATATTAATCATTGAAGAATCTAATATATTATTATTATCTCTTATTATATTTATTTGAAAATGTCAAAATAATATTTCTATTCGAAACTAATTCAATTACTATTATAAATATATATAATGTTGTAATATTGAACCTGTAAATGAACCGTTCATTACGAATTCGTTGATCAATGCTTAGTATTCTATCAAATGCAATTCTTATGGTGCAAATATTACAAAAAGAAGATGATAACATTGTAGAAAATAGATACAACTTGCGAAAATATATGAAGATCGATAAACTTTTTCAAAGATATCAGCATTTTATGTTCCTCGAATGTGAAATGTTTTAACTCATAATCTAACGCAATTCTCTATTTCCTTGCTGCACAGAATTTTTTGAAATTCAACTTTCTCGATTTGAGTTGTAAACAATGCATTTATGTCGTATGAACATTTGAAAAAGATTATTAAGTGATATATTGAAGTTGCTTACTGTAACAAAAAAAGGTGTAAAATATAGAAATATCATATATTTAGAGGCTAATTACATCCTATCGATATCTCATTTTTGTTGTTGGTCTCGAATACATTCCTCGGTTGTCTGATACATTACTAATGATATATATTACTTCATGGGAGGGATGTATCCAAGAGGGGATAAAAATATATCTGAGAGGGGTTTATGATATCTTAAGTTCTGAATTTATGTAATTTTTCCAACAAAATATATGAAATTATATTTGGCCCGTATCACGAGCCTTAAATTATCTAGTATTAAAAGAAATAGGGAGTTCGTTGGAATTTTTAAAAGTGACTATGAAGCAGTGAAGAAGTAAAGGTAGAAAAAGGGTTGTTGTAATAGCTTAAGAATTTGGAATTTTATGATCTTTAATTGGCGAAGGAGGAGCAATTGCACCTTTTTTATAAAATGAATAATTGAGTGAGTTTCGATCTTGAGGGTAGTATATGTGTAAGAGAAGAGAAGAATCGATATTACAAAAATAATGAAGATGAAAATGGAGAACAAGAGGAAGATTAAGACAAGGAGGGAGAAGAAGAAGAGAAACAGATCGAGGAACATGAAATTGATAAAATGATAAAAGAAATGCGACAAATTAACTAATGAGTTGCATTGAAGAATAATTTTTGTGAGTGTAAATTATAACTTGAGATTAATTTAGTTTGGACTACTATTTTTTTCTTTTCATGCACATACATACTCAAGAAAATATCTATCCTACTGTAATAAAAAAATTGATTTCTATAGACAATATTTTCATCTTAGAATCTCTAATATGTATAAATTAGTTAGATAAATTATTTTAAATTTAATATGTTTTTTAATTATTTTTTTATGATTTTACAAGATTATGGATTACAATTTGATCATGGGTTACGAGTTTGAATTCAAGACAATTACTCAACACATTTCTTTTTAAAATTATTTTGTCATTTTATTAATATCAATGTCTTTTAAAACTATACTGTTTCCTGTAAAATATTTTTACTACTCAAAATGAACTTAGTTTTTCTTATACATTAAAATTCAGTTTTAGAGTCTATTTTTATATAATAGTATTTTACGTAAAAATTACTTTTTTTAAATCAAATATACAAGATTTATATTGCAAATATTTAAGTTGATACTAAGCAAAATTTTTACTATTAAAAATAAAAAATCTATCTATATAAAAGGAAATTATTATTAAAAAGGATCTCAATATTTTATAAAGTAATTTCATTAAAGTTTTATTTTAATTGCATAAAATTAAATATTGTAAATATATGTTTGAAACATAAAACCTATTGTTATTACTTAGTGTTTTAAAAAAAAATGAACTTATTAAATATTAAAAATCTATTTTTGCTTTAAAAAATTGCGTGAACAAAACCTTTGCATATGCATAATTATATATTTTAATACAAATTTGATTTATTATTAGTTTTAAAAAACCTCATATACATACAAAAATTTAAAAAAGGTATTCCATATAAAATAATTTCATAACTCTACATCACCCATCCATTACTACATAGTCCTATAATCCATGAGAATTGCGTTAATAACCTTATTTTTTTATTAGTACTTATCTTAAACTAAATAAAAATAAATAATCACAAAAAATAATTATAATTATTTAATTAATTGCGTCAAATTTAAATATTTTAAATAGTTAATTTCATTTTTCATTTTTATTTAGTTAATTTATGATTACTTTTATTTTGTAAAAATGAAAATCTAACATTTATACAGTGTGAAATACATAATATGCCATTTAATTACTTAGAAATTATGATTTAAGTAATTAGGAATCTATATAATAATATAAATCTGAATCTAAGAATGATGATGTGGCATGCCTCAATGGCCAGAATGACTATTTAGCTATTTTGTTAGAATTTTGAAATTTTTACTTATTTTCTTTTCTAAAATCTTCATGACAAATTATATATTTCATAATTAATTATTATTAGCATTTATTGAAATTACTCCCACTAATCATATATGTTAACTAATAACATTTTATTTCATTTATAACTTTCCTTATTAATAAAATATTATTAATTTCCTAGAAGCTCTCTATATTCTTTATGTTACAAAAGTTTTCCATTTTAATTAGATGAATTATATCTCATTTATTTATTTCCTTATTAATATAATATTATTCTTTCTTAAAATCTCTCCATTTTCCTTATGTTACTACGGTTTTCTTCTCTTTTTATTTTTGGGATAAATTAAATATCATCATTATGAGTATTAATGTATGAGAAAAAATCTGCCAATTTTTACTTATAAATACAAACTGAAAATGACATATTCTTTCTGGCACAAATTGATTTCACTTTCATTCTCTTTGTAATATCTCCATTAAAATTTGATAAGTTCAACAATTCTCTCTTCTTCTTTTAAATATAAGTTAACAATCCATTTTGTCGTTCGTGAATAATATGTTTTGTAAATTTTATTTTCATCTTTTTTTTCTCTCTTTCCTCATGTATGATATAATTTTTTCTCTCTCTATGTAAATAAATTTGTTCTCATCAAGGTAAGTATAATTTTTTTTTCTCTATATAAGATCAACTATCTTCTTTTAAAAGTTGTATATAGATTATAATATCATTAATTATGAATTTGAATTTTATGTTTTTCATTTATAATCAAATGTATCAAAATTTAACTAATTTTTTTTATCACCAATCTTGAAAATATTGAATTTGCACAATACATGTTATTTAAAAAATTTATATGTACGTGGGCCTAACTAATTTATTGATGACCAATTTTAAGGAATATTGAATCTATGCCTAATTTCTTAATGATCCATGTTAAGGAATATTGAATCTGTATAACACAAATTAATTAAATTTTAATATGTAAAAGAGTTTTAATATGATAACAAATTTTGATGTAATAAGTTTTTCTCTTTTTGCTTCTTTTATTTACTTTCCAATGAAAATCAATATTATAGTATTATCTAATAACAAAGAGGAAAGAAAATGGAGGAGCGAGGGATGGCGTCGAAGGATTATAGACGTTCAAATTATTGAATGAATACAACATTTTATGTTATTGAGGATAAAATGATCGTATCACGCTTGAAAAGTATTAAAGTAGAATTATGATCATTCAAAATGTATAGAGATAATCTCATGGTGTATGCACTTTTTTTTATCTTTTACTTTTTTTCATTTTAATACAAGTATATTATTTATTTATTTAATCAAAATTACAATGTTCCGCATAACTTAGGAAAGTAAAAAATAATATAAAATAATAATTACTTACGTAAAATCCAAAAAAAAAAATACATCATTTTACAATTCAAGCAATCTAATCATCCTTGACCAAAAAATAATTTCTAATTCATTCAAAAATAAGTATTAAAGAAAATTATTGCTAAAGAACTTATAAATGTTATGATTTTATTAACTTACAAAATAGAAGTATTAATATAAATATTTGTACTTATAAACATATATAATTGATGATTATGAAGAATTTACTAATATAGTTTTCTATTAAATTATCTTTATTTTTAGATATATTTAAATTTTATTAGAATTCAGTATGATGTTGAGAAATTTCATAAAAGTTGAATTTGCGGTATCTTTTTCTCTTTGGAGATTTTCTTTATTTTTTCCTACTTTATATATGCTATATTACTTCTCTTTTTCTTTTTTTTTGAAAATTCACACATTTTATTCTCTTAGTAATATTAAATGTGTAATGTTAAGAACTCATTTCTTATAGAATAATGAGAATTTTCATTATTACATTAGTTTAACTATACGATAAAGTAAAATTAGATTAACAATCCAAACAAGCCAACCATCCAAACAAGCGGTTAATGTAATTTAATGATCTTTATTTTCATTACTCTCACATTTTTAATTATCATAAACCCTTGATTTTTTTTATCATAAAACCCTAAAATAATTAATAGATATGGCATTATTTTATATTTCATATTGTAGTACCACAAAGAAGGATACTGCAAGAATTTGTAGAAATGATCACATTATTAGCTCTTTAAGCAAATTAAGGGAGTAGACATCGACAAGAGCTCGCAAGATTGTGCATTGATTTCGTATTGTTTCCTTCTATTTTTAATTATTAAGATCGTAGAAAAATTAGTGCACATTTTATATCTTCTTTCTATGATTTTTCTTTTATTTTGTGTTTTATACATTTTTTTTTGTCAAAGTAATAACTTATGCTCCGTCTGCGAAGTCTGCTAACTACTAACAAAATATTTTATGTCCAAATTATATCAAAACAATGTTATTTTCCCCTCTAAAGTGTCTAAACAAACACCACCAATTAATTCACGGCGAAACTTGATGAAGTAAACCTCCCGGGAGCGCTAATATAATATTTTCAGAAGTTAGAGGGAGTTTAAACAATTTCAAGTTTTTTGAGATTATAAAAAGATGAGCTAAATTCTACGGTAGTTATCACGACTAAACAAACGCCTTAAGAAATAATAAATAATAGGGTAATATTATATTACATTTTAAATATATTAAATTTAATACTTTGAACAATGTATTAGAATGAAGAAGTAATTGATATCTAAAGTTTCTCTACAACCGCGCGAAGCGCGGATAAGTTCTCTAGTTATTATAGAAAGGTGTAAAACATTAGGCCATTTAAGAAAATTGTGAAACAACTAACAATTCATTAACCATTTTTGTTGTTTCATAATTGTAGGATAATTATAACACTAGAACATACTCTTTAATAGTGCACATATTTATTTTGTTTATTTAAAAATATTTTTATTTGTATACAAATTCAATTTTTATCTCAATTGTGAACTTTAACAATGTTCATAAATAATTTTAATCATTATTCTTAATAGGAAATTAGAAGAATTATTAAATTTGCCAGATATTTCTTTGTTGATAAAAATAGAAATTGTTGTAAGTATTATTTTTTCTATTATTAAACTTTTTTTTTAATTCAACATTGGGCATAACCCATTTATCCCCTAAAATGAAATAAAATAGGAATAACCCAGGCCCAAAAGTGACCTGGTACTATCTGCCAACAACAAAAAATTAAAAGCTAAAAAGGGAAAGTAATCAAACGCTGCTGTCTAAGAACACTTTTCCATTCATAATGCTTATCTATGTTCCTCCGAAATGACCCCAAATTCTTTAAATTTTTGTTGAACCAATATTGTTGAGCTTGAGTGAATTCCAGATATAAACTTAACATCTCACAAGTACCATGGAATTGATCTTCTTGAAGACTTTTTCAGCTCAAATGGGTTCTAACAGTATATCTAGGAGCTTGTAGCCTCGACCCATGAATTTTCGTCAAGAATCAGCCATGGTGATAAATACTCTTGAATCTTTCCTTCTACGCAGAACGAGATTCGAAGAACTGAAACCACTATGAAAAGATCTATCTTCGAGAAATCTTTCCGACTCAATTGACCTCAGTTCATTACCAGCAATTGGTATGTGAAATTGTCTTCGGTGTTACCGTATCTCTTTTATTTGCATCTGATGTTCATTTCCCGCTGATTTGTCATTTTAATCATTAATTCCTTGGTTATGTATTGAAACTCTTGTTTTGCATCTTCTTAATCCGTATATGTAGGATGTTTCTTTGTTCCGTCTTTAAGATTTTCCTTGCTAGTTGTGGTAGTTCTTGTATGTTATTAAATTGAATGACATTAGTACCTGCAAACTGAACTCTAGCTAAATAATCTGCCAATCTGTTTCCTTCGCTATATGTGTGAACCACCTCCACCTCTCCTTTCTCTATCCATAATTTTATGCATTGTATGTCTATTGAGATTCACCATGGAACTTTCCATACTCCAACCAATACTTTTTTAATAATGAATGAATCAGTTTCCATGATTATAGGAAGCAATTCATTCTCTATACAATACTTCAATCCTGCCTTGAATGTCTTCACTTCCGTAACTATATCATAACATACTTCAATAACACTAGTTTCTACAAATATTAAGTTGTCTTCTTCATATAGAATACTAAAAGTTGTCGAACTAGGCCCATGATTCCCTTTACTAGTGCCATCAATATTGCATTTATATCTTCTTATGGGAGGATGCATCTAATACACCACTCTGAGTATTCTTCCAATAATTTGACTATCATAGACCATGTATTAGGGAGATTTTTTGTTACGACCGGGAGCACCCCCTAGAAGTTACATGACATACTTGACCTCTCGGAGATCTTATACAAGCCCATAGTTATCATTCATCGCATTGTCATAGGTAAATTTAGCGGAAAATTTAAAACTTTTCATAGCACATCATATGCTAGAACATCACTTCCATTATATATAAATTATCATAATGCATTGTTAGACTCTAAGTCTCTTTGCCATATTAGACTCAACATCATTAGTGTATATTAGGGACATGACCATTTAACATCCATCATAACTAAGCTATTACATAACTTTGAATAAAACATAATGTGTGAAATCCTTGAAACATAAGGATCCCTTTCCTTGATCTTGGAAACACATATCAAGCCCTTCACCTTAGAGACATCCTTTAAGCATCCATAACCTACACTTTGTGTAAAAAAGTGAAGAAGAATGGTGTTAGTACAAAAATGACTAAGTATGGCGACCATGCATTTAAATAGGGCATTTCACTTTGAAACCATGCATCATGCCTTTTATAAAACTTCTTAAAACTTGTTACAATAAGCATGATAAAATTCACATACTTCATATAGACATATACAATGGTCATAACATTACATAAGCCATGTATTGCATTTAAGGCACATTTACATTTCATCCACTAGAAACTCATTTCATTTACAGTAACCTTATTCTTTCATTAACTCCTTAACTTCCCAAGTAACCCTCTAGTGGTACTTGGTGCAATGTATGAATAGTGTCCCATTCCACCATCCACACTCAAGCATCACCTTAAGGTCAAAAGGTAAACATACATATAACCTTTATTAACCCAACACGTATATTCATAGAAGCATAACATATCATAAGACACATACTTTACATTTGACTCAACATTCTTTATGAACCACATAGAAGAACTCATTACAAGACCATATACAAGTCAAGACTTCCAGTATCATCATAGTAATACAATAGTAAACATTAACATACTTTTAACTTTACTTCACATAAAATATCATAAAACTCCACTCATAATCCCAATTTAAGCTTACTAGTGCAATGCATATGTAAAGTCTCATAACCTCACATATACTTAGTAAACCCATAAAGAGACTACAAGCATCATATACTCCATATTGCATCAAGACAAGTCTATACAACTTCATACATGTCAAGTAAGTCCTCATCACATAGTCAACAAGACCAACATTATGCATCTAGAGTAAGACGTCATCATATAGACACTATAAGACTCATTCAATGCATATTATCATGAAAGTAAGTCAATACCATAATGTCATGCATATAAGACATATACATAGTCATATACTTATAGTACACGTTCCTAGAACTCCCTTCAAGAGCTACTTGTGCAATGCATAGGTAAAGTCCCATACCATCACCTACACTAAGAAACTTCCCTTAGGTTATCCTAGTTAGGGTTCATTACTTTACTTACATTGTACATTTTACATTAGGGAAATTCTAGCCTTAACCAACTGTAAGACCATTTAAGCCACAGATGGAATTTGGTGTCATCCCCTCACACCAAAAGAGGGTATCTTACTTGCCAAGGTAAGACATGAATATCATTCTAGCATTTTAGGTGGATCCACTAGCTAGGTCCTATGGGAAAACATAGTTATGGAAAATTGGAGGCATGTATGGAAAACCTCTTTATGCCAATTGAGGCATTGTAGTTATCCACCTCGTGAGGACTATGGTGAACAAGCTTTCCCATATTGGGAAAGGGCACCCATCATCTTCAAGTTCACTTAATGCTAATCTAAGTTCCCTTGAAGTCTTTACTAACTTTACTCCATAAAAATGGCTTTAGGATGTTTAACTCCTCATATTATTAGCTCATAGGTTATAGATGAGAATGTCTATTCATCAACCTAAGTAATGTGAGAAAACCTTTCACATGGACATAGCATATTCAAGCACAATCTAGTTTAGGATAAAATTGAGAACACCTTTCAAGAGACCCTCTCTTTACTTGATCATGATACATTCATCATGGACATACTTTCATGTGTGTGTATGTGTACATATATGTGAGAAAACCTTTCATATAAACACCCTTGGACCCACACATGTTCATACTATACTTCATGCATGCATAAGTGTATAGGTGTAACTATATGAGTAATCCTTTCATATAAACACATTTAGACACTATACATTTTCATACTTCATCATATCATATACTTCATATCATAGCATACAAGACATGTTCATAACTTAATCATGCATTCATATTCATGTATATATAGGCTCAACCAGGAACTATCCTATCAAGGCATTGTGTGCAATGTATAGGCAAAGGCCCATACCGTTGCCTACACTAGTACATCTATTAAGTCATCCTAGTTAAGATACATGACATATTTCATGGACATATACTATACATGCACAGTAGTAGACATTAGTGCATATGAGAATTATCCTTTCATTAGACACCATGAACCTATACTACTTATAAGCATGCATGAGGTGTGAGTGTGTGTACCTTGGTCAACATGATCACATAATGACTATCAACATCACATTGAGGAAGCCACCCTCTTAAGACCACAATTCACATTCAAGCATAGACCACACACCACATAATATCATAGGAGACAAGACAACTTCAACATTTGTATTCTAGACTCCTAACATTGGCTAAAATCACACATTCATATAGGGAAGCTATCACATCCGGGGAGCACCCCCTAGACGTAACCGACGTCGTCGTACTCTTTGAGAACTAAGACTAGCCTCTTAGCTTATATCATTACATTCATAGGTCAAAATGCGGAAAAAGTTAAAACTTTTCATTACTTCTAAATTGAGGTTTATATAGGCCTATACATACACATAATATATATTCATATCGAGTATACATAGACCCTTTGTCTAAGAAGATTACATAGTCTTTTACTTTTATTGCACATAGATATATAAGATACTTAACATAGTCTTAAAAGAGTTTCTCATCTCATAACCATCTAAAACAAGAGTATATCAATTGGGCATATCCCATACATCAATGTAATAAAGCCACATATAGGCTATACAATTCGTACTCAAATGAAAAGGAAAGAACATAGAAGTCTTAAAGCTAAAACAACTTCATAAGCTTGATATTGGCACTGCCCACGGAAAGTGAGGACCTACCCAACTTGGATGATTGAGAAGTTCTAAGTCTTCTTCAAAGTCGTCTCAAAAGCCCTTCAATGATCGGAACCTAAAATGTTGGGGAAAAGGGAGAAAATGGGGTTAGCACATCACATGTACTAAGTATGAGACCATATGCACATATAATATCAAATCATGCTAAAAAGGGACATTTCATTAAAACATGTTCCTTTACATTTGAAAAGTCTTATGCACATTCAAGAACCAATACAAGTCATTAATGCATATTTATCAATTCAATACTATGTACTATACAAGACTAAACCACCCTAAGTTTAATCAAGTCACATGCATCTCAACATACTTGAACCCATAACCAAATACAACTCCATCATCAAGTCATAATATCACAAGCATGAATAAGAGTTCATCACATTATAATAAAGCAAGACCATTACTCATGACCCTCATTAAGTCCACTTGTGCAGTAACTAAGCAAAGCCCCATAACTTTACTTAATCAAGTCAACCTAGCAAGAACCATAACCAATGTCCAAACTCCACAAAACATATCATTAAGAGTACATAATATCATATTTTAGCAATAAAGACCAAATACATGTTCATAAGAGTAACCAACATCACCTAGTGTCATTTACATGTAAGATCATCACGTTATCATCATTTACATTTATAAGCATATACATACACAAGAACAACCTCCTAAGACTCCTTTCAAGGCTAACTAGTGCAATGGATATGTAGAGTCACATACCCCTACCTATACTAAGCTAAACCCTTTAGGTCATCCTAGTTAGAGTTCATTCATTACTTTATTTTACCTTTTGGGAACATCTTGCCTTAACCGACATAGACTATATTAGCAAATGTGGAATTCGGTGTAACACTCCGGAAATACCATGACTTAGACTAGAGCTTAATTTATTTAATAATGTTTAAAATGATGTTTGCAGACCTATATTAATGTAAAAAACTCATTTGGAAAAGGTTAGAGCTAAAATGACAAAGAAAGACCTTGACGTCAAAAACTAGCTAATTTAAACCAGTTGACATCCCTATGTTTGGTGATGGTTTTGAAGTGTCAAATGAATTCCAAAACTTGTAAACAGAACATAGATAGGTAGTATGTAGTACAAAGGGTCCAAACGTCCAGTAACGACACCCCAAGGACCACCCGAAGGGTCATTAGGGAGGATCCAAACATGGGTGGGCAGGCTGCCTGGCAGCCTGCGAACAGGCAGGTTTGGAGGAACAGCTGTGCGACGCGAGCTGGACATGAGGTGTTCTGTCTCAAAATTTTAGATGAAGCCTCGCGACGTGAGGCTGACATGCACCTCACTGCTTCAACTCAAAATTTAATAAAAATGACGGGATTTGGCCCCGCGACGCGCAACTACTTCCCAGAATCGTTAAAGTCGTATTTTTGGTAATTTAACCTATTAAAAAGACCCATTTAAGTGGAGGGTCTTTTTGGTAGTTCATAGGACGACTATATATGGATATTAGGTCAGTTTTAGACCACTTTTACACGTCCAAAATTACATCAAACGAAATTTCTTTCATCTCTCTCAAGAACGCTCTCTTTTCCAAACTCCATTGAAGAACAAGAAAAGCTTAAGGAA
Organism: Solanum sitiens; assembly: GCA_016801875.1. NCBI lineage: Eukaryota > Viridiplantae > Streptophyta > Magnoliopsida > Solanales > Solanaceae > Solanum > Solanum sitiens. The sequence continues at coordinate 1,705,599 of JABWTJ010000147.1, forward strand.
GAAGACGAAGACTTCAAGCTTTTCATCCAATTTTCGTGGATTCTTCATCTATAAGGTATGTGTTTTTCACTCTTGGGATTCCTTTCCCTAAGAGGTCCTTTCAAGATAAGTTTTCAAGAACTTCAAATACTAAGGTTTTTACTCTACAAAATGGATTCTCTTCCTAACCCTAGATTTATGATTTTCAATGAAAAGTAAGTGTTTTATATGTTCAATTTCATATGAATTAATGAATATGTGGTTAGTTATGATTGAATTTTGTGTGAAGCATGTTCTTATCTAGATAATGGTTTCGTATGGTTGTTCTACTACTTGATAATATGAAAACGTAGGGATTGAAACTAAGACTTGAATGAACTCTTTAATAACTCTTTTTTCGTATCCTATGACTTACGAATTAATCTTGTACATGATTTAAAGAGTTGTTCTTGATTATGCTATTGAATATTTCACTATGTTATGGTTATGAATGTTGTAAGTTGAATGTAAGTTCTTGAATAAGGTTCTTGGAAGCAAGAGGTAAGTCTTCTAAAGTTGTGATTACTCTACAATGTTTATGTTAGCCTATGAATCATGATGCTATGGTAAGGAAGTATGTATGATGTTGCTATGTGTATATGTTGAGCTATGAACATGCTAAATGTTAGATCATGATAAGAACACGAAAATGCAAGATTATGATATGCTCTTTTAAGCTTTACACAAGGTGATTATGTTATGTTAATCTCACATACGAAGGGTTATGATGAAAGGAAATTCTCATCTAATCCTAAAGAGCTCATGATCATGTTTATACAAGGAGTTAATCTCCTATGACCTATGATTATTTATGATAAAAGACAACTTAAAGGTTATTCACGAAAGGGACTTAAGCTAAGCACCGATGAACTAGATATGAGAGGTGTCCCTTCCCTAGTTGGAAGGTAGGTTCCCAATGACTCTCATGAGATAGAGGCTGCCATGTAATGTAGAACTATGAGTCTCTAATATATCTCCTAATTCTTGAACTATGCTTCCACCATAGGATACTAGCTAGTGGATCCATCTAGAAAGCTGTGTCATGTTAGGTTCTACTTTGGCCGGTAGACCACCTTCTTTCGTTGTGGGGTTTTATGACACCAGATTCCATGTTTAGCTCACATGGTCTATGTTGGTTAAGAGGAATGTTCCCTCGTGTAAAATTAAAGACAAGTAAATGAACGTTGACTACGGTGACTTGAGGAGTCTACTTACTATAGGTAGGGGTATGGGACTCTACCTAGACATTGCACAAGTTGACTCTAAGGGAAGTCCTAGGAGATTGTTCTTATGTAATATGATAACACGAATGGTATGATGCTTATGATGCATGGTGTTACTCTTATATAATGTTGGTCATTATGATGAATATGTTATTGGGTTATATTGCTATATGAAGTGATGACTACTTATGTTACAAAGTTATGTGAAGCAAATATTTACTCATGGTCTCCTATCTTATCTACTTGGTTGTGTGGGGTTATGGGGCTTCACTTGACCATTGCACTTGTAGGTTGGGGATGAGATCATTGGTAAGTGTTTTGTGTGTTATGTTGTATGATCCTTTGAATATGTGATGTTAACATGACTCTATGATAATATGTCTTTGATTATGATCATGCTTTAAGTTGATGGAATCCTTAACTTGTATATGTTATATGGTATGAGCATTGAAGATTTTCATATGACTTAACATGTTTTCTAAATAGAATGATAAATGATCCTTTTTCATGCATGTCCTTAAGTGTTATGTGCATATACCGATACTTAGTACATGTGGCGTACTAACCCCATTACTTTATTTTACTACAAATGTAGGTTCCGACCATTGAAGGTTAAAGAGGTCGATTTGAAGAAGCTTGGAACTCTTTCTCCAAGTCTTGGTAGGTCCTCAAGTTCGGGGATGCTATCTTTTATATTCCAGCTTATGTAAATTTTTAGTAGTTTTAAGAATACGCTATTTCCATTATGTTTCTTTGGATTCTTTTGTATTAAGGCCTATATGACATATTTAATAATTATTGGATAAGTCCAGATTTGCACTATTTAGATGGTTTATATATGTGAGACAAGTTTTAGAATATCGTATGCTATTATGAATGTTAGGTATGAAGTCTAAGTATACTTCACATAAGTATGTAAAAGTTATAATTTTTCCGCAATTTTACTGATCACATGTTATGACGAATGCTAAGGGCTTGTCTGAGTCCTCTGAGGGGACGACGATGCCGGTCTCATCTGGGGTATGCTCTCCGGGTGTGACATCCGGTGTCATGGAACCCTACACCGAAGGAAGACGAACTACTTGCCAAGGTAGTACCATGACATAAACATACCAACTACGTGGATGCACTAGCTAGTATTCCTATGGGGGCAATTCAAGAACTAGGAGATATAATTGGGACCCTCTTTATGCTACATGCATTATAGTCTACAATCTCAAGAGTACATTAGTGATCCTACCTTCCCTACGTGGGAAGGGACACTCCTCCCTCTAGTTCAGTCGGTGCTAAGCTAGAGTCCCTTTTGAAATGTCTTTAATGTCTTATTAATCATCATAGATTAATGTAGGTCATAGGGTCTATCCATTATACAATCATCATGATAGATCAATAAGAATTGCAGTAGTTTAAAGAAATCATAGCCTAGACGAGATACTACTACAATTGTCCATAAACTCTAAATCACTATAAACGTGCTTCATAATAGGCATTCATGGAAGATAAATTTACATAGGTTAATCCTATTCAAAATATCATTCATTGATACACATTGTATCCATTACATATAATTCATAATCATATTACATCATAGGCAGTAGCTAACCATAATTTTAACATAATTGAATCTCACAATAAGCATGCTAGAATCATCAATTTATAGGCTAAAGCATGTAGGTCAATCTTACCAAATTTCCTTTGATTCGATAACTAAGGGTTCATACCCACAATTTATTCATAATATAAACTTAATACAGTAGCTACAATGATCTATACTCAATCGAAATCCCACAACAATCACCATAAAGTCGAACTTACTGTGAACACATAGAACATAGGCTAGTTTTGTTCAGATCTTCATACATGGATCCAATTGGATCATTCATCAACAATTCAATATCAATATACTTAAATAACAGTAAATATAAGCAATTCAAGGTAAGAGAATCACAATTCAACCAGTAACAAGCCATGATCACAATGCCCATGCAAGGGCTAAATCAAGTTTGGGAAGGGACATGGGTTCATCATGCAATTGGATTCAAAATAACATTAAAACCAATATATTAACTTCAATTCATCATGATTTAAACATTAAAAATGTTTTTAGAAAGAACCCATGGCTAGATTGAAGAAGGAGAACTTTGATCATAAAATCTCTTTTGAAACTTTGAGATTAACTCTCTAGATGGAAGGATAACTAGAGATGAAGGATCACCATACCTTTATATTAATGAAAACCTTTAAAACTTGATGAATCATCCATGGAAATCCAAGCTCTAAGCTGTTCTTGAGCTTCACCAATAATGGTAGTTTCTGGGGAGAATATTTTTCGAGGGAAAGGTTTATTTCGTGAGAAGGGATTGGGAATGGGTTGTTCACGTGTTTCATCCATTAAATACTCCCAAAAATAAGTGAATTTATCAATTAGAGTCAGTTTAGGACGTGGGGTGAATTTTCCATTCACCGCTTAAATAAAACAGACGCAAGACAGCAGTTACAGGCCACCATCGACGGACCCAATCGACTGGCCGTTGGTTAATCGACTGGCCTTCCTTTGGCTTCCGTCGATTGGTCCTTGGCCTATTTTTGGGTTGAGACTTGCCCAGGATAAGTGTCAATCGATGATACCTCACCTACGGGCCCTTGGTTGACCAACTAGCCGTCGTTTGTTCAGTCGATGGACACTGCCAAGACAGTGTCTCGACCAGCCTTGGGTCCTTCTTGTGGGTCCTTTTGCGTGGCCCTTTTGAAGTCGTACCTGGACGTTTCCAACGTAAATACAACCCTTAAAAAGTTGTATACCTTCCACATGAGTTTTACCCAAAACAAATACTCATCACACGTCCAAACATGCAATGCCCCATCAAGACACACACATGCATGTCTCAAGGCTATCTTTCAAACGTCTTGGATGTTCTTGGACGTTTGACCCCCAAACTTCTCGAAACTTCATATAATACCATTAAACATTATTATAACTCATTTTAAGACTTCATAAGCTCATTTAATACAATTATAACCACGTATAGACATTTGAAGCACATAGGTGACTAATCGTCGAACGTCTTGGTCGTCCCTTGACGTTTGACTTTCAAATTACCTCAAACTTTACGCACTGCCTCTAAACCATATTATAAATCATTTTAGGACCTTAAAACATTAAGAAAAACATGTTACGCTCTAGACACCCTATCTCATTTTGGGGGTCTTACAATATCCTGCACTTGGGAACATTCGTCCTCGAATGACACTTAGAACACTTGAATCACAACAAGGACTTCAATGCATCATAGAGCAGTTCATCATATTCATAACATCATCACATAGAAGTTAATGCACCAAACTTACAAGGAACACAACTTAAAATCATTTAGCACTCAATACACACAAGTAAGCAAAACTTCAATTCCCTTACTCCTTAATGCATCAATCACAAGGTTCTTATCATGTTAATAGGAGGAAAATCCTTCCCCTAATCATAACATGGTCATTACACTTCCTTTTATTAAGAGCTCATCATGTAAGGCCATACATAGGCAGATTAAAAAATACTCAAAAGCCATTTAAGCACTCATATTTCAATGCACATAGACTTGAGTTAATTGAATCAACAAATATCTTTATTAGTTAGACCTAGTGCTATGAAGGTCACACTCAACCATACCATGCTTAGTGGTGTCCTTGGAGGAATGTCCTTCTCCTCAACACACTTACATGTATCATGAGTTCATACCCAAGCAATCACACAAAGATCATCTCTACTGTAACATGAGAATTTCTCAATTTTTAAACCAAAGCATGCTCATATTTCCTTACTAGTGAAGTCTAAATGGTAAGTCACACCAAATACATCACAACGATTAGGAAGACATTTCACAAAATCTCAATTTCTAGCATAACATTGGTCTTTACAATAAGCATCATCGGGAAAAATAACAGAAATCATAAGCACACACATGCACACTTAGCTACACATGCTTTCATCTTTTAAGAGTGAGCCTACAATCATGCTTTCCAAACCATACAAGTCACATAGTTTTCAAGAGACTCTACACATTTCATTTTAAAGAGACCCAACTTTTCATTATAAGGCTAAACCTTACATATTAAAAGTGACTAAAACCAAGTTTCTTACCTTATCTCATGAAATCAAATGCACAATTAGCATGTTAAGATGCACATTTACCATGTTAAGATGCAATTCAATCATGAGAAAACCATGAATTTTATCAAAATTTCCATTCATGCACCTTGGAATCTTCAGAAGATCTTTAAGGTGTTGTCAATCAATACATACCAAGCATATAAAGTTCATGCAATTCATACTTTATGTAAGACTATATTCATGAACATGCTAACTAAGAATTCATTAGTTTCAAGTTCAAGCAAAAATAGAAGGACAAGGTAGAAAATATCTACAACCTTACCATTCATCACCATCCCCCACTTAGGGTAAACCCAATTAAGAGTAACTTAACCCAACCTTAAGAGGATTTTAACTTAACAACCTTCATTTTTTTTTCATCACCTAAAAGTGATTACCACTTTAGAAGGAATTACAGTAAGTCAACCAAGGTATTCTAAACTTTACCACCTAGGCAATTTATCCCCTAATCATCAAGTTAGGTCATCTCATTCAACCACATAAGGTTTTCATACCATACAATAGACACCAAGGTCATACAACATTAGAGGAAAACAACAAGGAGACTTAGCCATAAAATTTCTTCTTTTTCTTTAGACATTACAGTAAGGTGACTTCTAGGTCACTAAAACCAACATCATCACCCTACCAAGACATTATACCATCTTCACACCTAGGATCACGTATATACAAAGGACTCCAATCCATACTAGGTAATCATGAATGTTCACACATCCCAACTAAGGCAACATTTGAAACATCATGCATATATTCAAAGGGAAATATTGAACACCTTAAAACACATATTCTTAGGGTAGCATGCTTTTATAGGTAGTCACTAAGCATTTCAAGCTCAAATCATATCATGATATACATTTCTCAATATAACATGCTATTTCACATAAATCTCATATATAGCCATAAATGGCATCATATCATGCCAAAATTCACCTTCACACATACTAATCAAACCATAAGACCAAGTTAAGCATTAACCTAGATTTTCTCCCTCAAGCATATAATATACCATCTCATCCAAGCGATCACATCTAAAAGACCACCGGACAAGAAAACATAACAGATAGATCTTATAAAGTTAAGTTTTATGGAACGATATGAGAATGATGAAGAAGGGAAACTCTATAATCTTATAGCCTCTCATATCATTTGATGATGTCGTGAATCACCACCAATGAACACGAGACTCTACTAGACATGACAATATGAGACTTTTTGGACCCTAAACCACTTTTAAAACCTCATGCTCTGATAACACGTTTGTCACATCCGGGGAGCACCCCCTAGAAGTAACATGGCGTACTTCACCTCTCGGAGGTCTTATACAAGCCCATAGTTATCATTTATCGCATTGACATAGTAAATTTAGCAGAAAATTTAAAACTTTTCATAGCACATCATATGCTAGAAACTTTACTTCATATATATATAAAATATCATATTACATACTTAGACCTTAAGTCTCTTTGCCATCTTAGACTCAATCAACATTAGAATACATTAGGGACACGACCCTCTAAGACATAAAACATAAGTATATAATTCATAACACTTTACAGTAAACATAAGTAGGAGATCCTTGAACTTAATGATTCCTTTCATTGAGCTTGGGAATCATCTATCAAGCTCTTCATCATTCAAGACATCCTTTAAGCATCCATAAACTACATTTTGTGTAAGAAGTAGAGAAGAATGAGATTAGTACAAGAATGCACTAAGTATGGCAACCATGCAAAAACATGCATTTAAAAGGGACATTTTCTTTGAAATCATACTCCATGCCATTTTGAGTAAATCTTCATAAAACCTTTAAATAATAACATTGAACTGTGTTTCCTTTTACTCATTAACTTCCCAAGTAACCCTCTAGTGATACTTGGTGCAATGCATCACCTTAAGGCCACAAGGAAGCATACTATGACAACTCATTGAGGCAGCCACCCTCTTAGACCATATTACACTTTCAAGTATAGACCACACAACACAATTTAGTATAGAAGACAAGACAATCTTCATATTATACTTTAAGCCTCCTAACATTAGCTATTCACACATTCACATAGGGGAACATGGGTAGGGGTCATCAATCATAAATACTTCACCCATGGCAGCACCTACACATGCTCTTACATAGCCATTTACATGCTCATAACAATAGTAACATAACCTAGATTCACAACTATGATAGAAGACTAGGCACAAGTTACACATAAGGTGATCATCATAACCACTTATCCATATATTCATCAATTTTCCTTCAAGGCAATGGTCAACACATATATAATGACAATAAAGTAAACACCGTCACAATAAGTGGACCATACCACACAATGCCATACAAGGCTTCATCAACTACAATACTATAAGAAAAGTAGAGAGGAAGAGTCATTATTACCATTTCATTATCCTTTGATCATCATTGATCAATACACCCTTTCAATCATTAATACATTAGAGGGCAGTAGCTAAACATACATTTTATCATAAAGGAACTATATACAAGTTACTGCAAGATCATTGTACCATCCAAGACTTATATCATATATATATATATATATATATATATATATATATATATATATATATATATATATATATATATATATATATATATAGACAGAGAGAGAGAGAGAGAGAGTTATAGATCATCAAGTAACTTCCCTAGTATTGATCATCAATCAAAATTCATCAATAATGTACATATAGGGCAGTATCTTAAAGAAATCATAGCCTAGACGAGATACTACTACAATTGCCCATAAACTCTAAATCACTGTAAACCTGCTTCATATTAGGCATTCATGGAAGATAAATTTACATAGGTTAATCCTATTCAAAATATCATGCATTGATCTACATTGTATCCATTTCATATAATTCATAATCACACTACATCATAGGCAGTAGCTAACCATCGTTTTAACATAATTGAATCTCACAATAAGCATGCTAGAATCATCAATCTATAGGCTAAAGCATGTAGGTACATCTTACCAAATTTCCTTTGATTCGATCACTAAGGGTTCATACCCACAATTTAATCATAATATAAACTTAATACAGTAGCTACAATGATCTATACACAATCGAAATCCCACAACAATCACCATAAAGTCGAACTTAAGTGAACACATAGAACATAGGCTAGTTTTGTTCAAATCTTCATACATGGATCCAATTGGATCATTCATCAACAATTCAATATCAATATACTTAAATAACATTAAATATAAGCAATTCAACGTAAGAGAATCACAATTCAACCAGTAACAAGCCATGATCACAATGCCCATGCAAGGGCTAAATCAAGTTTGGGAAGGAACATGGGTTCATCATGCAATTGGATTAAAAATCACATTAAAACCAATATATTAACTTCAAATCATCATGATTTAAACATTAAAAATATTTTTAGAAAGAACCCATGGCTAGACTGAAGAAGGAGAACTTTGATCATAAAAACTCTTTTTTGAAACTTTGAGATTAACTCTCTAGATGGAAGGATAACTAGAGATGAAGGATCACCATACCTTTATATTCATGAAAATCTTTAAAAATTGATGAATAATCCATGGAAATCCAAGCTCCAAGCTGTTCTTGAGCTTCACCAACAATGGTGGTTTCTAGGGAGAATATTTTTGGAGGGAAAACTTTATTTCGTGAGAAGGGATTGGGAATGGGTTGTTCACGTGTTTCATCCATTAAATATGCCCAAAAATAAGTGAATTTATCAATTAGAGTCAGTTTAGGACGTGGGGTGAATTTCCCATTCACCCCTTAAATAAAACAGACGCAAGGCAGCAGTTACAGACTACCATCGACCGACCCAATCGACTGGCCGTCCTTTGGCTTCCGTCGATTGGTCATTGACCTATTTTTGGGTTGAGTCTTGCCCAATATAAGTGTCAATCAACGAGACCTCACCTACGGGCCGTTGGTTGACCAACTAGCCGTCATTTGGTTCAGTCGATTGACACTGCGAAGGCAGTGTCTCGACCAGCCTTGGGTCCTTCTTGTGGGTCCTTTTGCTGGGCCCTTTTGAAGACGTACCCTGATGTTTCCAACATAAATACAACCCTTAAGAAGTTTTAGACCTCCCACATGCGTTTCACCCAAAACAAATACTCACAACACGCCAAAACATGCAAGGCCCCATCAAGACACACACATGCATGTGTCAAGGCTATCTTTCGAACGTCTTGGACGTTTTTGGACGTTTGACATCAAAACTTCTCAAAACTTCATATAATACCATTAAATATCATTATATATCATTTTAATATTTAATAATATCATTTAATACAATTATAACCATGTATAGACATATGAAGCACATAGGTGACTAATCGTCGAACGTCTTGGTTGTCCCTTGATGTTTGACTTCCAAATCACCTCAAACTTTACACACTGCCTCTAAACCATATTATAAGTCATTTTAGCACATTAAAACATTAAGACAAACATTTTAGGCTCTATACACCCTATCTCATTTTTGGGGTCTTACAATCTTCCGCCGAATAAGTAGACTTAACGGGAATAAAGTGAGCGGATTTTGTCAATATATCCACTACCACCCATAAAGAGTCATATTGTTTTTGAGTTCGAGGAAAACCTACTACGAAATCCATATTAACATCTTCCCACTTCCAAGTAGAATTTGGATTTCTTATAGTAGACCACTTGTCTTTTGGTGCTCGGCCTTCACTTGTTGACAAGTGGGACACTTTGCAACAAACTCCGAAATATCCCTTTTTAGGCCATCCCACCAAAAAACATCTCTAAGGTCATGGTACATCTTTGTAGAACCCGGATGAATAGAGTAACGGGCTCCATGAGCTTCCTCAAGGATCTTACTACTCAAGTCATCCACATTAGGCACACATAATCTCCCTTCATACCTAAGAACACCACCCCCTTGGGAGAATGACTCATTCATCTTACCAAGAATCGATTCTTTCAACTCCATCAATAGTGATCAAGGTGTTGCTTAGACTTCACCTCAACCACCAAAGATGACTCGGAGTTATGATATACCACCATACCACAATTTGGAGAACTTTCAATTCGAACCCCTAAACGAGCCAAACTATGAACATATTTCATTAGGTTTCGCTTGGATTCTTCAACATGGGACACACTTCCCATGGACAACCGACTTAGAGCATCCGCTACCACATTAGCCTTGCCGAGGTGATAGAGAACAATCATGTCATAGTCTTTCAACAACTCTAACCATCTCCGTTGTCAGAGATTCAACTACTTTTGAGTGAATACATATTGAATACTTTTATGGTACGTATACACATCAACATGAACCCCATAGAGATAATGCCTCCATGTTTTCAAGGCAAATACCACAGCCGCTAACTCAAGGTCATGAGTTGGATAATTCTTCTCATGAACTTTGAGTTGCCTCGAAGCATAGGCTATAAATTTGCCATGTTGCATAATACACACTCCAACCCGACTCGGGATGCATCAAAATAAACCATAAACTTAGTACCCTCCAGTAGGGTCAATACCGGAGCGGAAGTAAGCATATTCTTCAACATTTCGAAGCTCTTTTCACATGCCTCCGACATCTCAAATTTCACATTCTTTTGGGTCAAGGTTGTCAAGGGAGAAGCAAGAGACGCAAACCAGTCGACAAACCATCTAATAACTGGCTAGGCCTAAGAAACTCCTAATATCAGTAGGAGCCAAAGGCCTAGGCCAATTTTTCACCGCTTCGGTCTTCCTTGGATCAACCTCTACATCTTCACTAGAGATAATATGACCAAAAAACACTACCGACCTCAACCAAAACTCACATTTGCTATAATTGGCAAAAGATTGGTGTTCTTTAAGCACTTGCAACACCACCCTCAAATGATCCACGTGTTCACCCTCATTTTTCGAATATACAAAGATGTCGTAAATGAAGACAATGACAAATGAATCTAGGTAACTTCGAAACACCCTATTCATTAGGTCCATAAACGCCGCCGGAGCATTAGTTAGACCAAAGGACATTACTAAGAACTCATAGTGACCATATCTTTTTCGAAATGTTGTCTTGGGAATATCGTCACTTCTCACCCTAAGTTGGTGATATCCTGATCTCAATTCAATCTTGGAAAAGTAACTAGCACCTTGGAGTTGATCAAATAAATCATCAATCCGAGGGAGAGGATACTTGTTCTTGATTGTGACTTTGTTGAGTTGACGGTAATCGATACACATTCTAAGGGACCCATTATTCTTTACAAACAATACCGGAGCACCCTATGGAGAAATACTAAGTCGAATAAAGACCTTGTCTAGTAAGTCTTTGAGTTGATCCTTCAACTCTTTCAATTCAGCCGGAGCCATCCGATAAGGAGGAACTGAAATGGGATTTGTATCCGGTAGCAAATTTATACCAAAATCAATTTCCCATTTGGGAGGAATAACGGGAAAGTCATTAGGAAATACCTCAGGAAATTCTCTCACTATGGGGACTGACTCAATGGGAGGAATTTCGTAGTCTAAATCTTGGACTCTTACTATATGGTATAAACACCCTTTAGAAATCATCCTACAAGCTTTCAAACATGAAATGATGCGACCTCTAGGAATAGAACTTCCCCCCTTCCACACTAAAATGGGCTCATTTGGAAAGTTAAACTTCACCACCCTTGATCTACAATCTATAGAGGCAAAACCAAGCATGAAACCAATCCATACCCAAAATAACATCAAAATCATACATATCAAGTTCTACTAGTTCAACATAACACCCTTTAGAGATCATCCTACAAGATTTCAAACATGAAATGATGCGACCTCTAGGAACATAATTTCCCCCCTTCCACGCTAAAACGGGCTCATTTGGAAAAAACTTCACCACCCTTGATCTACAATCTATAGAGGCAAACCAAGCATGAAACCAATCCATACCCAAAATAACATCAAAATCATACATATCAAGTTCTACTAGTTCAACATGAGTAACTCTATTGGGCAATATTATATGATAATTTCTATTTACCCTTTTTTTCAACCACCGACTCACCTACTGGGTAGACACCATAAAAGGTTCATTCAAGATATCGAGTAAAATGTAAAACTTTTTATCTACTAGAGGAGTAACAAATGACAAGGTAGCACCGGGATCAAGTAAAGCATATACATCAATAGAAAAGACTTTCAACATACTGGTCACCATATCGGGAGAACTCTCCTTCTCACCTCTAGAGCGGAGAGCATAAAAGTAGTTCTTTTTCGGAGCATCATTAGAACCACTTGATTGAGCTTGACCACTACCCTTGTCTTGACCCTTCACATTAGGGAAATCCCTAACCTTGTGGACACTTTTTCCACAACCAAAACAATTATATGTTCCTTTGAGGCAATCACCATAATGCTTCTTGCCACACTTTCCAGAAGTTGGCTTCTTAGTTGGCGAACTAGTGCTCCCTCCCTTTTGAGGATTAGGGTTAGACACCCTATCATCACGAGCCTTAGGGAACTTGGTAGGAACTTGACTAGAAAACCTCTTCTTAAACTTAGGCTTGTCTTGTATATCAAGCCTACCCTTTGAAGAACCACCATTAAAAGATCTTGCCCTCTTAGCATCTCTACTCTTTTTTTTAGGCTTAACTCTTCAACTTGTTGAGCATGAACCATGAGACAAAAAATGTTCATATTGTCATGTAGCATTGACGAATGTCATTCCTCTTGCAAGTCATCCAACACCCCCATCACAAAGCGGCTCATTTCATCCCCAGGATCGGAAACCAATGAAGGAGTATACTTTGACAATTTAGTGAATTTCAAAGAGTATTCAATTACACACCTCCTTGACAAAAGTTTATGAACTCCACCACTTTGGTTTCCCTCTTCTCCCTAGGAAAGAACTGATCAAGAAAAGCCTTCTTGGAAATTTCCCAAGTCACCGGTACACCCATTAAAGGCCTATTATCCCTCCATTGGACATACTAAGTTTGGGCCACATCTTTGAGTTGGTAAGTGTCTAATTCGACTTTCTCACTAGTAGTCAACCCCATAGCATAGAGGATCTTGTGGACTTCATCAATGAACTCTTGGGGGTATTCCTCAACATTGGACCCATAGAAACTAGGAGGATTTATTCTAGTGAAATCTCTCAAACGGGAGGCCATGGTGCCAACATATTGGTTTACTCGTGGTATAACCTCCCGATCAGCTTGGGCCGTCATGGCTTGGACTTGAGTAGTGAAGGCTTGTGCTTGTGTAGTAATGGCTTGGGCTATTTGGAGAAAGGCAACCCTTATGTCACCATCCGTCAAAGGTGGAGGATTGACCAGAACTTTGTAATCATTAGCAACTTCTTCAAGAGGAGGGACTTGATCACCATGGGGAGGTACTCCTGCATTGGTAATCTCTTCCTCAGGCCTTTGTGCCACGTTCCTTCAAGTATTCATTGCCTATAATCACAATGAAATAATTAGATGATAAAGGCACATAGAGTACAAGACTCTCTAGGCACGACATTGGATTTTTAAGAAAGTGTAGTAAAGCCACATATAGGCTATACAACTTAGATGATAACCATCTAAAACAAGAGTATATCAATTGGGCATATCGATATATAAGATACTTAACATAGTCTTAAAAAAGTGTCTCATCTCATAACCATCTAAAACAAGAGTATATCAATTGGGCATATCCCATACATCAATGTAATAAAGCCACATATAGGCTATACAATTTGTACTCAAATGAAAAGGAAAGAACATAGAAGTCTTAAAGATAAAACAACTTCATAAGCTTTATATTATCATTGCCCTCGGGATGTGAGGACCTACCCAACTTAGATGATTGAGAAATTCCAAGTCTTCTTCAAAGTCGTCTCAAAAGTCCTTCAACGACCAGAACCTAAAATATTGGGGAAAAGGGAGAAAATGGGGTTAGCACATCACATGTACTAAGTATGAGACCATATACACATATAATATCAAATCATGCTAAAAAGGGACATTTCATTAAAACATGTTACTTTACATTTCGAAAGCCTTATGCACATTTAAGAACCAATACAAGTCATTAATGCATATTTATCAAGTCAATACAATGTACTATACAAGACTAAACCACCCTAAGTCTAATAAAGTCACATGCATCTCAACATACTTGAACCCATAACCAAATACAACTTTATCATCAAGTCATAATATCACAAGCATGAATAAGATTTCATCACATTATATAAAGCAAGACCATTACTCATGACCCTCATTAAGTTCACCTGTGCAGTAACTAAGCAAAGCCCTATAACCTTACTCAATCAAGTCAACCTAGCAAGAACCATAACCAATTTCCAAACTCCATATAACATATCATTAAGAGTACATAATATCATATTTTAGCAATAGAGACCAAATATATGTTAAAAACAGTAACCAACATCACCTAGTGTCATTTACATGTAAGATCATCACATTTTCATCATTAACATTTATAAGCATATACATACATAAGAACAACCTCATAAGACTCCCTTCAAGGCTAACTAGTGCAATGTATAGGTAGAGTCCCATACCCCTACCTATACTAAGCTAAACACTTTAGGTCATCCTAGTTAGAGTTTATTCATTACTTCATTTTACCTTTTGGGAACATCTTGCCTTAACCGACATAGACCACATGAGCAAATGTGGAATCTCGTGGCATGGAACCCTACACCAAAGGAAGGCGGACTACTTTCTAAGGTAGTGCCATAACATGAACCTAGAAACTACGTGGATCCACTAGCTAGTATTCCTATGGGGGCAACATAGTTCAAGAACTAGGAGATATAATTGGGACCCTCTTTATGCTACATGCATTATAATCTCCAATCTCAAGAGTACATTAGTGATCCTACCTCCTCTACGTGGGAAGGGACACTCCTCACTCTAGTTCATTCGGTGCTAAGCTAGAGTCCCTTTTGAAATGTCTTTAATGTCTTATTAATTATCATAGCTTAATGTAGGTCATAGGTTCTATCCCTTATATAATCATCATCATAGCTCAATAAGAATTGCATGAGTATTGTCCTTTCATTACGATTCATATAAGTGAGGTTAGCACATTTACATAACCATTCATGATAAGGCACATTGGTAGTTATCACCATCCTTATAACATTTACACCTTAGCCAACACCTCACAAAATCATAGCCAAGACATTTCAATTCAACGTCATACCAACTCTATCAATCCTAATACAAGGTATACTTCAACGCAACATCATAACTTAATCACCAGTAACCACAATTGAAGTAAAGAATAGGGATCACAAGACTTACCAAGTCTCCTTCATAAGCCAACCTCAAGGTCTTACCATCAACCCTCAAACTCAACCCAAAAATGGATGTAATATCATCATATAATAGTAATCCACACACTAACCAAACCAATTGCAACAATAATAAACAATTCAATTCAAGATCACAACCTAGGGTTTAGGGGAAAAGGGTTCATCATGAATTCTTCAAGAACTAGGTCTAATCCCAACAATACAAGCTCATAGGCAGCTTATAGATTGAATAAGATGACTACAATAATCAACACATTCATAGTTCCTCTTGAATTTACAAGTAAGAGCCAAGACTTGGGGAAATTGGGGAAAGAACATGATCTATTCACAATTCCCACAATTAACATCAATTACACAATAATCTATACTAGATCAGTCATAGGCAATCATAATGTAACATAATCAATCATTAATTTCAACTTTAGAAGAAAACCCATTTGTATAGAAAACCCTAAGAATTTGAATAATTGAAATTCATCTTTGAGAGGACCTCTTGGGGAAAGGAATCCCAAGAGTGAAGAACCCATACCTTGTTGAAGCTTTATTCCCAAAAATTGAGTGAAAACCTTGGAGACTTTGTCTTCTTTCCCAAGCTTCTTGTTCTTCAATGGAGGATGAATGGAGAGAGAAGTGAGAGTAATTTGGGTTTCAACTTGGGTTTATGATTTTGAGTGGGAAAATGGATGAAAATTGACCTAAAGTTAGTATATAGTCCACCCCCAAAATACCCAAATTACCTCTCATTAAGTTGGACTTCCAGAAGTGAAGTCCAACTTAACTTCACTGTGAGATCCCGTCCCACTTCACGCCCCACTTCACGACTCGTGAAGATCTTGATGGGTCATGGTGGTGGTTGTGAAGAGTGAAGGCAGTAGCTCCTCCAAAGGAGCCTCTTCCAGTTATCCCACCAAGGTAAGACCACGAAGGACCTTTCCCCTTCCGTGAAGATGCACCACGGACCATCAAGTGGCTTGTGGTGTCTTGGACAGTAGCTAGGTGATACGCTCAAACTTACTTCTTATTTGAGAAGTAAAGCGGTCGTATCAAGTAAAGAACCCAACTGATGAGGTTGAGATCGATCCCACAAGGAAAATAGTTCAGACTTAACTTTATTCTATTATTACTATTATTTAGCCAACTATCTTCCGAGAAAACAAAAGACAAAAAGGGGGTTTTTATTTCTAAATAAATGAAAATGATTAACTAAATAAAAATGAACAACTAACAGATTCAGCTTTCGGAGTTTAATCAAATTATAAAAGTAACTAGGGCTTAAGTGTTCCCCACAGGTTCCTAACTTGGTAAATCTAACTATAACAATTCTATCCTAATATCTTGCATGTAAAGTGATAAGTTATGTATCTCTAAATCCTTGGTCTGGCATTTAGAGAATTTCACTCCGCACCTTGGTCCGGCTACGTGTGTTCATGTACTAACCCTTATCTTTACCTCATATTAAGCATAGTATTCGATATTTGACTAAGTTATTAACTCGTACCAACCAATACTAGCCTATTAGATAGTCGACACTAAATCTATGTTGATAATTCTTTTCCTATTATCTTCCTCCTTGGTCCGGCAAGTAGCATTAAGGCGAGTTCTAACGTTGGCCATCCGTTAAAAAGACCTCTACACGAAAGAATTATCAATACATGCAAGACACCATTCTAGAATTGTTATTTTAGTTAGATTTTACCTTGTTATTCACCCATGGTTCCCACAACCCTAGCTATGGGGTTTAGTTACCCATGTTCATAATTACACAATTCATATTGTTAATGAAAGAATTCATGCACTTACTTTTATGAGAACGAATAAATTTCAGAATTTAACTTGATTAATCAACAAAATCCCCAACGATCAATTCCGGAAAAAGTATCTTAATTCCCCAAAATCGAGAGTTCAATACTATAACAAGAGAACTAAAAATTATCAAAAAGTCTAACCCCAAAAATGAGATTTTTCAAACTATTTATAATAAAAACAAAACCTAATCAAAGAAGGATTCTATTTACTAAAAATTTGTCCAAACGCATCTGGGTCGACGGACCACGTGACGGACCGTCATGGACACGACGGACCGTCATGGCCTCCGTCGTCCCATACTTTACACATTCTTCTTCTGCTTTCTTCATTCCTCTCGACGGACAGGTATGACGGACTATTTCAAGCACGACGGTCCTTCGAGGGTCTTCGTTCCAAAATACTTGAACTTCTTGGAATTTGGGTACTGGGACTACTGCTCTGATCATCACGACGAACAAGCAGGACGGACCGTCGTGGCTATGACGGTCCATCATGGACTTCCGTAATCCCACACTTGGTCAGACTTCCCCATCTTCCTTCAGCAACTGCTCTCCTCACTACGATGCCACCTACAGACCGTCACAGCCTCGACGGACCATCTTAAGCTCCGTAGGTGGTCTCTTCTGCATTTCTTTCTCAAAGACTTCCACGTTCATCCTTGGATAGATTTTCTGCAAACAAAGAGAAACTTACATAAGAATCAACACAAAAAGGCTTTCGACACACGCTAAACTTAAGGAAAAAGCATTAGAAATACCGTGAAATCACGGTACATCAACACGCTCAACTTAAATTCGTTGTTTGTCCTCAAGCGACGCACTATGACTCACTACAAAATCTTTGTACAAGAATATCCATATTTTAACTTTCGCAATCATTTGGCTATCAATCCCGATCATTCTCATTATGTTCATGCATGGTATCACTATTAGGCATTGACTTGTGTAGAATCAGACCATGACACAGACTCACTACGCAATGACACCTATCCTCTTCAATTTCTCACCAAGGTTCTAATATTTCCGGTATTGCAACTACTGTCCTCACTTCAAATAACATCCTCATTTTTCACACAATGATTTCAGTTTGAGTATAAGGATCACTTTACGACACTCACTCTCAGAACAAATTCACAACTCATTTATACATATTGCCATAGGCTTGCCCTTATTTTCACTACTTTAAATTCGCCATACAACTCTTAGGATCACAATAGGACTTTTTAACTTGTAACATAGGCTCAGGGTCAGGTAGGGTATATTTAGGTATATTTTAGTGACTTGTTGCCCTCCTTGACATATCGACTAAACGCACTACCTTTTTATCATTCTATTTCGCCCAATTTCTCAATTTTCTTTTTACCTTGCTGCTTTCCCTTTCTCATCCTTATATGTGAGTGACTTTTCTATTTTATTTTTATTTTATTTTTTTTTATTTTATTTTTAGTCACTTCTGTTTTGTTCTTTCTTCCTCTTCATACTTTCAACCCCAATTTTCCGGAGTATTCCTTATAACAGCCATCCTCAACTCATGACTTTGCCATGAGTTAAGGTTCACAATACCCATGGTTGGGTCAGGGCCACGACAAGGTTGCTTTCTGCATTAGCCACCCTTAACTTATGCTTTTTTTTTTTGCATAAACTGAGGTGCATATGTCCAAGGAGGGACCAGGTCCAACACATTGTTACCCGAGAAGATCAGTTGGGATGACAAAGAATGATCTGTTTTTAGGCTCAAATCATTTGGATCAATAAAGGGTTAACTTCATTTGGTTTTCTGTTATTTTTGTTTAGGCTTAAGATTGACTATTTCGAACAAAGGCATATGATTCTTTCCTAATTGTTTGATTTGGCTCACTTTTAGCAGGACTAACCAGGCAAGTTCTAGCTCAGTATGGATGATGGACATTCGAATTCACCTCACACTCACTTGACATTCCTTACATTCCCAGATTATTAGACACCTAGTTCGAGTCTTAGATTCAGGATCATGCAGTAGTGTATCTTTATTTCATGTTTCAAACCACACAATTATCAATTACTATGCCTAGTCATGCATCATTTTGATTATCGGAATATCATATTTGTTTTGGCCATCATGCTTCAGATTTATACTCTGTACATAAGATATGACATGCCGGTTCAACAATAAAAGTAATTAGTCTTTTTGGGGAAAAAGAACACAGGCAAGAAAACCCCAAAAGAGGATCGTGAACTTGGGCTACTCAGAATTCACCCAAGTACTCACTTTCCATTTACCCCACCCCCAACAAAAGATATGCAATTGTCCTCAATGCATAAAAAAAAACTAAAATACACGAAAGGTAAGTGAAGCAAACCTGAGGCGCTAAGCGCTGGCGATCAGCAAGCTGGTGGGTCCGGTTTACCGGAACCCACTCCCTGCGTAGTCTGGACACCCTCAGTAGTGTCCTCAGCATCAACAGCACCATCAGTAGTGCCTCCCACAGTATCTACAATTCTGGAGCTAGACGCCCTGGCAGCTAACTCTACAGCCCTCAACGTACGGGCCTCCTCGTCAGCGATCGAGGCTCTCCTCGCAGCCTCCATCTCACGGTGCTCCTTCTTCCTCGCCCTAGCCTCATCCTCCTCTCGACCCCTGCGTCTCTTGGCATGCTCTCATGGGGGAGGTGGTGGAACATCAGAAGTGGCAAAAAGAGCAGCCATCACTGTGTCCTCAGCAGGCTCTGCAGAAGGGGCCTCAGACTCAGGCACCCTCGCCTCTAAGATCGTATCGAGATCAGCCCGCAGACTCTCAACCGCAGCCTGAAGGGTCGACATGTCCACCGGAGGTGCTGGTCGGGCTAGCACTCGCAACTCAAAAGCGTCTAAGCGCTGATGTACCTCTGCGATCTTCCTCTCTGTGTGCTGTGCCATCTTGCGCTCCATGCGCTCCTCTGCCTCAGCAATAGATCTCTGCATCCAAGGTTGGATGTGATGCAGAAGTGTAGCCATCTGTGCCTCGAGTTTGTGTACCCTAGCAAGTGGGACCAGAGTGGCGAAAGGAGCCGAGCGAGAGGAGCTCGGAGCAGTGCTACTACCCGGGATAGACTCGACCAGGGTAGTGTCAGTGTGTGAAGCAGCAACCTGGGAAGCCGTATGAGCATGCTCTATGGTATCTGCCAGGTTCTCACCAAGTGGGACCACCTCCGGGCGGGGCCCTCTGCGTGGAGCCAACTCATTGGCCTCATCCCTGATGAGGCCGATGTCAACATTTCCCTGCGGGGTCCTGAGCTGGTCAATGTGCCAAATAGGCACACCTGCGGATCTGCATAAAGAGAAAACCATGCAAGGAAAAGGGTAAGTCGTGGTGACCTTGAAGGCCCTCTCGTGCATGACCGCCTGTAGAAGCCAAGCGAAGTCGACCTCGAACCCTGCCATCATTGCGGGCATCAGAACTACACGATCCCATGTGACTATATTATCAGCAGCAATGGGGAAAAGGCAGTGGCGGACTATCAACCAAAGAAACTTGTCCGTAAAGGTCAAGTTGGCCTTCCTGATGGCTCCCTTTGGCTCCATCACCCAATCAGCAGCCTCTCCATCAATAGACAAGTGCTGGGCCATCCACCTCTTGGTGGTCTCTCTCAGCGATGGCTCACGTAAGAACCGGCCCTCTTTAACAATTTGCCACTGGTAGTCGAACTCGGCGGTGAGAGGTGTCCTGGTGGTATCAACATCCTCGCCGTATAGATATCGGCGGATGGTTGGAAGGGAGATGTCGACCTGTATGCCGCGTACTCGGACGTGCTCAAGTGGGGCCTGTTTGGCGGGGGCAGCCCACCTATCTATCTGTGATCGGAGAGTGGACACATAAGAGGCATAGAACTCTCGAACCAACTCCTCACTGTAGCGGCCCAAAGAATGAGCCATCCACTCCAGCCGGTGTCTGGTGAAGAGAGTGTGAATATTCGGCATGGTGGGGAGACTTCCCGTAAGGACCCACCTCTCCAGTGTAAGGGTCCGTGTCATGACGCCTTTATCATTGAGAACCTTGGCGTCTAAGTACACTTGGTATTGCCCGTCAACACACCACCAGTTGGGCTGGTCGGCAACCGGGGCAGGAACTCCAGTCGGTGAGCCAGGAGTGGAGTCAGTGCTGTCAGCCTCATCAGCCAAGGCAGACTGTGTAGCTGTGGCGGGTGCAGAGGCGTCTGCGGACCCGGAGGCTTCCTCTGACCACGAAACTCCTAAGGAGCCAGATGCTCCTTCGTCTTGGGCAGCTGACCCAGAAGGTGTGCCGGTCAGTGTGCACTCCTCATCTGACTGGGAGGCAGTGACTACGCCAGATGCCACCTTCTTGGGCATGGCTCTAGGTGCACGTGGAGCTCGTGCTGTAGTAGCAGTGCCTGGGGGCACGTACTCGGGATCATGCTCATCATCAGAGCCTATCACCAGTCGGGCAGACGGGGCGTCAGACTTGGAACGCCCACGGGCGTAAACGCGATCTCGTTTTGGTGCCATGAGAGGTAGTACCTGTAAAGAATAATCATGAGTACTAGAAGGAGCAAACAAGACAAGAAAAAAAATGAGACAAAATACACATAAATTCAAAGCAGTAATGACAGCACTGTAGTAGCAGTAAGGCACGACGGACCTGGTGACGGCCCGTCGTTAGTATGACGGACCGTCATGGGGTCCGTCATGTTATACTTAACAATATAGACTTTTAGAAAGAAGGTCTCTGACTGGTACGACGGTCGTACAGGACGGGCCATCGTGGGCATGACGCCCCGTCACATGTGTCCGTCAGTGGACACTTAGAAAAATTATTGAGACCCTTGGGACAGGGGTCTCTGACCGTCACGACGGTTCTGCAGGAAAGACCATCGTGGGTATGACGGTCCGTCACATGTGTCCGTCAGTGGACACTTAGAAAAAGTGTTGAGACCCTTAAGACAGGGATCTCTGACCGTCACGACGGTTATGCAGGACGGACCGTCGTGGGTATGACGGTCCTTCACATGTGTACATCAGTGGACACTTAGAAAAAGTGTTGAGACCCTTAAGACAGGGATCTCTGACCGTCACGATGGTTCTGCAGGATGGACCGTCGTGGGTATGATGGTCCATCACATGTGTCCGTCAGTGGACACTTAGAAAAAGTGATGAGACCCTTAGGACAGGGGTCTCTGACAACCAAGACGGTTGTGTAGGATGGACCATCGTGGGTATGACGGTCCGTCATATGTGTCCGTCAGTGGACACTTGGAAAATTTATTGAGACCCTTGGGACAGGGGTCTCTGACAACCAAGACGGTTGTGCAGGATGGACCGTCGTGGGTATGACGGTCCGTCACATATGTCCGTCAGTGGACACTTGGAAAAATTAAGGAGACCTTTGGGACAAGGGTCTATGACAACCAAGACGGTTGTGCAGGACGGACCGTCGTGGGCATGACGGTCCGTCACATGTATTCGTTGTTGGACACTTGGAGAAAACAAGTTGTGGGGTGTTGGGACGGACCCTATGACGGTTCATCATGGTTACGACGGTCCGTCATCGGGGTATCATTCTGTCATTCAGAGACAGAACTGGGGATGCCACAATCAACCCATGTGATTCAAACCAAAGACCCAACATTTCCCTGACGCTCTTTAACCTAAATACCTATCAAATTTACAAGTCTAAAGCCCTAATTTCTCGAGTTTTATCAAGGCATTTCGTGGGACTAATAACCTAGGTTAGACAAGATATGGTCAAAGATCAAAGACCCACATGCTAATAGTAAATAAAAACCAAAATGAACAGTAAATGGGTAGAGTTCAGAAACACATACCTTGGAAGAGGAGAAAACAACACGAAAGTGATGGCACCCAACAAGAAAAACTGAGAATCACAGCAGCAGACTCCGACGAAGAAAGGAGATTTGGGATGGGCAAAGGGAGAATGTGGGGAATTTGGGAAGGGAAGGAAGTTGAAAGGGGAGGAAATGGGAGAAAGAGGGAAAGAAACGGTTTAATGAAGGGGTGGGGAGTTTAAAAAGGTTTTAAAACTTTCAAAATTCCTTAGCCGGGTCGGGTCGGGTTGCTGGGTAATGATGTGACGAAACCCCGATGACGGTCCGTCACAGATGTGACGGTCCGTCATAGGTTCCGTCGCATGTGCCCTAATTTTTCAAAACAATAAAGAACGTACCTGGCACGTCGGAGTAATGTGATGGTCCGTCACAGGCATGACGGTCCGTCGATGTATTCGTCAGTGAATGTGGCAGAGTAATTTTCTGCAGAACTTCCTGGAGATGTGCTACCTGAAACTTTACAACCCATTAGTAGAAAATGCTACTGTTACTAGAAAGAAAACTATAAAGTGGTTAGATGATACATATTGGGTGGCCTCCCAACCAGCGCCTAATTTAACGTCGCGGCACGACTGAGGACACTCGATTACTCAGACTTCATCAAGATGATATTCCTCAATCACCTCATTCACCGATTCTGCATGACCTATATAGATTTTTAGACGTTGTCCGTTCACCTTAAACCGCACACCTTCCTTGTTTTCCAACTCAACCGCTCCATGAGGGAATAGTTGGGTGATCAAGTAAGGGCCAGTCCATTTGGACTTGAGCTTGCCCGGAAACAAGTGCAATCTAGAGTTGAATAAAAGTACCGAATCCCCAATCATAAACTCTCGTTTCTCGATTTTTAGGTCATGGTACTTCTTCATCTTTTCTTTGTAGAGGGATGAGCTTTCATAAGCTTTTAGGCGAAATTTATCTAGTTCATTTAACCCATTTAACCATTGTTCTGCAGCTTCGTTCTAGTCCATTTTTAACTTCTTCATAGCCCACATGGCTTTATGCTCTAATTCAACCGGAAGATGACATGCTTTCCCATATACTAGTTGGTATGGGTACATACCTATGGGAGTCTTATACGCTGTCCGGTAGGCCCAAAGAGCATCATCAAGCCTCCTTGACCAATTTGTTCTACTAGCGTTCACTGTTTTTGACAAAAAATCTGTATGATCTCCCTATTTGATACTTCAACTTGCCCACTAGTTTGAGGATGGTAAGGAGTGGCCACATTATGGCGAACCCCATATTTCTCCAATAATCCCTTGAACAATTTGTTGCAAACGTGGGATCCCCCATCACTAATAATTGCCCGTGGGGTACCAAATCGAGAGAATATATTCTTTTTCAAGAACGCAGTGACACTCTTCCCCTCATTGTTCGCGAGGGCGATAGCTTCCACCAATTTAAATACATAATCAACTGCTACTAAAATATATTTCATTCCATGAGAACTCACAAACGCACCCATAAAGTCAATACCCCAAACATCAAATAACTCAATCACAAGAATGGGGTTTAGAGGGAGCTCTTGCTTTCTTGAAATGCCGCCATCTCTTTGGCATCTATCACACGCTTTGGTGAACTCATGAGCATCTTGATGAATAGTGGGCCAATAGTAACCACATTGTAAGATCTTATGAGCAGTCCGGATACCACTATGATGTCCACCAAGGGGTGAGTAATGGCATGCCTCTAAAACACTCAACATCTCAACTTCTGGCACACAACGCCGAATAAGCCCATCAGCACAGCTCCTATATAAGTATGGTTCATCCCAAAAGAACTTCTTCACATCGTACATGAACTTTTTCCTTTGATGAAAGGATAAGTCCGATGGAACAATATCACTAGCTAAGTAGTTCGCAAAATCTGCGAACCATGGAATCAAGTCTTGTGAGGCAGCCAATACATGCTCATCGGGGAACGTGTCATCAATATCAGTCTTCTACCCCAACTCTCTCATAGCTTCATCGTCAAGATGGGACAAGTGATCAGCAACTTGATTTTCGGTCACTTTTCTATCCCTTACCTCAAAATTAAATTCTTGCAGTAATAATACCCAATGAATCAACCTCGGTTCGCATCCTTCTTTGCCATCAAATATCTCAGGGCTGAATGGTCAGTATGCACTATAACTCTAGTACCTAGCAAATAGGAGCGAAATTTTTCAAAAGCAAATACTACTGCAAGGAGCTCTTGTTCAGTTACTGTATAGTTCTTCTGAGCTTCATTGAGGGCTTTACTAGCATAGTAAATGGGATGAAGGATTTTGTCCCTTCTTTGTCCCAATACCACACCAAGGGCAACCCCACTTGCATCGCACATTACCTCAAATGGACTGCTCCAATCCGGAGAAATAACGATAGGTGCAGATACCAATTTTTCTTTTAGCTCGCCGAATGCTGTAAGACAGGATTCATCAAAATAAAATTTACAATCTTTCTCCAGCAGTTTGCACAACGGATGTGCAATTTTTGAGAAATCTTTGATGAATCTCCTATAATAACCTGCATGCCCAAGAAAGCTTCTGACACCTTTTACAGAGATAGGTGGAGGAAGTCTATCTATTACCTCGACTTTGGCTCGATCAACCTCTATGCCCTTTTTTGAAATGCGATGGCCCAAAACAATACCTTATTTCACCATGAAGTGGCATTTTTCCCAATTGAGTACTAAATTGCAGTCTTCCATCTCTTAAGAACCTCAGATAAATGGCTCAAACACCGCTCGAATGATTCGCCAACCACAGAAAAATCATCCATAAAAACCTCAATAGTATCTTCCACCATGTCGGAGAATATTGACATCATACATCTCTGAAATGTGGTGGGTGCATTGCACAACCCAAACGGCATTCTCTTGAACGCAAAGGTCCCATATGGACAAGTAAAAGTGGTTTTCTCTTGATCTTCTGGTGCAATAAAAATTTGATTATACCCCGAATAACCATCAAGAAAATAGTACCACCCTTTTCCAGCGAGTCTATCCAACATCTGATCCATGAAGGGCATGGGAAAATGGTCCTTTTCGGTCCATGCATTTAATTTCCGGTAATCCATACACACCCTCCATCCAGTCACCGGTCTCATTGGAACAAGTTCATTTTTTTCATTGGGGACCACAGTCATTCCCCCTTTCTTAGGTACACACTGAACAGGGCATACCCAACTACTATCGGCGATCGGATATATTACTCCAGCATCCAACCATTTTATGATTTCTTTCTTCACGACCTCTTGCATAGGTGGATTTAAGCATCTCTGGTGCTCAATACTTGGCTTATGATCTGGCATGAGTTGGATTTTATGAGAACAAATACCAGGAAGGATCCCAATAATGTCCGCAATAGTCTACCCAATAGCTCTTTTGAACCTTTTAGCACTTTCACCAAACTCTCAACTTGTTGTTCATTTAGGTCTGATGCAATGATTACCGGCAATGTGTCACCGTTTCCTAAGAATTCATACCTGAGATGAGGTGGGAGAGCTTTAAGTTCTAACTTTGGAGCCTCCTCAATAGATGGTTTAGCTGGTGGAGACTTGCGATTCTTCATGTCTAGCTCATATTTCTTCGGTTTAAATCGAACATTACCATGATCAAGAGCAGCGACTAATGACCCATATTCTTCAATGCATTCATTATCAAAATTCATTGTCACTGCCGCCAGTGCTTCTACACCTACACGTTCTTCTATTAGTGTCTCGGGTGACTTACCAACTTTGTAGGATATAGCAGATACCGATTGGAGCTCACCACTCTGCCGCATGGACCTACAAATGTTGAAAGTCACTTCTTCATTTTTCAACCAAAATTTCATTTGCCCCTTTTCCATATCAACTAAGGCTCTACCCGTAGCAAGGAATGGCCTCCCAAGAATAATAGGCACCTCAAAATTGACTTCACAATCAAGAATAACAAAATCTACCAGAAATATGAACGACTCCACTTTTACTAGCACATCATGGAGTATCCCTATAGGCCTTTTTACTGTTCGATCGGCCATCAGTAGCCGCATCGCAGTGGGCTTTGGATCACCCAAACCCAACTTATTGTATATCGAGAGGGGCATGAGATTTATGCTTGCCCCCAGATCACATAATGCTTTCGCAAAATGTAATAATCCGATTGTACAAGGAATAGTGAACGCACCCAGATCTTCTTTCTTTTGCACTAAAGATCTTGTAGCAATAGCACTACAATGCTACATTCTATCATCATCCTCAAAAGTGACCAATCTTTTCTTTGTAACCAGATCTTTCATAAACTTAGCATAACCGGACATTTGTTCAAGAGTTTCTACCAAAGGGACATTGATAGAAAGCTGCTTCAACATTGTTATAAAACGCCGATATTTACCATCCTCGGTCTTTTTCACTAATCTTTGAGTAAAGGGGGGGGGGGGGTCTACGCATGGGAGTTACCTTTTTAGGCACTACAACATCTTTTTCATTGTTATCTTCTACTTCATCACTAACCTCTACCACTTTATCATTATCTCTCATCACCTTTTCCACAATAGACGGCATAGGTGGGTTAATAGTTTGTTTACCACCATGAGTAGTAATTGCCATACAGTGTCCATCATTTTTCGGATTTTGGACAGTGCTGCTAGGGAGAGTGCCCGGTTGCCGTGTGTTCATAGTCGCAGATAATTGGGCCATTTGTAATTCAAGATGCTTAATCGATATGGCATGTGTATCGACTTTCTGTCCAATACCCGCTACATCACTCCTTAACTCTTTCATGGGCTCATCACTAGCATCGAACCTCCTCATCATCTTGTGCAACATATCCACAACTCGCGCCATACTACCTCCACCATCCATAGGAGCAACTTCACGATTTTGAGGAGGAACATAGGGCCCACTCCTATCATTTCTGTTACTATAGTTACCCCTGTTGAAGTTGTTGTCGCGGTTGTAATTTCCCTCACGGACATAATTACCCTCACGGTTATAGTTACCATAGTTCCGACCTTGATTTCCTTGCCCTTGGCGCCAATTCTCCTGATTGGAGCCTTGGGCATTCGGTCGGAAACCCCCCGTCTGATCATTTACTGCATAGGACTCTTTCTCGTAATAATATTCATCAGTTAGTGGTGGTGGTTTAGACAAGTAGTTAACTGCGTTTATCTTTTTTACACCCCCAGTGACATCTTTTAACACCAACCCAAGCTCAGTTCTCATTTGTTCCATCTCTTCACGAATCTCATCTGTGGCTGGGTTGTGTGTGGATTGTACTGCAAAGGTATTTCTCCCAGTATCTGACTTCCTAGTACTCCGTGCTTTATTATTCCGGGAGATTTTCTCTAATTTTTCGGCAATTTTAGCATAAGGACACTCCCCATAAGAACCACCTGCTATAGTATCCAATACCGCTTTATTATTATCAATCTGTCCCCGATAGAAGTATTCTTTCAGTGACTCATCATCTATGCTGTGATTGGGGACACTTCTCAAAAATGAAGTGAACCTATCCCAAGAACTGCTAACTGACTCTCCTCGTAGTTCCACAAAGTTGTTCACTCTGTCTTTGTTATTTAGTTTCTTGGAGACCGGGTAGTAACGTGCTAACAAAACGTCCCTTAGTTGGTTCCAAGTGAAAATTGAATTATAAGGGAGCTCAGTGAACCAAATAGCAGCCTCTCCCGTCAGTGAGAGAGGAAATACTCTTAGAGCTATTACATCCAAATTCAAATCAGGCCTCCCTACACAGCTTTTGCACACTGCCCTCACCTTAGATATATGGGCATGTGGGTCCTCAGATGGTAGTCCTGAAAACAAACCTCTAGCAGTGAGCATTTGCATTAGACTACTAGTGACTACAAAGGTGTGACCTTCTGGTAGAGGGGGAAAGACAAGTGGCCCATCAGAATCTGCAATATTGCCATAACCTCTGTAGTATTCTTGAGGACGTGGAGCGGGATTTTGTCCCCTTTGTGCATCTTGACCAGGATTATCAGGTAATAATCGACCATGAGCATCAAGTGGAGCTGGGATGTTCTGGTTTGGATCATCATCATCATTTATACCCAAGTTTCGATTCATATTGCGTAGTGTACGCTCTAACTCGTGATCGTAGGGAAACAAGGGTTCTCTTCCTCTCTGTGTATTTGGCATACAAGGACGTTAGTTCTGCAAAAATAAAAAACAACAGAAAAAGTAAAATCAGGAAAATATTGACTAAACTTTAGTAATAAGTTTAAGTTAATCTAAAAGCTACTTTCCCCGGCAGCGGTGCCAAAATTTGATACGCTCAAACTTACTTCTTATTTGAGAAGTAAAGCGGTCGTATCAAGTAAAGAACCCAACTGATGAGGTTGAGATCGATCCCATAAGAAAAATAGTTCAGACTTAACTTTATTCTATTATTATTATTATTTAGCCAACTATCTTCTGAGAAAACAAAAGACAAAAAGGGGGGTTTTTTATTTCTAAATAAATGAAAATGATTAACTAAATAAAAATGAACAACTAACAGATTCAGCTTTCGGAGTTTAATCAAATTATAAAAGTAACTAGGGCTTAAGTGTTCCCCACAGGTTCCTAACTTGGTAAATCTAACTATAACAATTCTATCCTAATATCTTGCATGTAAAGTGATAAGTTATGTATCTCTAAATCCTTGGTCTGGCATCTAGAGAATTTCACTCCGCACCTTGGTCCGTCTACATGTGTTGATGTACTAACCCTTATCTTTACCTCATATTAAGCATGGTATTCGATATTTGACTAAGTTATTAACTCGTACCAACCAATACTAGCCTATTAGATAGTCGACACTAAATCTATGTTGATAATTCTTTTCCTATTATCTACCTCCTTGGTCCGGCAAGTAGCATTAAGGCGAGTTCTAACGTTGGCCATCCGGTAAAAAGACCCCTACACAAAAGAATTATCAATACATGTAAGACACTATTCTAGAATTGTTATTTTAGTTATCTTTTACCTTGTTATTCACCCATGGTTCCCACAACCCTAGCTATGGGGTTTAGTTACCCATGTTCATAATTACACAATTCATATTGTTAATGAAAGAATTCATGCACTTACTTTTATGAGAACGAATAAATTCCAGAATTTAACTTGATTAATCAACAAAATCCCCAACGATCAATTTCGGAAAAAGTATCTTAATTCCCCAAAATCGAGAGTTCAATACTATAACAAGAGAACTAAAAATTATCAAAAAGTCTAACCCCAAAAACGAAAGTTTTCAAACTATTTATAATAAAAATAAAACCTAATCAAAGAAGGATTCTATTTACTAAAAATCTGTCCAAACGTGTCTGGGTCGACGGACCACGTGACGGACCATCATGGACACGACGGACCGTCATGGCCTCCGTCGTCCCATACTTCACACATTCTTCTGCTGCTTTCTTCATTTCCCTCGACGGACAGGTATGACGGACCGTTTCAAGCATGACGGTCCGTCGAGGGTCTCCGTTCCAAAATACTTGAACTTCTTGGAATTTGGGTACTGGAACTACTTCTCTGATCATCGTAACGAACAAGCAGGACGGACCGTCGTGTCTATGACGGTCCGTCATGGACTTCCGTAATCCCACACTTGGTCAGACTTCCCCATCTTCCTTCAGCAGCTTCTCTCCTCAGTACGATGCCACCTACGGACCGTCACAGCCTCGACGGACCGTCATAAGCTTCGTAGGTGGTCTCTTCTGCATTTCTTTCTCAAAGACTTCCGCGTTAATCCTTGGACAGATTTTCTGCAAACAAAGAGAAACTTACATAAGAATCAACACAAAAAGGCTTTCGACACACGCTAAACTTAAGGAAAAAGCATTAGAAATACCGTGAAACCACGGTACATCACTAGGCTTCCCTAGTCACTTCCCCCATGGCTAAGGCCTCTTCACGAGCTCCCTATCTTTACCGTGGTTGACACCACGAGCCGTGGTTATGCCCGTGAAGGGTGAGGCAGTAGCCTCCCTTCTTGGGCAGTCTTGGCCTCATAGCTTTGGCTTGCCCTCGAAGGTTGGCATTCCCCACTTGGTCTTTCTTCCTTTGAACTTTCCTTTACACCTAAGTCCTTTCTCATCATCACACTAAGATAAAACCATCAACATTTCTTTCAAATCATCAAAGCACCACACTAGTCCATGTGACTAGTTCACCGGACGTCATGGGCGTTCCTTGACGTTTTGATTTCCAAACTTCCTAAGTGACTTATATTCATTATTTATGACCTTAGAACAGTGTCTAAACCTTTTGACACTTATGTTAGGCTCTAGAACACGTCTTAGACTCTCAGAGTGTTGTAGACACATAGGTAGGGGTCATTAACAATTATTACTTCATCAATGGCAGCACCTAAACCACACCTAAACAACTTCATTCGAACATAGAATACACCATCAATACCTAGAACATGATTCTAGATTGGAAGACTAGGCATAACACTTCACTTTGTGTGATTATCATAAACACCATTCATAATACATGGCTTTCCTTTATGGCCATGATCAACATATAGAATAATTACAAGAAAGTAAACACCGTCACCATAAGGGGATCATACCACACAATGCCATACAACGCCAATTCAACTATCAATTCTACTGAAAAGTGGAGGAATAGGGCAATCTTACCAAATCTCCCTTGCTTTGATCATCATTGATGAATAATCAGAATTCATCAATAATTCATATATAGGGAAGTAGCTAAAAGTACATTAACATAAGCGAAATCATACTTCAAACATCATGGCTTCAAGATCACATTATGTACATTGCATCATAAATTCTATAGAAGGTGGAGGAATATAGGTCAACTTACAAGATCTCTAAAACTTGATCCACATTGATCAATTATCAATAATTCACCATCATTCGAATATAAAACAGTATCCATAAGCAATTCAACATGCTAGAATCATAATTCAATCAACATAGAATCAAGATCACAATGCCCACATTATAGGCTAATTTGAGAATTGGGAAGGAACATGGGTTCATCATGAAATTGGATTGAAAACATCATTATAAACAGTAGCTACTCCATAATTCATCATAAGCATGCTTTTGAAATCATTTTAGAAAGAACCCATGGCTAGATTGAAAGATTGAAGGTTTGATCATGAAATCTCATTGAAAAGCTTTGAAGGAACTTTTTAGATGAGAGGTTATATAAAGATGAAGGATCACCATACCTTATTCCTTTAGAACACCACGAAAAATTGATGAAAAATCCATGGAAATCCAATCTACAAGTTGTTCTTGAGCTTCATATCCAATGGAGGTTTCTAGAGAGGTTTCTTTTGAGAGGGAATAGTGAAATTTGAAGAATGAAGTCTAATTGGGGTTTTAATGTTATTAACTAACTTAATATACCTAAAATAACCCGTAATAACCGTCCATAGTAATTTAAGAACTTGGGGTGAATTTCCCATTCACCCCTTAAATGGACAGCACGCTGCAGCAGAATGCAGGCTCAAACGACAGAGGCAAGACAATGGGGAATCATTGGAGTGACGGGCCGTCCTACACTCCGTCAATGGTGACTGAGACTGTCACTCGGGGGATTAAGCTCACAGGGCTAAGTGCTGAGCTACGACCCCCCATCGATGGGGCATCGTCTCATACATGGGGTGTCGACCTTGGCTCATCGATTGACACAGCCAAGACAGGGTCTAGGCAGCCTTTTGGGTCCCCCTCAAGGACCCTTGGGTGGTCCTTGGGGAGTCATGCATGGATGTTTCCAACGTAAATATAATTATATACAATTTAGGGACCTTCCATATAAATTTCACCAAAACAAACATGTAAAACAAGCCAAGGCAAACCAAGACACACATGCACGTCTCAAGGCTAACTTTTGAACATCATCGGACGTTCTTGGACGTTTAACCTCCAAATCACTTATCAAGTGTGCATACTGTAAAACACTTACTTAACATATTTTAAACCTTTTTAGGCACATTTGAGGCTCTAAGAACCGTACTTTATTTTGAGAGACCTTACATATTTCAACCATGAATATCTATTTTTGCCAAAGAGATATAGATGATTGTTTATCTCCCTAACCATGTTATGAGTTGACATACATCCTCCATGCTTAACTATATTCCTTCTCTTCCATAACTTTCAAATATTACATAAGAATCAACACAAAAAGGCTTTCGACACGCGCTAAACTTAAGGAAAAAGCATTAGAAATACCGTGAAACCACGGTACATCACTAGGCTTCCCTAGTCACTTCCCCCATGGCTAAGGCCTCTTCACGAGCTCCCTACCTTTACCGTGGTTGACACCACGAGCCGTGGTTATGCCCGTGAAGGGTGAGGCAGTAGCCTCCCTTCTTGGGCAGCCTTGGCCTCATAGCTTTGGCTTGCCCTCGAAGGTTGGCATTCCCCACTTGGTCTTGCTTCCTTTGAACTTTCCTTTACACCTAAGTCCTTTCTCATCATCACACTAAGATAAAACCATCAGCATTTCTTTCAAATCATCAAAGCACCACACTAGTCCATGTGACTAGTTCACCGGACGTCATGGGCGTTCCTTGACGTTTTGATTTCCAAACTTCCTAAGTGACTTATATTCATTATTTATGACCTTAGAACAGTGTCTAAACCTTTTGACACTTATGTTAGGCTCTAGAACACGTCTTAGACTCTCAGAGTGTTGTAGACACATAGGTAGGGGTCATTAACAATTATTACTTCATCAATGGCAGCACCTAAACCACACCTAAACAACTTCATTCGAACATAGAATACACCATCAACACCTAGAACATGATTCTAGATTGGAAGACTAGGCATAACACTTCACTTTGTGTGATTATCATAAACACCATTCATAATACATGGCTTTCCTTCATGGCCATGATCAACATATAGAATAATTACAAGAAAGTAAACACCGTCACCATAAGGGGATCATACCACACAATGCCATACAATGCCAATTCAACTATCAATTCTACTGAAAAGTAGAGCAATAGGGCAATCTTACCAAATGTCCCTTGCTTTGATCATCATTGATGAATAATCAGAATTCATCAATAATTCATATATAGGGAAGTAGCTAAAAGTACATTAACATAAGCGAAATTATACTTCAAACATCATGGCTTCAAGATCACATTATGTACATTGCATCATAAATTCTATAGAAAGTGGAGGAAT
Organism: Solanum sitiens; assembly: GCA_016801875.1. Lineage (NCBI taxonomy): Eukaryota > Viridiplantae > Streptophyta > Magnoliopsida > Solanales > Solanaceae > Solanum > Solanum sitiens. The sequence goes on from JABWTJ010000147.1 coordinate 1,740,075, forward strand.
ATAGGTCAACTTACAAGATCTCTAAAACTTGATCCACATTGATCAATTATCAATAACTCACCATCATTCGAATATAAAATAGTATCCATAAGCAATTCAACATACTAGAATCATAATTCAATCAACATAGAATCAAGATCACAATGCCCACATTATAGGCTAATTTGAGAATTGGGAAGGAACATGGGTTCATCATGAAATTGGATTGAAAACATCATTATAAACAGTAGCTACTCCGTAATTCATCATAAGCATGCTTTTGAAATCATTTTAGAAAGAACCCATGGCTAGATTGAAAGATTGAAGGTTTGATCATGAAATCTCATTGAAAAGCTTTGAAGGAACTTTTTAGATGAGAGGTTATATAAAGATGAAGGATCACCATACCTTATTCCTTTAGAACACCACGAAAAATTGATGAAAAATCCATGAAAATCCAATCTACAAGTTGTTCTTGAGCTTCATATCCAATGGAGGTTTCTAGAGAGGTTTCTTTTGAGAGGGAATAGTGAAATTTGAAGAATGAAGTCATGGACACGACGGACCGTCATGGCCTCCGTCGTCCCATAATTCACACATTCTTCTGCTGCTTTCTTCATTCCCCTCGATGGACAGGTATGACGGACCGTTTCAAGCACGACGGTCCGTCGAGGGTCTCCATTCCAAAATACTTGAACTTCTTGGAATTTGGGTACTGGAACTACTTCTCTGATCATCGTAACGAACAAGCAGGACGGACCGTCGTGTCTATGACGGTCCGTCATGGACTTCCGTAATCCCACACTTGGTCAGACTTCCCCATTTTCCTTCAGCAGCTTCTCTCCTCACTACGATGCTACCTACGGACCGTCACAGCCTCGACGGACCATCATAAGCTTCGTAGGTGGTCTCTTCTGCATTTCTTTCTCAAAGACTTCCGCGTTAATCCTTGGACAGATTTTCTGCAAACAAAGAGAAACTTACATAAGAATCAACACAAAAAGGCTTTCGACACACGCTAAACTTAAGGAAAAAGCATTAGAAATACCGTGAAACCACGGTACATCACTAGGCTTCCCTAGTCACTTCCCCCATGGCTAAGGCCTCTTCACGAGCTCCCTATCTTTACCGTGGTTGACACCACGAGCCGTGGTTATGCCCGTGAAGGGTGAGGCAGTAGCCTCCCTTCTTGGGCAGCCTTGGCCTCATAGCTTTGGCTTGCCCTCGAAGGTTGGCATTCCCCACTTGGTCTTTCTTCCTTTGAACTTTCCTTTACACCTAAGTCCTTTCTCATCATCACACTAAGATAAAACCATCAACATTTCTTTCAAATCATCAAAGCACCACACTAGTCCATGTGACTAGTTCACCGGACGTCATGGGCGTTCCTTGACGTTTTGATTTCCAAACTTCCTAAGTGACTTATATTCATTATTTATGACCTTAGAACAGTGTCTAAACCTTTTGACACTTATGTTAGGCTCTAGAACACGTCTTAGACTCTCAGAGTGTTGTAGACACATAGGTAGGGGTCATTAACAATTATTACTTCATCAATGGCAGCACCTAAACCACACCTAAACAACTTCATTCGAACATAGAATACACCATCAACACCTAGAACATGATTCTAGATTGGAAGACTAGGCATAACACTTCACTTTGTGTGATTATCATAAACACCATTCATAATACATGGCTTTCCTTCATGGCCATGATCAACATATAGAATAATTACAAGAAAGTAAACACCGTCACCATAAGGGGATCATACCACACAATCCCATACAACGCCAATTCAACTATCAATTCTACTGAAAAGTGGAGGAATAAGGCAATCTTACCAAATCTCCCTTGCTTTGATCATCATTGATGAATAATCAGAATTCATCAATAATTCATATACAGGGAAGTAGCTAAAAGTACATTAACATAAGAGAAATCATACTTCAAACATCATGGCATCAAGAACACATTATGTACATTGCATCATAAATTCTATAGAAGGTGGAGGAATATAGGTCAACTTACAAGATCTCTAAAACTTGATCCACATTGATCAATTATCAATAATTCACCATCATTCGAATATAAAATAGTATCCATAAGCAATTCAACATACTAGAATCATAATTCAATCAACATAGAATCAAGATCACAATGCCCACATTATAGGCTAATTTAAGAATTGGGAAGGAACATGGGTTATTAATGAAATTGGATTGAAAACATCATTATAAACAGTACCTACTCCATAATTCATCATAAGCATGCTTTTGAAATCATTTTAGAAAGAACCCATGGCTAGATTGAAAGATTGAAGGTTTGATCATGAAATCTCATTGAAAAGCTTTGAAGGAACTTTTTAGATGAGAGGTTATATAAATATGAAGGATCACCATACCTTATTCCTTTAGAACACCACGAAAAATTGATGAAAAATCCATGGAAATCCAATCTACAAGTTGTTCTTGAGCTTCATATCCAATGGAGGTTTCTAGAGAGGTTTCTTTTGAGAGGGAATAGTGAAATTTGAAGAATGAAGTCTAATTGGGGTTTTAATGTTATTAACTAACTTAATATACCTAAAATAACCCGTAATAACCGTCCATAGTAATTTAAGAACTTGGGGTGAATTTCCCATTAACCCCTTAAATGGACAGCACGCTGCAGCAAAATGCAGGCTCAAACAACAGAGGCAAGATGATGGGGCGTCATTGGAATGATGGGCCGTCCTACACTCCGTCAATGGTGACTGAGACTGTCACTCGGGGGGTTAAGCTCACAGGGATAAGTGCTGAGCTACGACCCCCCATCGATGGGGCATCGTCTCATACATGGGGCGTCGACCTTGGCTCATCGATTGACACAGCCAAGACAGGGTCTAGGCAGCCTTTTGGGTCCCCCTCAAGGACCCTTGGGTGGTCCTTGGGGAGTCATGCATGGATGTTTCCAATGTAAATATAATTATATACAATTTAGGGACCTTCCATATAAATTTCACCAAAACAAACATGTAAAACAAGCCAAGGCAGACCAAGACACACATGCACGTCTCAAGGCTAACTTTTGAACATCATCGGACGTTCTTGGACGTTTAACCTCCAAATCACTTATCAAGTGTGCATACTGTAAAACACTTACTTAACATATTTTAAACCTTTTTAGGCACATTTGAGGCTCTAAGAACCGTACTTCATTTTGAGAGACCTTACATTTTTCAACCATGAATATCTATTTTTGCCAAAGAGATATAGATGATTGTTTATCTCCCTAACCATGTTATGAGTTGACATACATCCTCCATGCTTAACTATATTCCTTCTCTTCCATAACTTTCAAATATTAAAAATGGGAACAACATGTAACATTGGTTTCAACTTGCTTCCACAAACAGCTTCCCACCATAATTGTATCAGTTGTCTTAGTTGAACCATTGGGCCTTGAATACCTACAGCCTCTGCAAATTGTCTCCATAAACAGTATGCTATGGGGAAATGAATAAAGCGGTTATCACATGTCTCCTATACATTGATGTTACATATAAAACACTTGAAAGAAATGACAATTCTCATTCGCACAAGTACCCTCCTATTGGAATTCTCATATGACATAGTCTCCATATCAAAATGAGATTTTAAAAGGCAACACTTTCTCCCATATATACATGATTTTATAAACTTTATCATTTTTTTCTACTCATTAACTCCCAAGCACTACTAACATAGAATTCACCTGTACTAGTAGGCATTCCCCATGGCTTGTCTCTATCATCAGATTTTTGTATTCTACCCAAATTTGAAGTGATGTGAATACTAACTTCTTCAGACAATTCTCATGTAGCAAGGTTTTATTCTATCCCTACACAAGCATTAATTGTTCCACCTCTTCTAGTTGACCATGATCATGGTTAATAGGCTAGTAGTAGTGTAATGCCCCTAAGTGTGCCCAATTAACAAACTAAATTGTAAGATTCCGAAAATGACTTAGGCGAAGTAGAGACTAACATGGTTTTAATGAGGTTATCAGGTCCTAAAATGGCTTATAAGGTGGAACTAAGGCAGTGTCTAAAGTATTAGGTGAATGGGAAGTCAAACGTCAAGGGATGACTAAGACGTTCAACGACTAAGTCACCTATGTGCCTCATATGTGTTTTTATGTGCTTATGTGTGATTCATGAGGTTATGAGGTCCTTAAATGAGTTATAATGGTGTATATATGCAGTGTTTTGAGTTTCATGAAGTTTGGAGGTCAAACATCCATGACGTTCGAAAGATTTGCTTTGAAATGACCTTGTGTGTCTAAGCATGTTTCGTCAAGCTTTACGTGTTCGTTTTGGGCGAAAGTTATGTAAGAGGTCCTGAACTCGTATGCAATCATATTTGGGTTGGAAATGTCCGGCTAAAAGTCCCCAAGGACCAACCAAGGGTCCTTGAGGAAGGACCCTTGCCTTGAGCCAAAGGCTGTCTTAGACCAGCCCAATCGACTGAGGATATCGACGGCCAGTAGGCTGGTTAAAGACCCATCAATTTAGGGAGTCGTAAAGACTTAGGGATACTTATACTCCAACAAACAGCTTCAGACCCAAACCACGGACCAATAGGACGGTCCGTTGGTTGGGTAACGGGCCGTTGTTTGGCAAGTAGTATGTGAGCATTGTTCCTGCGCAGTTCACTGTAAAATCTAGCGGTGAATTGGTAAATTCACCCCACGTCCAAAGAAGACTTTGGGTGGTTACTTAAGGGTAGTTTTGGTATTTTAACCATCTGTATAATTCCTAAATACCTAGATGAATTCATTGTTCAAAATCAAAACCCAAATTCTCTAAGAAACTCTCTAGGACTCCATTGAAGCCAAAACTCAAGGAAGAGCTTGGATTGGAGATTTGAGTGGTTATTATTCATCAATTTCGTGGATTAACATCATTGAGGTATGGTTTTTGATCCTTGAAACTCTATTCATCAAGGAGCCCAAAATTCAAAGAGATTTCTAAAGTTTTCTAAAGATGAACTTGCCCAATTTTATGATCTATCCATGGATTCTTGCATTAAAGGTTTTTAATCATTATATATTGATTATATTGATGTTAATTAGAATATTTTAACATAATTAACCTATGAACCTATGTAATTCATGAACCCTGGATTTTGACTACTTTGTGGTTGACTTGATATTGTCTTAATGCTTATGAATTCTAGTGTAGTTTTCTATTGACTATTGAATGATGTAATAATTGTATTCAATTGATGTATAGGATGTCTTAGATTATAAATATATATTGAATGACCTAGATTCATCGAGTATTATGGTTTTTGTATTAAATTGATGATCATGGCCATGGGTAAGGGCCTATTGGTATTGAATTGGATGATTTAGCTAAGGATTGAAGTGGAGAGAATGGATTGGTGGTACGCTGCACTAATTATATTTATTTTATGTGATGTATCTCTTTAATTATGTTGTGATTGGTATGGTCCACTTATGTTGGCGGTGCTATGTGAATGATGTGGCCTTGTCGGCGTTGCTTTATGTATTATGATGATCATGCCTTGTGGAAATACTTGAAGTATTATGATGATTTCTGTAGTTTATTATGTGAAGTGTGATCCTATCTACCTACATGTTAAGTAATGTGAAAGTATGTGTCCTTCTATTGATATTAGGTGATCATGTAAGAATATGACTATGTCCTTATGTGTGTAGTCTTAGAGTTGATGTATGATTATTCCTACTTGGCTATATGAGTCTATGATGGTTATATTGATTATGTTATAGTAGTGTATAGGATGTTCCTACATATTTCTTAACGATGTGCCTACATGGGATGTGTCCAAGTTCTAGCATTGGCAAGTAGAACACCCTCCATCGGAGTAGGTTACCACTCCGGATTCCATGCTTTGATACCATGGTCTATGTCGGTTATTGCCTATTCTCATCTTATGGTATACCTTCTAGCATTAGAGAAGTTCTATGAAGTTTAGGTGGTGGTATGAGACGCTATCTAGACATTGCAGAATAGGCTTTGAAGATGTTAGTGAGAGTCCATAGGTCTTCTCCAAGACCATTACTTGAATGTCCTCTATGTGATGAATGTCTCTTAATGAACTAATGAAATAATGACTTATGTTAAAAAGAATGTAAATGAATAAATACCTCATCTATAGTAAGTCTAAGGATTTCCTAGTTAAAGTGTGAAGGGGGCATAAAGGATGATCTCTTCATGTCTTACCTAGGGAAATCTTGAGAATGTCTCTAGTTAGGAAGGTTGGTTGATAAAGTGGGCATGATCTAAACTTGGGAAGTCTTAAGGATTATTTAGGTAATCTTGAAGAGGATGTATGGGCGTTCTCTTCTAGAAGTACTTAAGTAAGTCTTTCGATAACCTCAGTGAGGTGAATGCCATATCATATATGTTACATTGTGTTGGGGGTATTATAAGTGTGTGTGTTTCTATATAGGTGGTCTTAAGGATCATTTAGGTGTGCCTAGAGAGGGTGTATGGTCGGTATCTCTTTGTCTTACTTAAGTGAGTCTTAGGATAGCTTTTAGTGGGAGAATTACATGCTAGAAGGTGTCTAAGGTGAAGTTGAGGAAGGAGTTCACTGTAACAGTGAATAAGTTCACTGTAAGGTTTCTCCAAAATTGTGATAAATTGCTTATGTGATATATTATGTATTTCTAATGTGTTAAATGTGGTTCTTATGCTATTATTATGCTATTTAAATAAAAAAGAGCATATTTCCAATAAATGTCCGTTTTCATGATTTTTATGCATTATGTCATACTTAGTACATGTGTTTGTACTAATTCCATATATATTTCTATCTCTATAGTGGTTGGTAGGTGAAGAGCATTGGGAAGCAGGGCTTGGATTATAGAATCATTCAAGTGAAGTTGAAGTATGTCCTCTCTTGATTTGAGGGCATAGTTAACTTAGGTTTCTTTTATATTGAAGTATTGTAATAGACTAAGTATTTCTATAATTTGATGTATCGGCCGTGTCCAAAGTATTCTCGTGTCCAAGCTTTGATGAAATTGAGACTTAGTATTTCCTATGATTTTAAATGAAAGATATTATTAAAGATATTTGAATGTTTTGTGAAAAGTTTTAATTCTACACTACTTTTTAATGTATATGCGATGAACGTGCGAAAGGGCTTGTACAAGACCTCCGAGAGGCCAAGTACGCCGTGCCATGACCTAAGAATACCCAAACTTCTAGGGTATACACGCGGGTTGTGACAAACGTGGTATCAGATCCAGGTTATGAAAGTGATCTCCGAAAAGTCTCATCAAGTCACGTCTAGTAGAGTCTCGACCATCGGTGTGATTCGCGACACATCTATGGGCGAGAGGATATAGGGCGATAGAGTTTCCCTTATTTTCTACTCTTGTATTGTGCCGTAGAGTAAAAGTTATGAGTATCCTTCTTAATGTGTTTCCTTGTGTTTCTAGGAGATGAATACTAAAATGATGACCGCTAGAAGGTTGGAAGAGGAAAGGGTGAATGTGGAAATTCCTCCTCAAGATAAGCAAGTTGAGCAAGTTTATCAAGGTGGACAAGGAGTCCAAGGTGCTCAAGATGCTCAAGTGTGTCCCCAAGGTGATCAAGTCCCTATTGTGAAAGGAGGTAATGATGTTCCGGTGGTTCCCCTGGAATTGACTAATAGAGAGACTAGAGAGGCTTTGCTTGCTTTAACCCGAGCATTGACTACTCAAGTGAATAGGAGTATGGAGCCTAGGGTGAATGTTGTGGGGAGCAGTATGACCTCTAGGTTGAGAGACTTTGTGAGGATGAATCCTCCTATCTTTCTTGGCTCTAAGGTAGGAGAGGACCCCCAAGAGTTTCTTGATGGTGAGTACAAGGTGTTGAGTGATATGGGGGTTACTTCTAAGGAGAAGGTGGAGTTAGCTTCGTATTAATTGAGGGACGTTTCTCAAGTTTAGTACACTCAATGGAAAGATAATAGGACGGATGAGTCGGGTCCTATAGAGTGGGAAGAGTTTAATACTTTCCCCGTGAGAGGAGGGAGGTGAAGGTATAGGAGTTTATCAATCTCAAGCAAGGCAATATGAGTGTTGAGGAGTAATCTTTGAAATTCTCAATGTTTTCTAGATATGCACCATCCTTAGTGTCTAACCCTAGGGATGAGATGAGTAGGTTTGTGACCGGGGTCGCCGACCTAGTGAGAGAATAATGACGTGCGGTCATGCTCCATGATGATATGACCCTAGCTAGACTCATGGTGTATGCTCAATCAATTTAGGAGTCTAAACTTGGAAAGATTGCTAGAAACTTGAAGAGAAGTGGTTCAAGTGATCAAAGTCAACCTAGGTCCAATAAGAAGTTTTCAAGTCAAGATGAACCTAGGAGTTCTATAGTGAAATTTGAGAAAGGAGGTGGTTCTCAAAATGGAAGCCTACATGTGCTACTTGTGGGAAGAGGCACTATGGGAGGGCCTATTCGGTACCGGTAATTTCTTTGGTTGTGGTAAAGATGGACCCAAAGTAAAGGATTGTCCTAATATTGCTTCTAGAGGAAAAGAGGGTAAGCAAGTGACTTTAATGTTCCAAAAGATGATGTTCCAAAGGCGAAGGCTCGTTTCTATGAACTCCGGGCAAGAGGATCAAAGCCGGATGATGATGAGGATGAGGGTAAGTTCTTTTTTTCCTTTTTAGTTATGAGTTCCTTCTAAGTGGGGGAGAATGGTTAGAAGATGGACTAGATGGTCATAGAAGAATGTTGCATGTGCATGGTGTTTAGGAATCTTGTTGGAATTGAATTTCATTGATTCCTTGCATTGTGTATTTTATGAAGTTATGATTATGCTAAAGAATGTGTTTATATGGTTTTACTTTGCATATTAGAATGTTTCTATCATCGATTGCCTAAAAGATGCATTTTAAAAATTATGGCATAGTTCACTGTAAAGCTGCCAGTTCACTGTGAAGATTTTGCAAAATTGACTAATTCATTCTTTGGTTGAAAATTGTTGTAATGTGGTTAGAACTGATGTGTATGATCATAATAATGAATATCAAAGGAGTTTTTGCTATTTGGAATGAAGAATGTGAGTTTTATGGCATAAGGAGTTGTAGATTTATTTCTAACTTCTTGTTGTGTTGTGATTGTCTTGACTATGTGAAATTGATATTTCTCCTTGATTGTGTTGTATAATGATTTATGTGTATGTTTGAGAGTTGTTAGCTGAATCTTTACTCTTGGAAGTGTTCGGAGAGTGGCAAGTGTCATTCGAGGACGAATGTTGTCCAAGTGGAGGAGATTTTAAGATCCCCAAAAAAACTTAGGTTAACTAGATCCTAAAATAGTTGTAATGAGGGTCTAAGGTCCTAAAATTTCTTAGAAGGTGGTACTTAGGCAGTATCTAAAGTATTAGGTGAATCGGAAGTCAAACGTCAAGGGACGACTAAGACGTTCGACAACTAAGTCACCTATGTGCCTCATATGTGTTTTTATGTGCTTATGTGTGATTCATGAGGTTATGAGAACCTTAAATGAGTTATAATGGCTTATATAGGCAGTGTGTAGAGTTTCGTGAAGTTTGGAGGTCAAACGTCCAAGAACGTCCATGACGTACGAAAGGTTTGCCTTGAAACAACCTTGTGTGTCTAAGCATGTTTCATCAAGTTTTACGTGTTCGTTTTGGGTGAAATTTACTTGAGGTCCTAAAATCATATACGATCATATTTGGGTTGGAAACGTCCGGGTAAAAGTCCCCAAGGACCAACCAAGGGTCCTTGAGGAAGGACCCTTGCCTTGAGCCAAAGGCTGTCTTAGACCAGCCCAATCGACTGAGGCAATCGACGGCCAGTAAGCTGGTCGACGCCCTGTAGATTGAGGGAATGGGTCAATACTTAGGCATGGGAGCCTTATCCTCCAACGGCCAGCCTCAATCCCAAACCACGGACCAACAGGACAATCCGTTGGTTGGGAAACGGGCCGTCGTTTGGAAAGTCGTCTATGAGCTTTGTTCCTGCGCAGTTCACTGTAAACTCTGGGTTGAATTGGTAAATTCACCCCACGTCCAAATAAGACTTTGGGAGGTTACTTAAGGGTATTTTGGGTATTTTAAACATCTATATAAGTCCTAAATACCTAGATGAATTCATTCTTCAAAATCAAAACCCAAATTCTCTAAGAAATTCTCTAGGACTCCATTGAAGCCAAAACTCAAGAAAGATCTTGGATTGGAGATTTGAGTGGTTATTATTCATCAATTTCGTGGATTAACATCATTGAGGTATGATTTTTGATCCTTGAAACTCTATTCATCAAGGAGCCAACAATTCAAAGAGATTTCTAAAGTTTTCTAAAGATGAACTTGCCCAATTTTATGATCTATCCATGGATTCTTGCATTAAAGGTTTTGAATCATTATATATTGATTATATTGATGTTAATTAGATGATATTAACATAATTAACCTATGAACCCATGTAATTCATGAACCCTAGATTTTGACTACTTTGTGGTTGACTTGATATTGTCTTAATATTTATGAATTCTAGTGTAGTTTTCTATGGGCTATTGACTAATTTAATAATTGTATTAAATTGATGTATAGGTTGTCTTAGATTGATAAATCTATATTGAATTAACCTAGATTCATTGAGTATTATGGTTTTTGTATTTAATTGATGATCATTGCCATGGGTAAGGGCCTATTGGTATTGAATTGGATGATTTAGCTAAGGATTGAAGTGGAGAGAATGGATTGGTGGTACGCTGACCTTATTCTCTTTATTTTATCTAATGTAGCTCTTTAATTATTTTGTGATTGGTATGGTACACTTATGGTGGCGGTGCTATGTGAATGATGTGGCCTTGTCGGCGTTGCTTTATGTATTATGATGATTATGGTCTTATCGTCACTACTTGAAGTATTATGATGATTTGTGTAGTTTATTATGTGAAGTATGATCATATATACCTATATGTTAAGTAATGTGAAAGTCTATGTCATTCTATTGATATTAGGTGATCATGTTAGAATATGACTATGTCCTTATGTGTGTAGTCTTAGAGTTGATGTATGCTTATTCCTACTTGGATATATGAGTCTATGATGGTTATATTGATGATGTTATAGTAGTCTTAGGTTTATGTGAAACCTTAAACCTAGTGGTTAGGTTATGAACCTTGAAGTCGAAAGCCGTAATGGTATCCTTCTTGTAATGAATGATAGATGTCACACCCGTATCCTAGATCCCAGATGAGACCGGCGTCGTTAACCTCTTAGAGGTCGTAGACAAGCCTCTTCTTAGCTTTCATCACAATCATACAGTTAAATTTAGCGGAAAATTTAAAACTTTTTAAACTTACTGAAGTATACTTAGACTTCATATAATTCCTGCATAAGAGTGATATACTAACGACTCGCAATGAACAACCATCTATTAACAGATTAAACAATTGAAATGAAGAATTCATAATATCATTAATAGTGGCCAAACCGTCCTTAATACAAAAGCTTGAAAAAATGTTTGAAAGGAAACGCTAGGGACAACATCCACTAGCTATGTCTAATCTACTAAGGCTAGAATATAAAGCGTAGGCATCCTCAAACTCAAGAGGACCTACCAAAGTCTGGAGGTACTATACAAATAGTAATTGTATATGGGTTAGTACACACTTGTACTAAGTATGGGTGTATGCACATAAACACATAAGGACTATGCATGATCAAGGAAAGCTCTTCCTATAGCAACATGCCATTTTTTGGAAAGTGAAGTCACTTCACTTTACTAATTCGTTATTTATGAATCATGCAATGAATATGACATATTTTCATGCATTTAAAGCACACAACTCATTTTCTATATGATCATAAGACCTTGGAATCATGAACATAATTTTAGAACAACTCAAGCAAAAATTAATATTTTTGCTCCCCTTAGGCCGAGAGCTCCCTCTCCCAGACTTAGTTTATTTTTCCGTCTTTTCTTCTTTCTGTTGTGTAGTTGAATGATCTCCTTTTATCGTATATTTTACTTACGAGTACAATGATTCATTGTAGTCCCATACCTACAATGAATCAAGTAAGTAATCCAAAAGATTAAGAAAATGATTTCACTACCCTACTATCAAGATATTCTCATTATTGTTAAATTGGGCATGAAGTCTTTATAAGCCAATCTTTATTGGCTATGCCCATTCTTTGATTAATATATATCTTGGGGCATATATTCATACTCCAATTAATGAGTCATTATGTTTTGCCCCTTTATTGGCATAAACCAATAACTGTTAAAACTTCATTCTCATCAAACACTGATGAATTGATATTCTTATGCTTTTGCTTACTTAGTTCACTTTGAACTTACATTTATTCTTCTATGATCTCACGTTCACTTTTAACATGATAGGTTGACTTAGGATATTCTTTTAAGACTTCCATTGGGATATTTCTGTGCAATGACTAAGAATGACTTACATCATTACGTAGTCTAACCTCACCCCTTTGGTCATCCTATCCGAACACCCCTTATTTTTCTACTTCTTTCTTTCTTTCTTTCTTAATTTCTTACTGAAATCTTGAGCATTAACCGACATACATCATTTGAGCTAACATGAAATCCAGTGACTTCCCCACGGACCATCAAGTGGCTTGTGGTGTCTTGGATAGTAGCTAGGTGATACGCTCAAACTTACTTCTTATTTGAGAAGTAAAGCGGTCGTATCAAGTAAAGAACCCAACTGATGAGGTTGAGATCGATCCCACAAGGAAAATAGTTCAGACTTAACTTTATTCTATTATTACTATTATTTAGCCAACTATCTTCCGAGAAAACAAAAGACAAAAAGGGTTTTTTTTATTTCTAAATAAATGAAAATGATTAACTAAATAAAAATGAACAACTAACAGATTCAGCTTTCGGAGTTTAATCAAATTATAAAAGTAACTAGGGCTTAAGTGTTCCCCACAGGTTCCTAACTTGGTAAATCTAACTATAACAATTCTATCCTAATATCTTGCATGTAAAGTGATAAGTTATGTATCTCTAAATCCTTGGTCTGGCATCTAGAGAATTTCACTCCGCACCTTGGTCCGGCTACGTGTGTTGATGTACTAACCCTTATCTTTACCTCATATTAAGCATAGTATTCGATATTTGACTAAGTTATTAACTCGTACCAACCAATACTAGCCTATTAGATAGTCGACACTAAATCTATGTTGATAATTCTTTTCCTATTATCTACCTCCTTGGTCCGGCAAGTAGCATTAAGGCGAGTTCTAACGTTGGCCATCCGTTAAAAAGACCTCTACACGAAAGAATTATCAATACATGCAAGACACCATTCTAGAATTGTTATTTTAGTTAGATTTTACCTTGTTATTCACCCATGGTTCCCACAACCCTAGCTATGGGGTTTAGTTACCCATGTTCATAATTACACAATTCATATTGTTAATGAAAGAATTCATGCACTTACTTTTATGAGAACGAATAAATTTCAGAATTTAACTTGATTAATCAACAAAATCCCCAACGATCAATTCCGGAAAAAGTATCTTAATTCCCCAAAATCGAGAGTTCAATACTATAACAAGAGAACTAAAAATTATCAAAAAGTCTAACCCCAAAAACGAGATTTTTCAAACTATTTATAATAAAAACAAAACCTAATCAAAGAAGGAGTCTATTTACTAAAAATCTGTCCAAACGCGTCTGGGTCGACGGACCACGTGACGGACCGTCATGGACACGACGGACCGTCATGGCCTCCGTTGTCCCATACTTCACACATTCTTCTGCTGCTTTCTTCATTCCTCTCGACGGACAGGTATGACGGACTGTTTCAAGCACGACGGTCCGTCGAGGATCTCCGTTCCAAAATACTTGAACTTCTTGGAATTTGGGTACTGGGACTACTTCTCTGATCATCACGACGAACAAGCAGGACGGACCGTCGTGGCTATGACGGTCCATCATGGACTTCCGTAATCCCACACTTGGTCAGACTTCCCCATCTTCCTTCATCAACTTCTCTCCTCACTACGATGCCACCTACGGACCGTCACAGCCTCGACGGACCATCTTAAGCTCCGTAGGTGGTCTCTTCTGCATTTCTTTCTCAAAGACTTCCGCGTTCATCCTTGGATAGATTTTCTGCAAACAAAGAGAAACTTACATAAGAATCAACACAAAAAGGCTTTCGACACACGCTAAACTTAAGGAAAAAGCATTAGAAATACCGTGAAATCACGGTACATCAACACGCTCAACTTAAATTCATTGTTTGTCCTCAAGCGACGCACTATGACTCACTACAAAATCTTTGTACAAGAATATCCATATTTTAACTTTCGCAATCATTTGGCTATCAATCCCGATCATTATCATTATGTTCATGCATGGTATCACTATTAGGCATTGACTTGTGTAGAATCAGACCATGACACAGACTCACTACGCAATGACACCTATCCTCTTCAATTTCTCACCAAGGTGCTAATATTTCCGGTATTGCAACTACTGTCCTCACTTCAAATAACATCCTCATTTTTCACACAATGATTTCAGTTTGAGTATAAGGATCACTTTACGACACTCACTCTCAGAACAAATTCACAACTCATTTATACATATTGCCATAGGCTTGCCCTTATTTTCACTACTTTAAATTCGCCATACAACTCTTAGGATCACAATAGGACTTTTTAACTTGTAACATAGGCTCAGGGTCAGGTAGGGTATATGTAGGTATATTTTAGTGACTTGTTGCCCTCTTTGACATATCGACTAAACGCACTACCTTTTTATCATTCTATTTCGCCCAATTTCTCAATTTTCTTTTTACCTTGCTGCTTTCCCTTTCTCATCCTTATATGTGAGTGACTTTTCTCTTTTATTTTTTTTATTTTTTTATTTTTTTATTTTTAGTCACTTCTGTTTTGTTCTTTCTTCCTCTTCATACTTTCAACCCCAATTTTCCGGAGTATTCCTTATAACAGCCACCCTCAACTCATGACTTTGCCATGAGTTAAGGTTCACAATACCCATGGTTGGGTCAGGGCCACGACAAGGTTGCTTTCTGCATTAGCCACCCTCAACTTATGCTTTTTTTTTTTGCATAAACGGAGGTGCATATGTCCAAGGAGGGACCAGGTCCAACACATTGTTCCCCGAGAAGATCAGTTGGGATGACAAAGAATGATCTGTTTTTAGGCTCAAATCATTTGGATCAATAAAGGGTTAACTTCATTTGGTTTTCTGTTATTTTTTTTTAGGCTTAAGATTGACTATTTCGAACAAAGGCATATGATTCTTTCCTAATTGTTTGATTTGGCTCACTTTTAGCAGGACTAACCAGGCAAGTTCTAGCTCAGTATTGATGGTGGACATTCGAATTCACCTCACACTCACTTGACATTCCTTACATTCCCAGATTATTAGACACCTAGTTCGAGTCTTAGATTCAGGATCATGCAGTAGTGTATCTTTATTTCATGTTTCAAACCACACAATTATCAATTACTATGCCTAGTCATGCATCATTTTGATTATCGGAATATCATATTTGTTTTGGCCATCATGCTTCAGATTTATACTATGTACATAAGATATGACATGCCGGTTCAACAATAAAAGTAATCAGTCTTTTGGGGAAAAAGAACACAGGCAAGAAAACCCCAAAAGAGGATCGTGAACTTGGGCTACTCAGAATTCACCCAAGTACTCACTTTCCATTTACCCCACCCCCAACAAAAGATATGCAATTGTCCCCAATGCATAAAAAAAACTAAAATACACGAAAGGTAAGTGAAGCAAACCTGAGGCGCTAAGCGCCGGCGATCAGCAAGCTGGTGGGTCCGGTTCACCGGAACCCACTCCCTGCGTAGTCTGGACACCCTCAGTAGTGTCCTCAGCATCAACAACACCATCAGTAGTGCCTCCCACAGTATCTACAATTCTGGAGCTAGACGCCCTGGCAGCTAACTCTACAGCCCTCAACGTACGGGCCTCCTCGTCAGCAATCGAGGCTCTCCTCGCAGCCTCCATCTCACGGTGCTCCTTCTTCCTCGCCCTAGCCTCATCCTCCTTTCGACCCCTGCGTCTCTTGGCATGCTCTCATGGGGGAGGTGGTGGAACATCAGAAGTGGCAAAAAGAGCAGCCATCACTGTGTCCTCAGCAGGCTCTGCAGAAGGGGCCTCAGACTCAGGCACCCTCGCCTCTAAGATCGTATCTAGATCAGCCCGCAGACTCTCAACCACAGCCTGAAGGGTCGACATGTCCACCGGAGGTGCTGGTCGGGCTAGCACTCGCAACTCAAAAGCATTGAAGCGCTGATGTACCTCTGCGATCTTCCTCTCTGTGTGCTGTGCCATCTTGCGCTCCATGCGCTCCTCTGCCTCAGCAATAGATCTCTGCATCCAAGGTTGGATGTGATGCAGAAGTGTAGCCATCTGTGCCTCGAGTTTGTGTACCCTAGCAAGTGGGACCAGAGTGGCGAAAGGAGCCGAGCGAGAGGAGCTCGGGGCAGTGCTACTACCCGGGATAGACTCGACCAGGGTAGTGTCAGTGTGTGAAGCAGCAGCCTGGGAAGCCGTATGAGCATGCTCTATGGTATCTGCCAGGTTCTCACCAAGTGGGACCACCTCTGGGTGGGGCCCTCTGCGTGGAGCCAACTCATTGGCCTCATCCCTGATGAGGCCGATGTCAATATTTCACTGCGGGGTCCTGAGCTGGTCAATGTGCCAAATGGGCACACCTGCGGATCTGCATAAAGAGAAAACCATGCAAGGAAAAGGGTAAGTCGTGGTGACCTTGAAGGCCCTCTCGTGCATGACCGCCTGTAGAAGCCAAGAGAAGTCGACCTCGAACCCTGCCATCATTGCGGCCATCAGAACTGCACGATCCCATGTGACTATATTATCAGCAGCAGTGGGGAAAAGGCAGTGGCGGACTATCAACCAAAGAAACTTGGCCGTAAAGGTCAAGTTGGCCTTCCTGATGGCTCCCTTTGGCTCCATCACCCAATCAGCAGCCTCTCCATCAATAGACAAGTGCTGGGCCATCCACCTCTTGGTGGTCTCTCTCAGTGATGGCTCACGTAAGAACCGGACCTCTTTAATAATTTGCCACCGGTAGTCGAACTCGGCGGTGAGAGGTGTCCTGGTGGTATCAACATCCTCGCCGTATAGATATCGGCGGATGGCTAGAAGGGAGATGTCGACCTGTATGCCGCGTACTCGGACGTGCTCAAGTGGGGCCTGTTTGGCGGGGGTAGCCCGCCTATCTATCTGTGATCGGAGAGTGGACACATAAGAGGCATAGAACTCTCGGACCAACTCCTCACTGTAGCGGCCCAAAGAATGAGCCATCCACTCCAGCCGGTGTCTGGTGCAGAGAGTGTGAATATTCGGCATGGTGGGGAGACTTCCCGCAAGGACCCGCCTCTCAAGTGTAAGGGTCCGTGTCATGACGCCTTTATCATTGAGAACCTTGGCGTCTAAGTACACTTGGTATTGCCCGTCAACACACCACCAGTTGGGCTGGTCGGCAACCGGGGCAGGAACTCCAGTCGGTGAGCCAGGAGTGGAGTCAGTGCTGTCAGCCTCATCAGCCGAGGCAGACTGTGTAGCTGTGGCGGGTGCAGAGGCGTCTGCGGACCCGGAGGCTTCCTCTGACCACGAAACTCCTAAGGAGCCAGATGCTCCTTCGTCTTGGGCAGCTGACCCAGAAGGTGTGCCGGTCAGTGTGCGCTCCTCATCTGACTGGGAGGCAGTGACTACGCCGGATGCCACCTTCTTGGGCGTGGCTCTCGGTACACGTGGAGCTCGTGCTGTAGTAGCAGTGCCTGGGGGCACGTACTCGGGATCATGCTCATCATCAGAGCCTATCACCAGTCGGGCAGACGGGGCGACAGACTTGGAACGCCCACGGGCGTAAACGCGATCTTGTTTTGGTGCCATGAGAGGTAGTATCTGTAAAGAATCATCATGAGTACTAGAAGGAGCAAACATGACAAGAAAAAAAATGAGACAAAATACACATAAATTCAAAGCAGTAATGACAGCACTGTAGTAGCAGTGAGGCACGACGGACCTGGTGACGGCCCGTCGTTAGTATGACGGACCATCATGGGGTCCGTCATGTTATACTTAACAATATAGACTTTTAGAAAGAAGGTCTCTGACTGGTACGACGGTCATACAGGACGGGCCGTCGTGGGCATGACGCCCCGTCACATGAGTCCATCAGTGGACACTTAGAAAAATTATTGAGACCCTTGGGACAGGGGTCTCTGACCGTCACGACGGTTCTGCAGGACAGACCGTCGTGGGTATGATGGTCCGTCACATGTGTCCGTCAGTGGACACTTAGAAAAAGTGTTGAGACCCTTAAGACAGGGATCTCTGACCATCACGACGGTTATGCAGGACGGACCGTCGTGGGTATGACGGTCCTTCACATGTGTACGTCAGTGGACACTTAGAAAAAGTGTTGAGACCCTTAAGACAGGGATCTCTGACCGTCACGACGGTTCTGCAGGATGGACCGTCGTGGGTATGACGGTCCATCACATGTGTCCGTCAGTGGACACTTAGAAAAAGTGATGAGACCCTTAGGACAAGGGTCTCTGACAACCAAGACGGTTGTGTAGGACGGACCGTCGTGGGTATGATGGTCCGTCGTATGTGTCTGTCAGTGGACACTTGGAAAAATTATTGAGACCCTTGGGACAGGGGTCTCTGACAACCAAGACGGTTGTGCAGGACGGACCGTCATGGGTATGACGGTCCGTCACATGTGTCCGTCAGTGGACACTTGGAAAAATTATGGAGACCCTTGGGACAAGGGTCTCTGACAACCAAGACGGTTGTGCAGGACGGACCGTTGTGGGCATGACGGTCCGTCACATGTATTCGTTGTTGGACACTTGGAGAAAACAAGTTGTGGGGTGCTGGGACGGACCCTATGACGGTCCGTCGTGGTTACGACGGTCCGTCATCGGGGTATCGTTCTGTCATTCAGAGACAGAACTGGGGATGCCACAATCAACCCATGTGATTCAAACCAAAGACCCAACATTTCCCTAACGCTCTTTAACCTAAATACCTATCAAATTTACAAGTCTAAAGCCCTAATTTCTCGAGTTTTATCAAGGCATTTCGTGGGACTAATAACCTAGGTTAGACAAGATATGGTCAAAGATCAAAGACCCACATGCTAATAGTAAATAAAAACCAAAATGAACAGTAAATGGGTAGAGTTCAGAAACACATACCTTGGAAGAGGAGAAAACAACACGGAAGTGATGGCACCCAACAAGAAAAACTGAGAATCATAGCAGCAGACTCCGACCAAGAAAGGAGATTTGGGATGGGGAAAGGGAGAATGTGGGGAATTTGGGAAGGGAAGGAAGTTGAAAGGGGAGGAAATGGGAGAAAGAGGTAAAGAAACGGTTTAATGAAGGGGTGGGGAGTTTAAAAAGGTTTTAAAACTTTTAAAATTCCTTAGCCGTGTCGGGTCGGGTTACTGGGTAATGAAGTTACGAAACCCCGATGACGGTCCGTCACAGATGTGATGGTCCGTCATAGGTTCCGTCGCATGTGCCCTAATTTTTCAAAACAATAAAGAACGTACCTGGCACGACAGAGTAATGTGACGGTCCGTCACAGGCATGACGGTCCGTCGATGTATTCGTCAGTGAATGTGGCAGAGTAATTTTCTGCAGAACTTCCTGGAGATGTGCTACCTGAAACTTTACAACCCATTAGTAGAAAATGCTACCGTTAATAGAAAGAAAACTATAAAGTGGTTAGATGATACATATTGGGTGGCCTCCCAACTAGCGCCTAATTTAACGTCGCGGCACGACTGAGGACACTCGATTACTCAGACTTCATCAAGATGATATGCCTCAATAACCTCATTCACCGATTCCGCATGACCTATATAGATTTTTAGACGTTGTCCGTTCACCTTAAATCGCACACCTTCCTTGTTTTCCAACTCAACCGCTCCATGAGGGAATAGTTGGGTAATCAAGTAAGGGCCAGTCCATTTGGACTTGAGCTTGCCCGGTGTCACAACCCAAAAGCATACCCTAGAAGATAGGGTACAATCTTGGATTGTAACCGGCGTCGTCGACCTCTCGGAGGTCTAAGACAAGCCTCTCATATCATTATATTGCATTGGCATAGTAAATTTAGCGGAAAATTTAAAACTTTTAGTAGCACATCATATGCTAGAAACATCACATCGTATATATATAAAACATAAGTCATAATACATATTTAAACTCTAAGTCTCTTTGCCATCTTAGACTCAATAACTTTAGAGTACATTAGGGACACGGCCCATACGACACATTACATAACTATACAATATTTAAAGACTTCATATTAAAGACATAAGTAGGACATCCTTGAACTTAAGGATTCCTTTCCTTGAGCTTGAGAAAACACCTATCAAGCTTCTCGATCGTAGACCTTCTTTAAGCATTCCAATACCTACACTTTGTGTAAAAAGTAAAGAAGAATGGGATTAGCACAAGAATGTACTAAGTATGGCAACCATGCAAAAACATGCATTTAAAAGGGACATTTCCTTGAAATCATACTTCATGCCATTTTGAGTAAATCATCATAAAACCTTTATCAATATCATTTACATCATCCACATACGTCATAGCAACACAATCAAAGGCCAATCATCATATGAAAGCACATATAGAATATAAGTGCACATAAAGGTCACTTTATAGTGAACTCACCCTTCTTAGCATTTAACTCTTTCTTTCAATTCATTAATCTCCTAAGTAATCCTTTAGGGATACTTGGTGCAATGCATCACCTTAGGAACATAAGAGAATACCATATATAGTATCTACACAGGACAACACATGCCATCATAGAAGTATAGTACAACATAAACATAGTCAAACCAAGACTACAACATCATACATAAAGGACACATACATAATCATATGCATTAGAGAACCTTCCTAAGACTTCCTAAGGAGACACTTGTGCAATGTCTAGATGGGTTCATTACTTCCATCTATCCTAAGTAACTTACCTTAAGTCCTCCTAGTTAGGATCCTATTCAATTACTTCCATTGTCCATTTTACCTTTAGGGAAACCTTAGCCTTAACCGACACTAAGACCATGGGTGCTAATCATGGAATTTGGTGTTGTAGAGCCTTACACCAAAGGAAGGTGTTACTACCTAGCCAAGGTAGAACATTAACATACATGCTAGCATATCAAGTGAATTCACTTTGCTAGATCCTATGTGGCAAGCATAGTTTATGGAACTAAGAGATAGGTATTCCCTCTATATACCATTTGGTAATGGGGCCTCACCTCATGAGATAACATGAGTGAATATTCCTCAAGGAAAGTCAACACTTCATGTAAGTACATAGGTGAATATTCCTCTAAGGGAAGTCGACACCACACGTAGGTCCATAGGTGATTATTCCTCTAAGGAAAGTCAACACTCTATAAGGGACAAATGGTGAAATATTCCTCTAAGGGAAGTCGACACCATACATAGGTCCATAGGTGATTATTCCTCTAAGGGAAGTCAACACTCTATAAGGGACAAATGGTGAAATATTCCTCTAAGGGAAGTCAACACCATACATAGGTCCATAGGTGATTATTCCTCTAAGGGAAGTCAACACTCTATAAGGGACAAATGGTGAAATATTCCTCTAAGGGAAGTCAACACCTCTCAATGTCAAGTTCACTCGGTGCTAGGCTAAGT
Organism: Solanum sitiens; assembly: GCA_016801875.1. NCBI lineage: Eukaryota > Viridiplantae > Streptophyta > Magnoliopsida > Solanales > Solanaceae > Solanum > Solanum sitiens. The sequence continues at coordinate 1,761,803 of JABWTJ010000147.1, forward strand.
TCACTTTATTGAAAAGCCTTTATTACCTTTGTTTATAAAACATAGTCTTAGGATATTCATCATTCATATGCTTATAGCATATTCAAGCACCTATCTAGTTTTGGAGTATTCTTGGGCCCTCCTAGTTGGACCTCTTCTCCCTAACTAGATCATCCATGTGTGTGAGTATATATATAGATGTGAGCAAACCTTTCACATAACACATCAAGTCACACATGTTCATATATCGATGCATAAGTCTATAGGCATAACTATATGAGCAATCCTTTCATATAAACCTACTACGACACTATACACATTCATACTTCATCATATCATATTCATAACATCTTCATATAATCATCCTTCATATGCATAAGAACCAAACCTAGGAACTATCCTATCAAGATATACATGTGCAATGCATAGACAAGGTCCCATACCCTTGTCCATACTAGTACACCTCTCAAGTCATCCTAGTAAGGGAATCATACATTCATAAGCATCACCTTAATATGCATAGTAGTAAACACTAGTGAATATGAGAACTACCTTTCATTTAGACCCAGTGACTCATACTACTTGAAATATGCATGTAAGTGAGAGTGTGTGTACATTGACCAATATGATCACATCATGGCTAGCAATATCATCTTAAGTCAGCCACACTATTAGACCACATTATGCTTTCAAGCACATAGCACACAACACATAATAGCATAGGAGACAAGGCAATATATACCATGAAATCAATACTCCTAACTTTAGCTATTAACACTTTCATATAAGGAATACATGGGTAGAGGCTATTAACCATTTTAACACATCAATGGCAGCACCTATACAATACCCTAACATGATTATATACATTCTCATACAATAGCCACACTACCTAATTCACAACTAGAATAGGAAAGTAGGCATAAGCTTCTCATAGTATCATTTTAGGCACATGTTCATAAGTTCATCAATTTGCCTTCATGGCCATGGTCAACACATATATAATGACAATAAAGTAAACACCGCCACCATAAGTGGACCATACCACACAATGCCATACAAGGCTTCATCAACATTACTATAAGGAATAGAGAAGTAGAAGCGTAAAGAGAATAAGCATTCTTACCAAATTCTCATCCTTTGATCATCATTGATCAATAAACCTTATTCATCAATAAAACACATATATGGCAGTAGCTAATGAAATCATAGTCTAGATGAGACACTACTACAATTTTCCATTAAGGTCGATACAAGCATACTTTATATAGGGAGTTCATGGAAAGTAAGTTTACATAGGTTAATCATATTCAACCTATCATGAATTGACCCATATTGTATTAATTACATATAATTCATCCTCATACTTCATTATAGGCAGCATCTATAGACATTAACCATAATCAATTCTTATAGCGACTAACCTAACGTTAAGATCACAAGTTACAACTTCATAGACAAGAAGAGCCTAGATTAATTCAAACCAAGCCTTTTCTACTTTAGTCATACATGATTTATATCCACAATTCAACCATGGTATTAACCTAAAACAGTAGCTACAAGAACCACAACTTAATCAAAATTCACTTTAGATCACAAGAAAACCAATGTTAAAGTGAACTATAGAAAACTAGGCTAAACATGCTCAAATCTTCATACATTAATCCTCATGCATCATTCAACATCAATTCAACATAAATTCATGTAAATAACAGTATATACCATCACCTCAACGTAAGAGAATCATAGTTCAATCGATAACAAGTCAAGATCACAAAGCCCATGAAAGAGCTAAACCAATTTTGGAAGGAACATGGGTTCATCATGCAATTGGAGTGAAATAACATTCAAATCACTGTATTAACTTCAATTCATCATGATTTAATCATTAAAAACGTTTTGAGAAAGAACCCATGGCTAGATTGGAAGATTGGAAACTTGTTCATAAGATTTCTTTGAAAAACATTGAGAAGAACTCTCCAAGTGAAAGGTTACTTAGAGATGAAGGATCACCATACCTTTTATTAGTTTAAAACCTCTAAAACTTCTTGATTCATCCATGGAAAACCCAGCTTGAATCTGTTCTTGAGCCTCACCAACAATGGTGGTTTTAGAGAGAACATTTTTGGAGAGAAAGGCTTAAAATATGTGAGAGGGTTTTGGGAATGGGTTAATCACGTTTTGGATGGCTTATATACACCTAAAATCACTTAATTGAACCTATTATAGTCAGGCTAGGACGTGGGGTGAATTTACCATTCACCCCTTTAAGAGGCAGCACGCAGGCAGCTAACTAGCAGGCCACCCGCGACGCATGCCTTGACGGGGCGTCATGGGCTTGACGGGGCGTCATGCCCTCCGTCGCCCATGACTTAGCCAATTTCTTGGCTCACAACCTGCCCAAGTATACCCTCCTTCGACGGGACCTGCTTGACGGTCCGTTGGAGGCCCAACGGTCCGTCATTGGGTCCGTCAAGG